>CM024543.1:30885623-31382348 GCA_014182365.1 Eucalyptus tenuipes | reverse complement strand
CACTACCAAAGGAGCATTTCCAGGGTTGACCTACCAAGAGAGGAAAACAATCTTAGAAACTATACAAAAGTGAATGCAGAAAGTCGATGCTGGAAGTCATAAGACCTCGTACCTTCTGGACATAACCCTCAATATATCGAAGCATGTTATTTGAGTAAAGATAATGTGTGAGATCAGGCACAAAGCAAAACGATCACAAACATTAATTAGTGGCCGTGCATCAGGAAGCTTGGCCTCCATCAGGAAATTTTTAGTCTTTTCAGGGTCATAGAAATTTGACTCTCTAGTCACACGTTCCACCTCTTTAATTTGTCCAGTTTTAGCAGCAGCCTCAATGTACTTGAAGTGAATGTCAGGATCCTCACTGGCACAATTGACAAGAAAGGAGAGAGCTTCATCCAAAATACCAACACAGCAGTTTTAAGTGAACTATGAACAAATAACAGGGAAATATATCCCTCACTAACCTGGAGCTCAAGTACGAGCCTAGGAAAAAATACAACCCCTCATACGACTTGAATTGTTCAAAAATCTTTATGCATGCATCAACACCCAACTGCTCACAATATTCCTTCGCAACCTGTACACATATCTTTCATGTAGTTACTGAAAATGGGAGAGGAGAAACTTAAGAAGAAAAGGAAAGATACAACACCTGTACGATAATCTGAAGATTGCCCCTCAGATTGACCATCAAAAGGTCCTTCATGCACTCCAAAGCCCACTCTCGCGATAGTGTACCAAAAACTCAACAAGTGACTGCAGGTAATCCCAAAATATTAGGCCCAATTTCAGAGTACCCACCATAAAAAAAAAAAAAAGGAAACAAAAAAAATGCAAACCTGTGGCTCGATAGCATGTGTGTGTTCACAATGACACGTTTGATATCTGGCAGCTCAGTATAGTGCTGTAAGATAATAGATAGTCAACATCAGAATAACCGAATTTCACATATTACACATGAGATTAACACAGAAATCGCAGGATATATACCTGAAGGGCCCTAACAAAGAGACCTGCTTTTTCACAAAGTTGGGCAATTCGAGGACGATCATAGTGACTGAACATGCCATTAGCCAAGATGGCATCAGCTACATTTGGAAAAGTGACCAGATTGATTTCAAGAACCTATGATATTGAAGCCTTGTTAGTGACAAAAGTCACAAATATATTCATATAAAACTACAGAGTATCCTTGGTACTGATATTATCAATTACCTTTGTCTGAAGAAAAGCATGTTCTGGCAAATTTGGTTTTAGTACATCTAACAAGAATGCAGTCGCTTCTCGAATCAAATTCCTCTGCACGTGCCAGATGGAATCAGACATATTACATGCTTATGCACAAAAATGAATATGACTATTTACCAAAAAAAAAAAAAAAAAAGAATATGACTAGCAACCTTAGATAAGCCCTTGTAGCATCATGCGTACATTGCTACAAAGAGCAACAAATTAAAATACAAAGAGCGGCCTAAAAAATTGAAAACCATAACAGATTAACTGAAACAATGTTATAGCCAAACCTGAAGAAAGAGATCTGTTATAGTGTTGTAATCCACTGGACAACCTCCCTCCATTTGGGACATCATTAATGCAAAGTTGACAGCTCCCTGAAGTAAAGAAATCAGAAAACTTTCTATGTTTAGATGGCATGAAAAATATGTTAAAACATAATATATTCAATGATCACACAAGCATGTGTGCGCCCCACAGAGCACACCAACAGAGATGCAATCCACATAAGTTTATATGAGTTTTCTTGGCCAAAAAGGGGGTTTTTATAAAAATGTCCAAGCTGTCATCCTCCCCTTCCACCTCCCTCTTCACGAAAAAAACCACCTGACCCTAGTTATTTCTTTCTTCTTTTCTTCTTTTTTTTTCTTTTTGTGGGTCAAAGGACACTAGCTATTTCATGCACCGGTTTTTTAATGGACTATGCATGCATCTGAAACAAAATCTACCCAACATTACGCTAACTTGCTGCAAAACCAAATATTATGCTATCCCAAGGTCAACGTAAGCAGTGAAAAATGTAGGGTAGGGGATTCACTGAACTAATGCCATCAATGCCCTTCGGTAGTCCAAATAGGAGTAAGGACAGAAAGGTAAATTACCCATAGGGCAAAAAATTACAGTAAGAACAACAATTTTACATTTTAATCCAAGTAGGTTAATAAGAATTATAGTGAGCTGAAAGAGCAAACAAGAACCATAGTCACATGACTCATACACCGCACCAGTTATACCACCCTTTCCCATGCCACATAACAAATTTTGGTGAATATATGTCTGTGCATGCGATCAGTTGCTCATGTGCATAGCCATGGGGGTATTAGTAGCTATACTGCAGTTGCTTTTCTTTGCCTAGGACAGAGACACAGCAAGAGAGGTAATATGAGATATGACTGCAGAGAGCAAACCTGAGGATCTGTTCGCAGAATTGTCTGCAAAAGGAAGAGATAGTCTGGCGTGTACCCAACCTAGAAGACAAAAGGCAGCAATAAGATCCAAAAACTTAAGTGACGAAATAGCAACAAGAGGACTATAAAAATGTATAGAGCATTCAAAACCCTACGTAAAGAAAAGGATAGGAAAGTTCTGCTGACCTGCTTTGAGTATATCAGAATTTTGTCAAACTCTCGCCGCTCAGCAAAAGCTGCAACTACTTTTGGAGTTGCTCTGGCTTTGATATATATTTTCAATGCGAGGTCATTATCAACGGTCTGCAATGAAAAGACCAAGTATATAAGCAGAAAAACGCCTATATATACAGACTAATCTATTCTTATATCCAGGAACTATTCAAGATCATGTAGATCTTAGAACTAAAGAAGTTGAAAGAAAGAAAGAACATTAATAAAAACCCTACCTTCACAAGATCCCCAAGTTCCTCACTGCATTCCAGCTTATCCTCAGCCAACCAGTTCTCAAGAAGGTTTTTCTTGTTTTGATTCACGACCAGGCGTGATAGCTCCAATGACTCAAATGCATTAAGCTTTCCCCTGGTTAAAAGGGTCCCAAAGTATTGCAATAGAGGTGGTGTTTGCCCAGATTGCACTGGGACACTCTGCAGTATTGGCAAGGATGAAAAGTTCATATCTTCTGTCAAATAATATTACAGGAGAGCTGTTACAAATTCTATTATTGCAGAAAAGAAGCCATAGATATAATCAGTCCCTGATAAAAACTCTTCTTACCATACTAAGCAATTTTATCGATAAGACAGTCTCCATTAGTCAGGCAATTTTTCAAACCACGGATTAATTTCAGAATAAGGAAAAGAAAGCTACAACAGAATCTGAAAACTGAATCATCTCATAAAAAATACATCTAGCCAGATTCTTCATACTATAACGGGAATGAACAACTTCAGTCAGGACCATGGAATGGGGTTGTATTTGTCCAAGAAAAAGAAGTACCAATATGATCACCGAAAAATCTATTCTAAATGTCAGAAAGACAAGCACCTGAAATTTAGCAACTGTGTCCGGGGTGCGAAGTATTCCTTGCGGAGACTCAGCAGCAAGCTCAGCAGCTTCTTTGTATTTAGTTTGAGCAAAGAGTTCTTGGAAACGTTGCACAACCTGATAAATTTGGAAACGTATTCTGATCTCATTATGCAAGTTATATCTGCTCTGAGGTATTAAAAATTTACAAGAGCACATTTGACATGCTCTCAGAGTGACCACATCAAGCAGAACTAAAAGTACGGTTATATTAAGAAAACTATAACTGCTTCAAGGCATGTTTGTCAATCACATCTCAAAGTTGGGGAACAAAAACAATACCAAGATAAAACCTCCAGATCAACCAAACAAAGAATCAAATTTGATTAGTCTACTTCATTATAGGAGAACCGAACTCACTAGGTTCAAGATTGTTCCATTTGCCTTAAGTACACAACTGAAGTTCAATGAGGCCTATGGAAGCACGTGTATGTGCCAAGATAGACAGAACAGAGATGAACATAGAGGAGATTCTTTGATTGATAGAAAAGAGATAACAAAGGGCACAGAATGGCCACGTGCATATGAAGATAAATTTTAATATACCCAAACCAATCAGTTTTGCCCTCATTTGTTCACAAGTTATGCCATACTTAACTCGTACACCATCAATCATCCGGTATGTAGACAAATTACTCAGAATTATGAGTATAATGCATTACCAGCTGCTCTGCACCAGGAAGATTTCCTCTCTTTGCAAGATTCACAGCAAGCTCCAAGTTGTTCAGCTGCAGAATCACCAATTTATTGTTAACACGATAAACGAGCATCTGAGGTAATATTTGAGGACTATGAAGATACACAAATCCGATGCACATACTTGGCCACTAACAAAAGGCACAATCGTTGCCTCATTTACAGTAGCCAATAAGACCTGGCCACGCCTGTTTACGGCATAAAACCGCCAACTGATGAAGCTTCTGCAGTTAGAAATACTGGATCTGGACTAATTCTGTTTCTGTATACAGCAGTAGCTGTCTCCAAATCATAGACAAATAGCAGCCCAAGTTTGGTGATCACATATATCAAACTGTATTTGTGGGATATCTGCACCAAATAAATCCAAAATCTAATTCATATGCAGCAATTTTCTAACATTTTCAGGAGAATCAAACATCACCACCCAATACCTGCATTGCCACTGGAAAATCATCAGCAAAATCAGGAGGAAAGAAAAGATCCGCTTGTTTCTTCGTAAAAGACAGCTTCCCTGCTAATATAAGTGCATTGTCAGAAGGAGCAAGCAATAGATAAGATCCAGATGGAATCTTGAGATCTGTGAATGAATGAAAGGAAGAGACTAGAATCATATGACACAATGTAACAACACCTGGTTGGGCA
Organism: Eucalyptus tenuipes; assembly: GCA_014182365.1. Classification (NCBI taxonomy): domain Eukaryota; kingdom Viridiplantae; phylum Streptophyta; class Magnoliopsida; order Myrtales; family Myrtaceae; genus Eucalyptus; species Eucalyptus tenuipes. The sequence continues at coordinate 31,377,498 of CM024543.1, read as the reverse complement.
CCCAGCTCGATAACATGTAACTTTGATGCAATTTGACCAGCATTAACAGTCTTCGTTGCAAAGGCGATGAGAGTTGAAGGATTCTCATTCCCAGGAACCTGTACATGAGGAGGAGAGAGATTAACAGGTTCACAACTGAAGCACGTGATCCAAAATATTAAAAAGATAGGTGAAGTGACCGCACTTTATAAGTTGCAAATGATGCAGCATGTGCTTCGAGGGCTTGACTACGCTGCTGCTCCACAGAGAAAAGTTGCATATTCCCTTCACCAGTTGTGGCCGCTAGAAGACAGATTTTGACATCAAAGTTACTTGACCATCAAAGGTGACTAGAAATTCTAGAAACACGAAAACTATTGACACCACACATGCTTTATAGAAAGTCTGAAATAATGATGCACCGACCACAAACTTCACACTTCCATAGAGAAAAAGTTTCGGAAAGAATTAGAAACGTGATGACAGATAAAGAATGAACCCCAAGAGTGCAGACCCACGGCATTCCCAGACACATTTCATGGGCCACTGAGATTTGAGAAACCATCTCCACTAGAATTAGAGCAGTGTAAATTTAAAAAAGAATCGAGTAAAATCATACTGTCACATGACTCGCATGCCCCTACAACGGACATGCTTCTCTTTTTTTTCCGTAATTAGCAATTGGAAGGGAGAAAGTCCTTTTCCATATTCACCTACAACTACAGGTGGCCACTCAAGAGACCTTTTTCTCTTATTCTTCTTCATGTGAATTCTTCTCCAACACAGAGCAAGTTCTTTTAAATACCTTTATTCAGATAAACAACAGAATACATTCTACGTACCTCAGGCGAACCAGGAGCAATCCCAATCAAAACCAACCATTTTTCAGAAGGGTCACATCGATAATTTATTATCTGGTTGTTGACAAGATTAGCTGTTCTGTCAAACATCTTTACAGGCTCAGCTTCACCTGAAGATAGGTTATTTTTTAGAAACATATGATGAATAACACTCTGAAGTAGAATACATGATAGCACACACATTTGTACGCCTACAATACACATCAGACAGGATGGTGACAAAAACTAAAGTAAAGCACCATCGACTATAACTAATTGTAGCATAAAAAAGCCAGGTACCTTCAATTGTCCAATGATATACCGAGGTTTGGGTGACAAGACCCAACAATTTGGGAGTAATCCACTTCCAAAAGACAACCTATACATGGAAGAACCTGAATTAGGTCAACCTCCAAGCCTTTCGGGAAAAAGATAACATCAGATCAAGGGGAAAGCAAGTGGACAGCACCTGCTCTGGCATCTGATGAGACTTCATTTTTGCTTTCATCTCAATGTTGAATATTTGCAAGTGATCTTGAGTGGTTCCGGGAAGTTGGGCTTCAAAAAGGATGTAACAGCTAATTAACAAGGAGCACGTAACAACGTAAAAAGAAAAATGGAGAAGATATGTCGCTAAAGTGCATTCAACTCCATGCTTTGGGAGAAATTAACCACACTGATGCTGCATCGCAAACTATCGTTTCAAGATTTGGGCAGAAGTATACATTCATGGCTTTGACAAGTTACCAACTTCCAGTGAAACGCTGTCTAACCCAATACTTTTTATGCAATCTATCTCAACTGACCAAACATCAAGAGGCAAAAACCCAGATTGGCGTGTATAAACGTGATTCGTCTAATGTTTCATCCATCACATATTGGCCTGATATACTAACCATAAACATCCACTATTGAGTTACTCTCAATTAGGGGACCCATCTGCTAAGATTTGTCAGTTTGACCAAACTTGAGAAATCATAAGAAATTGGGAAAAATGAAGAGATGTGTAGCGACATTTTTTCACTATACAATAACATCTCGGAACTTACGCACCCTAAACGTCCTGCTGTGGCTAATTATATTGGCAATCGGCAGGTAACAAGAATCCCAACATTGTGCAAATTCATCACGATAAACAGTAAGAAAGGACAGGTCCGTTACGCCTGGCTACCAAATCGCTATCTCCCACAAAAGAAGGTAAAAGTGTACAGTAATTGAGCGATCAAAGCAATACGACCTATGGATACAGCAGTTCACGCATATTCTACAGTAAAAGGGCAGCGACATATGAATTTAGTAAAAAGCTAAACTGAGTATCAAATGGTTCTCAGAAACAAGTCCACCACACCTTTCAAAGCGAGAATTCTAGAATTCGGGTTCATCAGTGCTGAGTCCGCAGTAATAGGCCTCCTCAAAGGTTGCATGGGCATGCTCATGTCGATGATGACCACGCTATTCTGAGGTGCCGTTTCGCGCACGCAGATGTACTTCTCGGATTCCATCGTGACATGCGTAAAGGTGATGAACTGTGGGCTGATGCCCAGGCTCGGAAGCTGCAATCAAAAAAAGATCAGACCAGTAGACACCTCAATCACTCGCTAAAAGTAGAGAAAGAAGCTAAACCCCATCTCTAACTTCCCAAGCCCCCCAGTAACGCGACCAATTTCAAACCGCTCGAATACCGAGTCAAATCACCAGCGTCGTCTCCGCTGATCTGAACTGAAATCGAAGTCGCCCTATCCAAACTAGGGCACCAAATCATCGCGCCTAGCCTAGCGCAAACAGTAGCTACGACACGAATTCACCCAAACCGTACGACTGTCAGTGATCTAAGACCACTCGAAAAAAAGGCCATCGACGATCTCAAAACCGCGACGACACGTCTCAAAGTCCCGCCCGCGCGCGCTCTTCGCGTCCGCAGCTGGAAATTGAGCTTCGCTTCGGTACGCTCCGATCAAGCGGCGAGACGACGCTTCGGCGATGAAGGACGGGGAAGGTGAACTGACCGTCAAGGCCTCCTTCATGGTGATCGGGCGTTGGCGGCCGCCATGGTCGATCGGATCGGCGGCCGGTCGGTTCGGGTCGGGTCGGGCCTGGGCGGGTGGATCGGATCCCCGGGGCCGGGAAATGGATCGCTGCGAGATCTCGCGGCAGTGAAGCTTCCGCCAGAACCCTCAGCGCAGCGCGGAGAGAATGAGAGAGAAAGAGGAGAGAGAGAGAAAGAGACCGATATATCGTGGGATTCTTTTATAAAAGGGACGTGAAATGAAATGATGGAACTCCAGAGGAGACCCGAGTGTTGTCTGACGCGATGTGGAAAAGTAAGAAAATTCGATGATGCCCTTTAAGCTTCTTTATTGCTCTTTCACTGAAAATTCTACACTTGACCTTGCGATATAAATACTTTAGATTTTTTTAATCGTAAAAATCACAAATTTATTCTAACGTGATAGAATATATTTTTTATGGAACTGAATAAAGGAAATATAAATCTTCTCTAATTGTATTATTTCTATTTCACATTCAAAATTTCGTAATCTTTTGTCTTTCGATTTGCAATTGTTTCTCCCAATTTGTTTGAAATGCGTTTTTCTTTCTTTGTTGGGATAAATACACTATTATGAAAGAATAATTGAGTTCTAATCTTTCAAAAAATACAATTAAATCCTAGAATTTATCAAATGTATGTTATTAAATCATTCTATTAAGTCCGTTCAACTTAGCTAATGGAAAATGGTGACGTAATTTTCTTATTAATTTAACTATCATGTGTGGCGATAATGTGACTAAAATGGTGTCATTTTTGTTCAAATCTAATTTTTTTAATGTAAAGTTTATTTAAGATATGTTATAAAATAAGAAAACTTAACAGATAAATACAAAAAAGGAAGGAAGGAAAACGCAAATGACAAATTTATAGCCTTTGCCATCGCCATCCCACCATCTCCCCGATGACGGTGGAAGATGGCCGCTGGCAAATTGGCCCTTCACAATAATGTTGGGGCTTGTGTTCGGTCATCCCATCAATTTTCCTTTACCTTTTATTTTTTGTGTTTTTAAGTTTATTTATTTTTATGATAATTTAAATATAAATTGTATCGAATTTGGACAAAAACGATATCATCTACCTTTCAAAATTTAGTTATGTCATTGTCACGTGATAGAAATAAATAATAATAAAAGTGACAGCGACATTTTCCTTTAGCCAAACCGTCATTCAAGCAATAGTTGATCACTTGCCTTTCATTCATTGCCAAGTTACAAGACTTTCGAATTTGATTTCCCCAGTGAAGAGATCTTGTTTGTGTGCATGCTACTCTACTTCCCTATATCTTTTTTTTTTTTTTTAATCCAATAAAAGAGTGAATACCCATAATTTTATTTCAAAATTCAAATTAACCTAGCAGTTAATCCAAATGATCCAGTTGATGAAGATGCATAATGAGGATGATGTCTTTATATAACTATTCACTTATGCGCAAAGCTTTGTGAGCGCACATGGATATTCGTTGACTAATGCATAGACTTCTCATTCAGTCATCTAATTTTAGCAATTTTTACGATTGGGTCCTCAAATACTTTTTTTTTTTTTGGTGCAAAAGAGGCCTTCTAACTTATTTATCTTTCTGATCAAAGTCCTTTCCGATTAACACACTTAGTTATTTGAATGTGATTGTTTGATGTGCCTACTCTTTTCTTCACTATACTAAATTTTAGAATTTTGAAAGTCTTTTTCTCCCATTTATTTTATGACATTAAAGAAGGTACATCAAACAACCTGCCAATATTATTAATTTTGATAACTGAGAAAATAAATTGATTGAAAAATACTAAGCAAATTAGAGCATTTAATTTGCATCAAAAAAAGTTGAGGAGACAATTCAAAAATTGCACAAATTAGAGGATAATGTGGACTTATTCCAAACCGATATGTACAATTATATAATTTTTTCAAAAACATGAATTTCAATTTGGACGGTACTATTTCTATCCCTGTCCAATTAAATCCACGACATTAAAGTGATAACCCTATTCATTCTTTTTACTATCTTTTTTATTTTAATTAAGGATCCAATTGTCATAGTTATGCGCTTTGCGTGATTTTCTTTTAATGAATTATTTTTTTTATTGTATTTTTATATATTATTGTAACATTTTACATGCTCTACACAAGAGTCATTAGTAAGAAAAAAAGACAAATTATTTGATAGAGTTAAAAAACTCGAAAGTCTATTTTTTATCATTGCTCTAGTAAAAACTTATTTATTATTTCTCTATCAAAAGCTCGCTTTCTTTATGAATTTTTTGATTTTTTATTTCATTAATCTAAAACATGTATATCCCATATCTCTTTATCTAGTATATTAAAGAATATATCTTTTTCCCTTGCTATTGGTGAGATATTTTTTACAAATTTGTAAGATGCTATATAGTATCTAGGAATACACTAAAAACATTTGCGCACCGAGGCATCTTGATATTTTACGGTATTCATTTCATGGATGATAATTTTTGTCAATTCAATAACGAGAGATCATCAGAATTTTTAAAAAAATTATTATTTTATGCAGATTTTTATATAATTAAATTTATTTTTTGAAAGTTTTTCATACGAGAATGTAATTGTGATTCGGTTTTCATTTTTTCCTCATCCGATAATCCAATCATATGACATAGAAGAAAACTTATAAGAAGGGTTTGATGTTGATATGAATAACAAAAGTGAAAATATTTAAACAAGTGATTACGTCAAAAAATTGTCCATATAATTTTTTTGTTAGATTCTACTTAACAATTTATTCTTAAATTTGCTTGACAGTGTCAAAAGGAATTAGAGGTTTCTTTGAAATTTCTTTTTATGACAAAACTAAACTTCATGGAAGTAAAAATTAACAATGAAAAAAACATATTGCCTTTAATATATCCATGATACCTATAATAAAGAAAAATTAAATATGTAAAATTCTTTATTATGGTAACTAAATTTTATAGAGAAATAGGAAAACTAAAAAAAAAAAAAAAAAAAAGAAAGCTAATAACTTTGAGGCCGTCCGTTAAATTGCAATTGAATGATTAATGACATTTTTATTCTTTTTAGTGAAAACCAGGTAGATTTTTTTTTTTGGCAAGCAACCGAGCAAAAACCGAAAATTACATCATTACTTTCCTAATAAAATATGATCCAATCTCATCCGCTCACAATAGAAAAAGGAAACAATAGCCTATCCAATACATAATTATCTGGATGGATGAATTATGGTAACTAAATCCCATAGAAAAACTACAAAAATGAAACGTTAATAAATTCAGGGCCAGCACTTAAATTACTGAGGATAAATTGTATATTTTTGATGAAAATTGAGTGGATTTTTTCGTCAAGTAAAGGGGCAGAAATAGAAAATTAAATCACTGCTTTCCTAATAAAATAATATCCAATTTGTTCCTCTAACAACAAAGAACAGGCTGTTATTCTTCCAGTGAATTATAGACCGTATCCGATTATATCTGATTTATTATTTATGACTGGAAATAGCACCGCCATGCCGAAAGTCACTCCAAATCGAAATCCATACAAATTGAAAAACAGGATTTCCCGGGAAGAGCAATGAAGCTATCCTCGCTAGCTTCCTGTCTCTCTTCCGCACTCCTTCCCGTCTCAAAACGAGCAGCAAACCACGCGCCATGGTGGACGCAGACGGAGCACCGAAAATGGCGGTCCAGTATGAACTGAGGCCGGGGCAGACTCGTCTCTTCCACGAGCTCCCCTCCGGTCTGTCCATAGAGGTCATCGCACAAGAAAGCGATAACAAAAGCGGTGGAGACCCCAACCCACCGCTGGTGTTTGTGCACGGGAGCTACCACGCCGCCTGGTGCTGGGCCGAGTACTGGCTGCCTTTCTTCTCCAGCCACGGGTTCGACTGCTACGCCGTCAGCTTGCTCGGTCAGGTAAGAAAGACGCGTGCAGTTTGAAACTTCGTGTTTAAAATGGTGCAGCTCGTCACGTCTAATATGACCCCAGCTTACTTCTCCAAGAACCTGCAAATTCTAAACCGAATTAGCATTCGTTTCTAATCTCTGTTCTTGGTCTGGAAATAAGACGTGAACCCCACCTTCCCTTTTCTTGTCAGGGTGAAAGTGATGCACCATCTGCTCCTGTTGCTGGTTCCCTCCAGGTATCTTGGCTCTTTGACCTGAGAATCTCTCCAAGGGGCTAATGCCATTTTTTTTTCTCCCTTTTTCCCTTTAGACTATTTAGACATATAGAGGGAGTGGCACTGTCCTTATTTATGCTCATCTCGTGTTGTGCTATAGACACATGCGGCTGATATTGCGGACTTCATTGACAAAAAACTTAGCTTGCCTCCGGTTCTGATTGGACATTCATTCGGAGGGCTTTTTGTCCAGCACTACATAGCAAACATGAGAAATAAGCAAGGTACAGGTTAGCTTCTAGCTGGTTTAAGTCTGCATTCTGAGATACCCGCATCGATGTGGTAGTAGCTTTGAGCCTTTGAGGTTCTTGTGAAGCTCTTGCTTCCTAGCAGCAAAGGATTTGAAAGCAGACATTCACGTGTTGAGTGAGAAATGCTTCCACAATCTTGGTTCCCAATAACATGTTATTCATATGCATCAAGATGGTCTTTGTACGATAGAAAATTGGGCATCTCTTTTAGCATATTTGAACAGGAGACGTGTATCTCGAATTTTTATCTGAGCCCTGGGGCAGAAATCACACCGCGTGCACCTCATAAGGCTTGAATCTTTTGAGCTTTCTACTAGTGTTAATGCGTACTTAATGCATGGATCCATTCCCGATCGCTTCTTGGATGTGCTTATTCTTTCGTGGAAGTCTCTTAGATTCATCTGTATTCGGAATTTTAGTCATATAATCATTTGGCGTTCATCCTGTTATGTGTTTTTTCTTTCTATTTAGAGAGGGATGGTTTGTTCCCAGACGTCGAAGGAGCTGTGCTTCTTTGCTCCGTACCTCCTTCCGGCAATAGGTGAATTCAGATCCCATAAGAAATACATGCCCTTTACTGATTAGAAAGGGCTCCACTAATGCTTTCTCCTTTTTGTTCAGTGGCATGGCGTGGCGGTTTCTCTTTTACGAAACCTATAGCAATTTATAAGGTAGTTTCTTATCGTCAAGAGAAACTATTCTCCTCGTCTCATTTCCAGTGTGACGTGATTTGATACTGAAGTGCCTTTGAATTTGATAGGCCATTCGCAGCATGGCTTTTAAAGGTTTTCAAACTTCTCTTCTGCTTTGTAAGGAGACATTCTTTTCTGCTGCAATGGAGGATCATCTGGTGCAACGGTAGGTTCCCATGCTTGTACTTTCGTATGAGAATCTTCTTCGATATTCATTCTGTCAAATGTCAAGCTAGACATCTGTTAAATAATTGTCTGAATGAAGAAAAATTTTATCACCTCAATGCATTTCTGACAATCTTGGGGGACCTAAGACTTTCCCTTTTTCCTGTAGTTACCAGGAACTACTGAAGGGTAGTTCAAGGATGCGGGTAATTGATGTATGGCAGATGAATGCTTCTCTTCCAGCTCCTGTGCCAAAATCTTCCGTTCAAATTCTCGTAGTGGGCGCAAATGATGATTTCTTACTGGTAAATTACTAAATTCTAAAGCTTCTGCTGCTTTCATCATCTGTGCCGGTAACACAAGGGTAGCCTAGGAATGAACATTCTTCTCTAAATCCTTCTCAAGGATAAGTATGCGAAATGGTACACTCTGCTCGGAGCCTTCGAAGGCCTATGTCTGCATAGACCATATGTTTTTTTTTCCCTCTATAAACCATCAATGACTTTGCATTAGCTAAGGTCGGGACTCCCGCTCACGTTTCTCCTCCGTTTTGTACTTAGGATGCTCAAGCCATACGAGAAACGGCTGAATACTATGGTGTGCCACCGATTTGCGTCGAAGGGGTGGCTCATGACATGATGCTAGATTGCTCGTGGGAGAAAGGCGCGGACGTTATCCTGTCATGGCTGAAGGGTCTGCGAAAGGACCAGAGATGAATCCCGTTTCTTTTCGGTCCAGTCTGCGTTTTGGTCTAGAGCGCAGACCGTGCTCGAAGCTCGCTTCCTCAAACAGATGATCCAACTCAGTTGCGATTTCAAGAAAAGCGCCGAGCAACATGTTTGCCGGTCCATCATTCCGTGTCGGGTTCTCGCCATATGCTGCAGAAGCTACTTGTACTTTATAGAGATTTTATGATTGCATTATTCATTCGTGAGTTTGGCTTTCGAGGATGTTGTAAGGGGTTCCCTCCATCTGCTTAATGAGTATTGTCGTGCAATAACACCGTCGGAAATCCGGCAACTGGTGCCACAACCATCCGAAGAGGATCTCCTCTTGGTTCTGGGTATGGTCCCCAAATATACAACAACGATGCTTAGTGAATTTCAGGATGGGAATGAACTGACCACCGTTAAGGCCTCCTTCATGGTGATCAGAGCTGTGGCAGCCGCCAACGGCCGGAAATGAATCGCCGCAAGATCTTGCGGCAATGAAGCTCTCGCCAGAACCCTCAGTGCAGAGAGAGAGAGAGAGAGAGAGAGGAGAGGGAAGAGAGAGAAGCGAGGGATAGGGTGGGGCCCGGGGGGGGGACCAATTTATCGTGGATTCTTTTAAATAAAAACAAAAAGCATATGGAAAATGACAATAACAGAATTTGGCCAAATATATAATCTCATCGTTGAACATTTTATTCAGTCATGGACTGTATGAAATTGTTTAATAGTGTCTCTGATTTTGAATTAAAGAAAGTACTAAATTGAACTGAACCAGACTTATCAATTCTGTCTGATTTCTATTCCCAAAAATTAAGAACCGATCCTCCTGATTTGATTCTCGGTTCCTAAGTGAGATCGGCTCGGATCGAGAATCAATCATCCCTATAGTTTGACGACGTGGAAAAGTAAGAAAATTCAATAATGTCCCAAACCTTCTTTATTATTATTTATTTCTTTTTCTTTTGATTATGAACTTTTTCCATATGTTATTTAGCCTTCACAATCTTTTTAAAACATTAATGGAATACCGGATATTGATTTGACTTGTCTAAACATGGTGTATATATTATTTTGCTGATGCTGCGTGTAAATAGGACAAAATAATTATGTTTCGATTATGGTAAATCGTAATCACAAAAATAAAATGATCTTGAATTATCAACCGAGATATAATAATGATGTGATCATAAATGGTTATTATATTGCTTTGACGCGTAGATTTTGAATCGTAGATGTAAGTCCTTTTTTCCAATTAACACACATAATTATTTTAAAGCAATTGTTTGATGTGCCCATTATTTTCTCCATTACACTAAATTTTAGAATTTTGACTGTCTTTTTCTTCCATTTGTTTTGTAACATCAAAAGAAGGGAAAATTAAACAACTCGTCAATATCATTAAATTTTACAATTGAAAAAAATTAATTGTGGAAAAAAGAAGAAGCAAGTTAGAGGATTCGATTTGCACCAAAAAAGAAGTTGAGGACTCAATTGAAAAGTTGCACGAGTTGGAGGGCGAATTTGGATTTATACCAAAAGGACATGCACAATTCTATAATTAAAAAAAAAAAAAACCCGAATATCATTTTTCATTAAAGGCGAGAAGCCGGCTCCCTATCGAAATCAGTACGAATTGAAGAGCAGGACTTCCCGGGAAGAGGAATGAAGCTCTCGTCAATGGCCGCTCCTCTCTTCCTCTGCGCTTATCCTCTCCCGACGCGCGCTCTTCCTTTCCGTCTCAGAGCGAGCAGTAGCATGCCGCGCGCCGCGGTCGACGGAGCCGGAGCGCCGAAAATGGCGGTCCGGTACGAGCTGCGGCCGGGGCAGAACCGCCTCCGCCACGAGCTCCCCTCCGGCCTGTCCATGGAGATCATCGCGCAAGGGAGCGCCGGCAACAGCAGCGGGGACCTCAATCCGCCGCTGGTGTTCGTGCACGGGAGCTACCACGCCGCCTGGTGCTGGGCCGAGCACTGGTTGCCCTTCTTCTCCAGCCGCGGGTTCGACTGCTTCGCCGTCAGCTTGCTCGGTCAGGTAAACGAAGGAAACAGAACCGTAACCCGCGTCCCTCGCTGACGGATGGTCTCGGTCGATGCTCGTTTCTGTGACTCGAATTCTAGAGTTTTGTGCGAAAATTAAGAAGATTGTTGCCGGTTTTTCAATTCTTTGCTACGTTTACTGAGCGAGAGGCATCTTGGAGATGGAGGCAGGGCAATGTTTACGCAATTGGAATGATCATCTGCGTGGAATTCGGGAAATTTCACAATTACCAAGTTTCATGATGGCTCATTCGCTGTTGATGAACTTGGTCCTTGAAATGATCTAAAATGAAATGAGAGGGTTGGATTGAAATATACGGTTCTCATGAGTGCGGGCATTTGGTATTAAAAAGTCAACGCCTTTGTCAAATGAGAGACGCCTGGAGAAGTTATGCGAGGTTGCAAAGGAAAGGAGGGTGTCTGCCTTCCTGCAAAAGCTCTTGACACGATCGGTAGAGATTTAATGCAAGCTGCTTTTAGGGATGCAGGATGCATTATCTTATTCCTGACAATGTAATGCGTTAATAATGCTTGGCGAAGCAGTTTCTTGACAAGTGATTTCTTCTTGCAGTTTCAAACTTTGGATTTAAATTGTTCAGCAAAGATTTTGTTCCCTCCTGTCTACTCTGACTCCAGCTTAGGGCCTTTGTATTCGAAACATAAAGTAGTATTCGTTTGTAGTCTCTGTTCTTGGTTTGGAATAATGATGCTGAACTGCACTTTCGCTTTTCTTCTCAGGGTGAAAGTGATGCACCCTCCGCTTCTGTTGCTGGTTCACTCCAGGTATCTTGGCTCTTTGATCTGAGAATCTCTTCAAAGGGCTAATGCATTTTTTTTTCCCTTTTTAACGTTAATCTATTAAGATATATAGAGTGAGTAGTGCTGTCACTATTTATGCTCATCTCATATCACACAGTAGACACATACAGCTGATGTTGCCGACTTCATCAACAAAAAACTTAGCTCGCCTCCAGTTCTGCTTGGACATTCATTCGGAGGGCTTATTGTCCAATACTACATCGCAAACATAAGAGATGAGCAATATACAGGTTGGCTAGTCTTTGTACATTTTGGATCTGGACATCTCTTTTTGCATATTTGAACACCATAAATTCCCGTGGTCCATATTCAGTGAGATGTGTATCTCAAATTTTTTAATCTGAGCCACTGACAGAAATCACAATGCATGCACCTCATAAGGCTTGAATCTTTTGAGCTTTCTACTTGTGCTAATGGCTACTTAATGCTAGGATCTCATCCTGATTGCTACTTGGATGTGCTTATTCTTTCATGGGAATCTCTTGGGTTGATCTGTATTCAATCTTTTACTCATACAATCTTTGCACGCTTAATTGGCATGCATCCTCTTATGTGTTTTTTTTTTTTTTTTTTTTTTTTTTAGAGAGAAAGGGTTTGTTCCCGAACTTGGCAGGATCTGTGTTTGTTTGCTCTGTACCTCCTTCTGGTAATAGGTGACTTCAGATCCCATAAGAAATATATGCCCTCCATCTATTTTAGTGATTAGTCCAATGGCTCTATTGATATTCCCTTCCTTTTTTTCAGTGGCATAGTGTGGCGATATCTCTTTACCAAACCTATAGCAGCTTTTAAGGTAGTTTCTTATCATTAAGAGAAGTTATCCTCCTTGTTTCAATTCCAGTGTGATGTAATTTGATAATAAAGTGCCTTCAAATTTTGATAGGTCACTCGCAGTTTGGCTGCTAAAGGCTTTCAAACTTCTCTTCCCCTTTGTAAGGAAACATTCTTCTCTGCTGCAATGGAGGATCATCTGGTGCAACGGTAGGTTCCTCTGGTTGTACTTTTGGATGAGAATCTTCTTCAATATTCATTTTGTCATATGTTAAACATTTGTTACAAATTGTCTGCATGAGGAAATCTTTGATAACCATGATGCATTTCGAGACAAGAAAGGAAATGGAAATTAATTCAGATGGCTGATGAATGCTTATTAAAGAAAGCAATCCAGATCGCACTTACCAATATAATCATTGATGTGACGTTCTTCATGATTCTTGCTTATTAATTTGTTGCTCTTACCATATTTCTTACCTAACCAGAGTGGCAATAGAGACATTGTCAATCTTGGTGTTGCTTATACCCAAACACTTCAAATGCAAGTGTTCAATTTCCACTTTCTTCAGCATACATTTTATATTTGAAGACAATTATTTTGTTGGGTGCGAAATTATCTAATTTATTAGAGTATGTATTGTAATCCTTGAAGGTATCTGACAATATGGGGGCCTAAACTTTTTCTCTTCCCTTTAGTTATCAGGAACTTATGAAGAATAGTTCGCAGATGCCGTTGTTTGATCTAAGGCAGCTGAATGCTTCTCTTCCAGTTCCCTCTGTGCCCAAATCTTCCATTCAACTTCTCGTGGTGGGTGCAAATGATGATTTCATAGTGGTAAATTACTAAATTCTGGAGCTTTTGTTACTTTCATCATCTGCGCCGGTCATTCTATTCCATAGATGCTGTTGCAACATAACCCGAGGGTAGCCTAGAAATGAGCACGTATCTTTCAATCCTTCTCATAGATAAATATGTGGAATGGTACACTCTACTCGGAGCTATTGAAGGCCTTTGTCTGCATGGACCATATCCTTTTACTGTATACAATCAATGGCATTGCATTAGCTGTTTCTATGTTCTGGACTCCTCCTTACATTTCTCCTCTGTTTTATAATTAGGATGCTCAAGGGATACGAGAAACAGGCGAATACTATGATGTACCACCGATTTTTGTTGAAGGGGTGGCTCATGACATGATGCTAGATTGCTCGTGGGAGAAAGGTGCTGGCGTTATCTTGTCATGGCTGAAGGGTTTAAGAAGGGACCAGAGATGAATGGTGTTTCTTTCGCTCTGGTCTCCATTTGATCTAGAATGCAGACTGCGTCTGAGCTCACTCCCTCAAAACAGATGATCCAACTCAAATGTGATTTCAAGAAAAGCGCCGTGCAACATGTTTGCTGGTCCATTGTTACGTTGGGTTTCTGCTATGCGCTGCAACAGCGACTTGTAATTTAGCAAACTCGGCTGTGTATCGAATTTGGAGAGATTTTACGATTGCATTATTCATTCGTGAGTTTCGCTTTTGAGGATGTAGAAGGAGTTCTCTCCATCCACTTAAATGAGTATTATCGTGCAAAAACACCGTCGGCAATCCAGCAACCTATGCCACAACCATCCAAAGAGGATTTTGGTTTTTGTATGGTTCCCAAAAATACACCGACGTTTACTTGAAAGCTGGCCAAACGCTGACGACCCGTTCAAGTCGAGTGAATTCGCACTAATGTACTTGACGCATGCCGTTGTCCGTTGGCATGAATCTGGAAGCATATCAACAAAGTTTGACTAGTCCTTGCTCCTGTGAAAATGATGTAAAACCCTAGCTGCCAAAGAAGACCAACTAGTTCTCGACCGGGGTCAATGGAAAGCAAGGCAACAAATTAGGAGGACCACGATGGTGCTTTTCTATTCCATAGAATAATTTCTTTTTTAAAATTTCTATTCTCTGAATAGAAAAAAAAATAGAAATTTGTTTGGTATGACCATAAATTTTTATGTAACATAAAATTTCTTTTAATTTTTTAAATAACTGTTTCAATTTTTTTTTTTTTTGTCTCTTACGTTTGCTATATGCCTTAAAGCAACCATATAATAGTTACATGTTAGGAATTATTTGATGGCAAATAAATATTTACTCATTATCCTATTTATATAAATGAGTCCATAAGATTAGTTACAACTAAACCTATTCTTAGAATATGTGTGATGGGTTTACAATTATGTTGAATCTTTAAACAGTTCCCGGTCGATGGATCATTAAGATGATATTGATAATCCTATTGAGATCGGTGTGTATTCAAGTTTCACCATTTAGTATTGGATACCTAAGGGGATGATGGGTAGGGGTGAGCGGCGGTCTAGGGTCGACCACTGGACCGACCCCCGGACCGGCCCAACCCTGGGTGGTCTCGGTCCTGCTCCCAAGGGGGCCCAGGTCGGTCCTGGTCCTAAAATTCCGTGACCGACACCGCGTGCGGGTTGGTCCTCGGTTCTAGAGTTTTGGGTCGGTCCAACCTCGGACCAACTCTATATATTATATTATATTATTTATAATTATTTTATATATTCAAACCTAAGTAAAATGTCTATTAAAAAAACCTAAGTAAAATGATGTTAAAGTTGTTGACTCCTCAAAGCACAAATCACAAATAGACGGCATCCAAAAATGTGTGAACTGGACTCTACATGATCAAATGCTAGTCAAGTGGTGCGAAGCTCATTTTTGGTTGAGTGGACCCTACATGATCAAATGCGGAAAACGCTTTTTGCATATGGTGTTATGAATATTAAAGATAGATTATTACAAGAACTTTCTATCTTGTCCCATATCTCGATGAGCGGTTAGCGGGTACGAAATTTCTGTTATTGTGTCATCTTAAATTTGCTGAATATGTATTGGTATTTATAGTTTAGTTGCACAATGCCGCATTGTCGATAGATGTGTAATTTGAATTTGTAGGTTTGCTTTTTTAGGGAGTATAAAAACAAGACGAAAAAATTATCGATCGGTCCTGTTGACCACAGGAACCGGCCGGTCCTGGTCCTTGGTCCTAGGCTCAATAGGGTCGGTTCTCGGTCCTAAAAATTGAGGACCGACACCGTACGGGTTGGTCCTAGGGTTGGGGTGGCCCGGACCAACCCGAACCATGCTCACCCCTAATGATGGGTCATAAATTACTACTTGTAGGAAACTGACTCTTCCTTCCCTAGTTCTAAGTCTAGGTCCATTCATGGTATCAGAGCCATGGTTTCGTTTGTAATGTTATCCGTTCCATGCGCTTAGTAGGTGAATCCAATGCTGAGAAGATTTCTTTACATCATGTCTACAGAACCCGAAATCCTCGAAGCACCTGTCTCTCTTGCTCCATCATCCTCAACCCCTTCAGATTTCCGTGTTTCTAATTTTTCAAAGATAAACTATCTCTATGAAGTCTCTCTTAGTGATGAAACTAAAATCTCTGAAACTCAACTCCCCCTCATGAACCCTTACTCCGCTTTTGCCAAACCCACTTCATCATTTTCACCTATCCGCTCCATTCAACAGCTCATTCGGCAAACTCCGAAAGAAGTAAAGGAGTACGTCTAGTCCTCCAAGTTCAACCAACATCCCATTCCTGCTATTGAAAATGAGTACTTTGTTACTCTTCAGATCCCTCTAGAATTTTCTAGGCAATGGATCCAATAAGGATATTCTCATATCCATTATGGAGCTGTTCGTCTTGCTCTCACCTTCCATGGTCGCAAAGGCTTGCCAGTTGTGGCAAGAATAGCGTTGTTAGATACTAGATTTTTAGAATATTAGCATGCTTGCATTGGCACTGTCCAAACTACTCTAAATGCTGGAATAGTCTTCGTAACCCTGTATCCAAACTTTAACATCGCTCTTTCAGATCCTCAGCTACTTTCTTTCTTGAAAGTCCAGATCCAGCTCACCGGAGCTCCTCAAACTGCCAAATCTGTTGCTGCAACACTACACTACCAAATGGTTTATCGCGTGCAAAACCATGCCCTTGATCTAAATCTCCACAATGGAAATGAAGATGCTTTATTCATTTCCATGCAAAATGACCAAGCGTCTTGCATCCATGTTCCTAGACAGATCCCAAAAGAAAAGCTATCCGAGCTCCTCCCAGAGACTTGGATTGCCAACTATGAAAAGCTACATCAGAACAACAAGCCCTTATAGTCGTCAAACTCCAAGTTTATCGGAAAGAAAGATGGAACTGTTTCCATCAAATTTGGCAAGGAAAATGAAGAAAGTCCATCTATCTTCCAGACTCTTTTTATGATCGAACCATGTGTTCCAGAATCAATTTCCGAGCTAGATCCAAAGAAGCTTGTTAGGCATTTCAACAATGATGGACATCCTGTCTATTACTACAAGGACCAGTATGGTCATTATTTTTGGGATCCTTTTTGTCAATGCTCTTATTGCACAAATTCTCCTGACGAGGTAAATCCAAATGATAGGCCTCAAAGAAGGAAGAGAAAACCAAAAGACCCTATGTACCAAAGGTACTTAAACGGAGACTCCTCCGTTGATACTCTTGGTGAGTGTGATAAGTTCCAGCTTTATGGTTTCTTATGCTCCACCTCCACCACCGAGTTCGTTACTCCACCCCCGCTTCGCCAACTCCACCACCATCCCCCTCCATCTCCTCCTCAGAAAAAACCGGCTCTTTCACCATTTTACAAGCCAATCCTAAAGTGGGCCAAGAAACATTCCTACCCACTTGAGGCTCCCAAAGAAGTACCACTTACTTCTTCTACCGCCATGTTCCAAGACACAGATTTTCCTCCCATTGTACGAGAAAACTCTAAACTCTCGTTTCTCGCTCCAGAGGAATTCATTGATCCACAAGGCAGATACAAGCATGTTCCGAAAATACCCGCCCCACCGATGTGGACGAACATGGAAGACGAAAGGACTCCTCAAGCATCGAAGCCGTCCTAAATTGGCAATCGGAGACTCTTTTGGCACAAAATAATGCGTTCAAAGCAATTGATTCCAAAATTGGAAATGTGCAACATGATCTTCGAAAGTATGATGAAACCACCAAGAAGATGCTTTTCGAGTTCCAAAAGAGGCTCCATGCTCTGGAATCAGGACAACATCTAGGGTATCATCATCTTGAGAGCCCAAAGCCAGAAATAGAAAAGCTCAAAAGGCAAATTCAGATCCTTGAAGAAGGAAGGTTCAATCCTTTCAATCTATTTCCAATATCGGCACAAACAGGGTATCCGCCTCCACCACCCCAGACGTTTATCTTTGCTAACATCGCACAAGATCCTCACAGGAAGGAAACAAGTGTGATAGAAATGCGAGATCGTCTTAGAGCATTGGAAAAAGAAAAGAAGGAAAAAGGGAAAGAAAAAGTTCTTCCAGAATCTTCGATTGTTAAAAGACCAGAACAGATGATGTTGTCCAACCCATTAGAATCCTTTTTAAAGGATTTGAGCAATCAGAACAACATCCTCAGCCTGTTATTCAACAGACTAATCCCGTTATCCCGTATAACCAAATTATGTTCCCAAAGAGAAAAACTTTCCCAAATATCTTTGATACTGAATCAGATTCCGTATCTCTCTCATCCTCCTCATCATTCTCAATCCCTGCCATTGATTCCTCTCCCATTGCACCTATAACATCATCCATATTTATGGCCGATCCTCTAGATTAAGATATGGAATCAAACTATTCTGAACCAGAACTTGTTCAGACCAGCACTCCTGGACAAAATGTGTCCTCGACATCAAAGCAGTTCTTCACCATTGATGATATTCCTTATCACAAATGGCCGAAAAGACTTGAGGAATTTCATACCTGGTTAAATACCCAAGCCATCACCAATCATGATCTTTTTAACTTCGTTACAAGATTCACAGGTAGCCTCAAACTTTGGTGGAAATCAGTAGGCGAACAAGACCAAATCCATTTTCTTTGCTCACCGACATTACCATGCCATCACCCTTTTATACCACTTCTTTGTTGGAAAACCCACTGATCTCATTGAGATAAAAAGAAGAGAATTCTTTGAAAGAAAGTGTTGTTCCCTCCAAAAAAATACCTTGATAAGCATTATCGAGAAATGCTTAAACTCTTTTACCAGATTGGAGCTGACCCAAATCTAAAGCATGTCTACCTGACTTCTATCCCAAAAGAATTATCTCAAATGGTTGAGAGGTCTTTTCTTGGGAAACAAAGAAGAATATACGAATTCCATTGGGAGAAATCCAACAAGAAATCCATTTGTGCCTTGAAGAATTATGTTTAAAGCGCCGAATGGTCCAAACTTACATCACGGATATGACGAGAACTTGAAATGCCTCTCTTCTCGCCAGAAGCTAAAGATCAAATGCTCCAAGCGTGATTGCGATGGTACTTGTGGAAAAGCTTCCCAGAAAAAGCACTTCAAGAAGTTCTCGATAAGTAAGCACTCCAAACATGGCCCCAAGAACTTCCGAAGAAAGAAGAAATGGCGATACCTACGCAAAAGGAAAGATCGCACAGGCCACAAGAAATCAAATTGATGCTTCATCTGCAACCAAAAGGGACATTTTGCTAAAAATTGTCCCCAAGCAAAGAAAGGCCAGAATCGTCTGATACATCATATAGAGAATGAACAGGTATTTCTCTTGACAATGATGATATCGAATCCTTATTCTCTCGATGAAGAACCATCCGAATGCACCCTTTGTGCCATCTCTTGTTACCAAACTCCCAGTGAAACTGATTCAGGTTCAGATTCTGAAGAGATTTTTCATATATCTCCCACTTTTTCAGAACAAAGCAATGATATATTTTCAAGTCAAAACTCATTGTCCCCATTTCCCTATAAAAATCTTCACTTCAAAGTTTGCCAAACCTATCACTGTCATTGCTCTCATAGACACTGGAGTGAGTTGTTCAATCATGGATACTAAAGTTCTTCCTGAGGAATATTGGACTTCTTATGTCAGATATTTTAACTCTGCCTCAGGAGATACCTTCTCCACAAATGTCAGAACTACTCCCGTAACTGTTCAGTTTTTCCCCCAGTGTTCTATAACCACAAAAATCTTCGAATCCAATCTCCCCAACAAAGATTTGATCATTGGTTGGGACATCATGACTCAGATTTCATAGCTTCGTATTATTCCCCGGAAAATGTCTTAAATATAAAGACCAATTCTTTGAATTTATCAATATCCAGAGACTTTTTTCCATTCAAATGAATTTGTTAGATCCGATTATACAAAAGTTGTTGGAATCTTGTTCGGAATCCCACTCGAATTCGCTCGAAATGTTCTCATCCTCTATGGGAAAATCCAGAAATTCTTTGTTCGTCTCCCTTTAAAAAAAAAATGAAGATATAAATCCAACAAAGGCGAGTCATATGGGAATGAAGCCAGAATACTTGGTTTTGGCTCAAAGGGAATGCTCAGAACTATTGCAACAAGGCCTTATTGAAGTCTCTAATTCTCAATGGACTCGTGAAGCCTTTTATGTCAATAAACGTGCCAAGCAAAATAAAAGAAAAATGAGATTGGTGATCAATTACTAACCTCTTAACCTTTTCCTATAAGATGATAAGTTCCCTTTACCATCCAGAGATTCCCTCTTTACTGGTTTGACCAAAGCCCACATCTACTCCAAATTCGATCTTAAAGCCGGATTTTGGCAATTGGGCATTCATCTTGAAGACAGATCTAAGACAGGATTCTGTATTCCAAACCAACACTTCCAGTGGAAAGTTCTCCCTTTTGGCCTAAAAGTAGCACCATCTCTTTTCCAAAAGGCCATGTGTCGAATTTTCCAACCCATCCCGTCAAGTGCGTATACATTGATGATATCTTGCTCTACATCCCGATTAGCAATCACACTTTGCCAACTCCTTGAGCAAGCTTTGCGAAATTATAAAGAAGCATGGTATTATGCTTTCTCGAGAGAAAGATGAATATTGCTCAAACAGAAATTGAATTTCTTGGTATGCACCTCAACAAAGGTACATACTATCCAGACCACATATTGCTAAAGAACTATTGAAGTTTCCTGAAAAGAACTTCACCACCAAACAGGTTCAGCAATTTCTCGGGATAATCAACTATCTCAGAGATTTTGTCCCAAACATTGCAAAACTGTTGATTTCAATCCAGTCAATGTTAAAGAAGAATCCCTCACCTTGGGGAAAATCTCGGACTAAAGCAGTTGCTCAACTTAAGGAGATCATGCAGAATCTCCCACCATTAAAGATCTCGTCAACAAGTAAGAGAATCCTCCAAATTGATGCCGGTGATGAATACTGGACGGCCATCCTTCTTGAAGAAATTGATGGTAGGAGACATCTCTGTGTCTACAAAAGTGGAAAGTTCTCCCAAGCTGAAATACATTATCATTACATTTTTAAAGAAATCTTAGTGTGAAAAATGGAATAAAGAAGTTCGAATTCCATCTCATCGCCCATCACTTCTGGTAGAACTAGACATGGCATCTTTCCCTCGGATGACCAAGTTCAAGCGTAGCGAGATCCCAAACTCCGAATTGCTTTGATGGGCTGAATGGTTTTCAAAATACTCTTTTGAAACCAAACATATTCCTGGAAAGAAGAATGTGCTTGCTGACTTCCTATCAAGGCCAAAAACACCAGCCGAAATCAACATGTATATCAAGAGACCTGCTTTCCACATACTCAATCATGGAGTTAAATACAAGATTGAGAAGATCAAAGATTTGTCAAGCTGGAAATATCCCAAGGAGATTATTGAACAAATCTAGAATGACAATCTCATTGAGAACCTTGGAAAACTCATGTGGCAATGCCACACAGATCTATTCAGACTTAATGGAGGTTCGATCTTTTATCCTTTAGGATTAAATTCATATTATCCATTCATCCATCCTCTAATCTGGAAGGAAGATGATTTCCCTGATCAACTCAAATGGTTGTTATGGTACTTAACCAATAAGTACTTAATAGCCATTGAAATCCCAACCAGAAGGTTCATTGCAAACCTCACCAGGATATTCTTACTCGGCAGAAATATCGAAAGAAAATGTGATAAGAATCTCTTAGAATTTCTCAATTAGTTCTATCCTCCTACTCACTGGAAACACCTCTTGGAGAAAGAAATAAGAACCATGACACCAAATCATGAAGTCCATACCATCTTGTTCTTCCAACGTCCATGGCATTTCCTCATAAATAATGGTAACATAATCCAGACCCCAGAGATTATAGGAACTACATCCTACAAACCTCACTTAGACAGCAGAGAAGCTCAGATTCACAAATCTTATCCAGGACCTGTTTGGATATTGTGAACACCAATACCGAGAACTCCAGAGGATTTTGTGCTAAGAAAACAAAACTATTGCTCCAGACGTATGGAATTATAATGTACCCACTGCATGGGATCATTACAGCCTAGCACTAGAGGCCTAGGAAGCACTAGAAGATTTCAGACAAGCTGCATCATCACAAGAGTATGAAATGACAGATACTGACCCAGCACAGTCCTCCCAAGACCCCTATGCACAATGTAAAGGTCCTCTTTCCCAGGATCCCTACGATCAAGGACCTTTGTCCTTATTCTCAGGCATGGACATATCCTACTATGCACAGCCATCCAATTGGCCTCAGCCATGCATTCCTGCCGACACTTCAGATATAGACAATACAAATTGGGCACAAGAGGAAGCATCCGCATCTACATCAACTCGGTTGAACCAAATCCTCTCACCAGCAGATCTTGAAGCTCTTGAACAAAAGTATGAGGAACATCTTCAAGCAACAGCACACAGATCAGATGACTCGGACTATGACTATAATGCTCATGATGGACAAGACCGCTGAAAAGCTGTTGTCCGTACAATTTCACTGTAGCAAGTTAATGTTCACTTTTACTGTAGCAGTAGGCTAATGAAATCACTGTTCATTGTCACTGTTCATAGCCGTTCGAATAATTACCTACCGATGCCTTTGTTTGTATTTGGACTCGTGAGCTTGGTCCTTACTTGTGTGTTATCTCTTATTGTCTATTTAAGGCAAGGAGGGTATATTGTGTTGGGCAGAGTCCCTTGAGTAAAGTGAGTGTTTTGTTAAAAACTCTCTATGGCTTTCTAAACTTCCCTTCTTCTCCAGCCTGGTAAGATCCTCTGAGAAATGCAACTCGGATGGGTTAGAAACGTTATCATCCTAGCATCTTTGAGTGTCTCTAGGCTCTGAACTAAAGGTTGGAGTGGTTTCTTCTGCTAAAAGGCCATCCCTGAAGGGCTTGAACAAGGTGTTCACCCAGGAAGGCATACTTGCAGGAAACTGACTCTTCCTTCCCTGGTTCTAAGTCTAGGTCCATCCAAGTTAGAATACAGGTGCTTGTCTTGGACAAGTTTACTAAATGTGACAATCATATAACAATTGGCAACATGAAAGCTTTTAGGGTGCGTTTGGGAAGACTTTTGGGGAAAGTTTTTGGGAAAATGCAAAGGCCTTTGAGTTAAAGGTGTTTTCCAAAATGTAAATTGTGTTCGGTAAATTTTATTGTAAAAGTCCATTGTGAAGTATCTTGGAGTATTTTACCAAAAAAAAAATATCTTGGAGTAAAATGGTGTTTGGGAAAATTATATTTGCAAAGCCTTTTGTTATTAAAAAAAAAAAGAGCTGGCCGGCCAGAACAAGTAGTCGCCGGCGAGGAGCAGGCGGTCCAGTGAAGGGCCAGGCGAAGGCTTCCCGAGGTCGCATGACGCCGCCGCAACCTCTCGGCGACCCGGATCTAGGGCGGCAAGGTCGAGCGACGCCGTCGCGACCTCCGGCAACCTCGGATCTGGGTGGCGAGGTCGACGCCTTGACCTCCAGCCGACCCCGCCGCAACCCAGATCCGGGGCGTTGAGGTCACGCGACGCCGCCTCGACCTCCGGCAACCCCAAATCTAGGGCGACGAGGTCACGCGACGCCGCCGCGACCTAGATCCGGGCATCGAGGTCGCACGACACCGTTGCAACCTCCGGATCTGGGGCGGTGAGGTCGCGCGACCCAAACCTCGCCGCGACCCAGATGGCGCGTCGGTCGCGCCACCCCCCGGCGTTGGTCGTTTAGGCGACATTCGCCGACGACAACCTGCCTGCGATTGCCTGCCTTTCGTCGACGACTGCTCGCGAAGAAGAAGAAGAAGAAGAAGATGAATAGTGAGGGCAAAACCGGAAAAATGAAAAATCAACGAGGATACTTTGGGAAGAAATTTTTTTTTTAGCCCCTCCCCCCAGCATGCCGAGAATGCTGAAAAGCCCAAGGCAGCCCCCAACCTACCTTGGGCTTTCAGCCTTGCAAATGTTGGCTTTGCCATTAAGAGACTTCCAAAGTTTTTTCCCAAACACTTTATTTTGGCCCAAGGGGCTTTTGATGGCCAAAGCCCCTTCCAAAGCTTCTCCCAAACGGACCCTTAGTGGGGTTAATGTATGATCATTCATGCTTTGGTTTGGTGTAAAATCCTTGAACTTGAGGCACAATGCTAATTTGTATGTTAGATGATTATGGCTCACAAGTGCACATATTGACACTTTGTCGGACCGTCTCTATACTTGATGGTCATAATTTGTTTACATACAAAGGCACATGCGTGCGCAATATGGAATATGTTTTCTTGTTATATATAGATATACAAGATTGATGTCCTATGCGATCTAATTGTGACATTTTTATTGAAATCCTTGATTGGGATTTTAATCGAAAATGAATGATTCATGTCTTGTAGAATATATGTCAATTAGATTTGGGTATATGATTGAATTGGTGACTTGACCAATAATTCCATGGCCTTTGTTCGATTGGGACGTGGTAAAACAAAATGATCGAATTACACGGTTGCTAAAGCTGATAGGTTCATTATGTTCTTAAAACATTTTGGCCATGATATATTGCCAGATGTTACTCATAGTTTATAGGAACAGGAGATTGATTTGGATAATCAGTTTTCTTGATTGTGTTAATGCATTAGTATAGGTCCTACTGCTACAGGTCCTACTGCAAGCTCAGTGATTAACCAAGGAATGTCACACATTATAACTAATTAGAATGATGTTTGAAAGAGAGATGATCTTGCAAATGCGTTTGTAGTTGAGTCAATCAGATTGAGTCGGACAAAAAATACAATATCTAAAAAGGGCTTCAGACTTTACAAAGTCTGAAGCGAGTTTTAGGCTTTATGGCCAAATCAAAGAACTAAAGTGCATTCAAATTCAATGACCAAATTAATAATGTGAAGTGAGTTTAGAATCAGTGGCGTGATTAATGAACTAAAGTGAGTTCAGAATCAGAATCAATAACCAAATTAATGATCTAAAACGATTTTAAACTTAATGACTAAATTAAAGATTGTGTTTCAAATTTAACGATCACATTAATGTTTTGAAATAGTTCGAGATTAAATAGCCACATCAATGATTTGAAACGATTTCAAATTTAGCGGTAACATTAATAATCTAAAATGGTTTCAGAATCAATTGACAGTTTAATGATCTGTAAGAGAAAGAAGTGAGGAATCCTCTTTTCAACTCTGACTCTCCCACTCCAGTTGTTGCTTTTCTTTCCATTACTTCGAGAGTAGTTGCTTCAGCTTTAGCCACTCGAATTTTCGATATTCCTTTTTATTTCTCATCAAACGAATGAAATCTTCTTCTGGAAATCCTAGCTATTCTTAGCATGATATTGGGAATCTCATTGCTATTACTCAAATAGAAATGGTTTGAGATTAAATAGCCACATCAATGATCTGAAACGATTTTAGATTTAACGGTCACATTAATAATCTAAAATGGTTTTAGAATAAATGGACAGTTTAATGATTTGGAACAGTTTCAGATTTTAATGACCAATTCGTTTTGAAGCGGTTTTAGATGTAATGGTCAAATTAAATATTTGCAACGGTTACAAAGTTAATGCCCACAATGAAGATTTGTAATGATTCCAAATTAATGCCTCGAATAATGTTTTGTAATGGTTACATAGTTAATACCTGAATTAGTGTCTAAAACAGTATCAAAACTTATGTCCATCAAACGTTACGAATTAATTCTCTCAAACGGTTTTAGAGTTAATGAACCGATTTAAATATGATTTGAGATGAATTATAAAAAGGCGGTTGAGAGAACAAATCACAGGGTGATTGATGATCGACAATCAACAATTGAGAGTGTTGATAGTGATCAACTAAGTCATTCATAGACGAGAGCAATTGCTAGCATAATTGTAATTGTGAGATCTCTCAATTTCTCCTTTCTTTTCAATGTGAGATTGGTGATGTGTTTAAACTAGAGGTTTGACACTTTTGGAGCTGGATCTGAAATACGTCACAACCTACGTTACGAAGAGATAAGATGTTTTGGATCCAAGAACGTCGAATCGGTATTATCGAAGACATCGATGTTCGTGATCAAAATTCCAAGAACGTTAGAATTGGTGTTACTAGAAGATCAAATGTCCGAAATCAGAATTCGAAGAACGTCAAAACTAATGCTGTGAAGATATCGACGTTCGTGGTTAGAATCCGAAAATCGTCGAACTAAAATCTTTTAGCAAGGACCAAAGGTAATGTGATTAACCTACTTCTCATTTTTATATGCTTTTATTAAAATGCACGAATAATGCTTTAGAAATATGTGTATAAATATTTTTACTTCCACTGTAATCAAACTTTGATCTTGATTTACCAATGCACGTATTCTTGTTTATCGAAACAATTACAAACATCTTCTTTTTGCTGCTCCTCTAGTCGGCGATGGCAGGCTGCGGTAGACGTCAAGGGGTTGCGGCGGCGAGGAAGAAGAAGAAAAGAAAGAAGGAAAAGAAAATAACTCGTTCTAAACATTATTTCTAGAAACAATAAACTATTTTTTTCTACTTCTTATTTTTATTTCAAATCTATTCTACGACTACTTTTTATTCCGAAGAATAAAAAAATTAATTAACATTATCAAATGGATTTCTTTTTATTTTTTTTGTTCCGTTGAACAAAAGAATAGTGAAATTGGCAAATTACCATGCGCACCCCAGTCCTCCTTGAATCATTCTTCCCAGGGGACTCATCGCTCATGGAGAGTCGTGGTCAAACTATGTTGAAAGTACCACGGAATTCACGAGCTCGGTGCTTTTGTTTTTCTTCCTTGGTCGGTAGCAAGTGGACTTTCTACAGGTCCGGATGGTGAGAGATTCTCACGCTTCGATATAAAATAGTGGGGAATTTATAAATCGATTATTAGTCGATTCAATGACTGTATAATCCAACAGAAAAAAAAAAAAATTAAAAGCTAGAGCCGTCCTAGATAAACATAATACCTTTGTATCCGTCAATCCGATCATTCAACATTACTATAATAGCAGCGTTTCTACATGCATTGTCCACCTCGCTGATCACCCTCAGCAGTGTTTCTAGAATATTTCTTGTTAATCAAGCAACATGTAACATGCTGGATGAATTAATTGAGGTTCATCATAAACAAGATCCTATATCTCAATCTTGTAAGAAGTACAACTAGGAGAAGTAACTTCCATGGTTAATCGACTCGTGAGCATTTTTCATCATCAATCATCATCAAGCCCCTTCCTTTTAATTCCATTATTGAGGACAATTTTTATCTTTTGATAAAAATTGGGTGGATTTTTTATGGTAGGTAAAGGGGCATAAGTTGAAAATTATATTATTGCTTTCCTATTTAAACAAGATCCAATTTTATTCCCTAACAATAGAGAACAGACTATTATTTTTCCAGTAGATTAAAGATTATGAACTAATCATTTCTAATTTATTATTTAGGATTACAAATGGCACCGCTACGCTGTCAGCTTGCTCGGTCAGGTAACAAACACACGTGCGGTTTGAAACTTTCGGGTTTAAAATGGTTCAGCAAGGAGTTTGTTCTCTCATGTCTGGTTTGGCTCCAGCTTGTCTCTCCAAAAACAAAGTGCATTCATTTCTAGTATCTGTTCTTGATTTGGAAAATATGATGTGAACCCCACCTTCTCTTTTCTCGTCAGGGTGAAAGTTATGCACCCTCTGCTCCTGTTGCTTGTTCTTTCCAGGTATCCTGGCTCTTTGACCTGAGAATCTCTTCAAAGGGCTAATGCCATTTCTTTTTCTTTTTCCCTTTAGACTATTTAGATATACAGAGCGAGTGGCATTGTCCTTATTTATGCTCATCTCATGTTATGCAATGGACACGTGCAGCCAATATTGCCAACTTCATCGACAAAAAACTTAGCTCGCCTCCGGTTCTGATTGGACATTCATTTGGAGGGCTCTTTGTTCAGCACTACATCGCAAACATGAGAGATAAGCAAAGTACAGGTTAGCTTCTGGCCGGTTTGAGTCTGCATTCTGAGATACCTGCATCGATGTGGCAGTAGCTTTGAGGTTCTTGTGAAACTCTTGCTTCCTAGCAGCAAACATTCATGTGATTTGAAAGCAGACATTCATGTGTTGAGTGAAAAAATGCTTCCGCAATCTTAGTTCCCAGCTACATGTTATTCAGATCCAGATCCAGATCGTACAAAGACTAGCTTGATGCATATGAATAACATGTAACTGGGAACTAAGATTGCGGAAGCATTTTTTCACTCAACACATGAATGTCTGCTTTCAAATCCTTTGCTGCTAGGAAGCAAGAGTTTCACAACTTGTTGCTCTTCCAGCAATAGGTGATTTCAGATCCCATAAGAAATACATGCCCTTTACTTTACTGACTAGTAACGTGGCTTTACTAATACTTTCTCCGTTTTGTTCAGTGGCATGGCGTGGCGGTTTCTCTTTACCAAACCTATAGCAATTTACAAGGTAGTTTCTTATTGTCGAGAGAAACTATTCTCCTTGTCTCAATTCCAGTGCGACGTGATTTGAACTGAAGTGGCTTTGAATTTAATAGGCCATTCGCAGCATGGCTTTCAAAGGTTTTCAAACTTCTCTTCCGCTGGAGACGTTCTTTTCTGCTGCAATGGATGATCATCTGGTGCAACGGTAGGTTCCTTTGCTTATGCTTTCGTATGAGAATCTTCTTCAGTATTCACTCTGTCAAAAGTCGAGTTAGACATTTGTTTAAGCTTATGTCTGCATAAAGAAATTTTTAATCACCTCAATGCATTTCGAGACAAGAAAGGTAATCCGGATGGCTGCTGAATGCTTATTCAAGAAAGCATTCTGGATTGCACAAACGTAAATAATCATGAATGTCAATTTTCTTGCTCGTTCTTGCCTATTAACTTGTTGCTCTTGCCATTTTTTTAAAAAAATTTTGTACCTAAAGACGTTGACATCTTGAGATTGCTTCCACCCAAATTTTTTAAAGTGCAAGTGTTCAATTTCCACTTTCTTGAGAATACTTCTTTTCTTTTTTATATTTGCAGACAATTTTATTGTCAGGTGACTAACTGGCTACTTCATTAAAGCATGTATTGTAATCCTCAAAGGTATCTGACAATCTAAGGGGCCCTAAAACATTCCCTCTTTCCTGTAGTTACCAGGAACTACTGAAGGGTAGTTCAAGGATGCCCGTAATCGATGTACGGTGGATGAATGCTTCTCTTCCAGCTCCCGTGCCGAAATCTTCCGTCAAACTTCTCGTAGTGGGCGCAAATGATGATTTCTTACTGGTAAATTACTAAATTCTAAAGCTTCTGCTGCTTTCATCATCTACACCGGTAACCCAAGTGTGGCCTAGAAATGAGCATCTGTCTCTAAATCCTTCTCAAGGATCAGTATGTGGAATGGTGCACTCTGCTCGGAGCCGTTGAAGGCCTATGTCTGCATAGACCGTATGTTTATTTTCTATAAACCATCAATGTCATTGCAATAGCTGTTTATCTATGGTCAGGACTCCCGCTCACGTTTCTCCTCCCTTTCGTACTTAGGATGCTCAAGCCATACGAGAAACGGCCGATAACTATGGTGTGCCGCCGATTTTCGTCGAAGGGGTGGCTCATGACATGATGCTAGATCGCTCGTGGGAGAAAGGCGCAGACGTTATCTTGTCGTGGCTGAAGGGTTTGGTAAAGGACCAGAGATGAGTCGGGCAGATTAGATCCTACGGTCGGGAATGAATTGCGGCGAGCTCTTGCGACAATGAAGCTCGCCAGAACCCTCAGTGCGCAGAGAGAGATAGAGAGAGAAGGGGAGAGAGAGCAATTTTATCGTGGATTCTTTTATATAAAAACAAAAATGAAATGGAAAATGACGGTTCATGAACTTTGGCTTTATATATTATGTGATTCTCGAATTTTTAATTTATTTAATATAATCTCTAAATTTTAGCTCAATATACAATGTGATTCCTAAACTTTTAATTTATTCAAAATATTCAATTTAGTCCTACACTATGTGAAAATATTTAATAATGGCTCTCATTGTGGATTAATGGAAGTACTACATTTAACGTATTTACATGGTTCAAGGACTATATAAAATGTATCAAAAGTTTATAAATCACACTGCACATTAAATTAAAGTTTAAGATTTAGTTGTGCCATTATTTCAAAACAAAATGATGGAGCTCCGAAGGATACAGGACGGAAGTGGAGGTCTGGACTAGCGCGACATGGAAAAGCAAGAAAATTCAATAATACCTTAAACTTTATTTATTGCTATTTATTTCTTTTTCTTTTGACAAGGAACTTTTTCCATATTTTATTTAATATTCACAATCTTTTAAAACATTAATGGAGTATCGAATAATTGAATTAATTAATCTAAGTGTGGCCCGTTATCCTGCTGATGTTGCATGTAAACAAGATAAATTAATTACCTATAATCACTAAAATGAGATGATCTCCAATTATTGAGTAAGATATGTTGGGAAAATATAGTTTCGAATAGGGTAGAACAATGAAGACGGATCTTTAGAGTACTCGAGTCGGACTTTGAGGCGTGATATCACTTTCTTTAAGGATTTATTTGCCCCACAAAGTTGCTAATGGTCACCGGCAAATATACTCCAAGATACAACAAAGTCTCAAAATGAGAATACTAGATAGCAATTCTAGTATTTCTCTAGAGTCTCTCTAGGAAATAATTGAAAAGATGGCTGTAGCTTTCAGAAAGAAGACTCGAAAAGATGAAAAATGATCACACACCTTATTCCTCAATCCAACATGTTTATATATAAAACAGTCTTAAAAACATAGACAACTCTTCGTGAAAAGTTGCGAAAATGAACAAACGTATCCTTTCAAAATTGGCCAAAATGAACAAAGGCGTCCATTCGTAAGAAGTTAAAACCGAACAAATGCAACCCTTCGGAAATATTACAACCGAACGGGTATCTTTTCAAAGGTTGTCTTGGAATAAAAATAAAAATAATAATTTAATAAATAAAATTTCGAAATTATTATTTATTAATTAATTAATTTCTGAAAATTCTTAATAAACAAAAACAACCTTTGAATTGATTAAAGTTAATAAGATAACCATACGAAATAAAAAATAAAAAATAATAATAAAGGGATTAGTGCTAATTAAACCGTGGGTGCGCAAAGTGCTAAGAGCACCAAAATCGCATACCCGCATGCGGTATGGTGGGGTCTTGCTCACACCCAATAATTACTTTAGATAAATAAAGAAAACCCCACACTTATTAATTGGCCTATTTCCTCCCATTTTTCCTATGTGAACAAGGAAATTGCACTTGGTTTGTTTTAACAAACAAACTTCCAACAAGATATAGTAATAATGTGATAATAAATGGTTATTAGATTGCTTGACGCGTAGTTTTGAATGGTAGATCTAAGTCCTTTTTCCGATCAACACGCTTAATTATTTTAATGCGATTGTTTCATATGCCTATTGTTTTTCCTCATCATCCTAAATTTTAGGATTTTGAAAGTCATTTTCTCCCTTTTTTTAATAATATTAAAAGAAGGGTACATCAAACAACTTGTCACAGGATTTAAATTGCACCAAGATAAGTTGAGGACTCAATTGAAAAATTGCACAAGTTGGAGGGCAAATTTGGACTTATCTCAAAACGACATGCACAATTATATAAGTTTTTTTAAAAACTTGAATATCATTTTTCATTAGGAAATTTCCAAATAAATGTCCAAAATGCTCTCATTTTATCAAATAAGTGGCCTCAAGTATATTTTGTTCCAAATAAGGCCCAGTGGCCATTATGATTATTTCAAATAAGGGCCTAGTCTGGTTAGCTGATGAAATATTTCAGCCGATCAGGGATATTTTCATCCAAATATAAGTTAAATTTAAATTAAATTAGATTAAAAAAAATTTTTTAAAAAAAAGGAAAAACACAAGCCCCTCCCACCTGTGGCCATCACCCCATTACTAGTGGGGCGGCAGTGAAAGCCGGTGGGGTCGTCGGCGCTTGGGCGAGAGCCGATGACCTTTGTCGACCAGAGGCGAGGGCCTGATGGGAGAAAGCGACGACCCTCTCCTAGATCTAGGTAAGGGTCGCCTGCCCTCACCTTGACCTGTGTGAGGGTTGAGGTCCAAGGGCATTGGGTGAGGGTCGTGCGCTTGTGTGAGGGCGGACGACCCCACCCTAATTTGGGAAAGGGTCATCGTCCTCTCTCACTTCTGACAAGGGCCTATTGGCCCTTGCTTAGGCACCGGTGACCATGCCAACCTTCGTCACTGCTCCACCGGTGATGGGGCGTTGGTGGGGTGGTGGCCACCCTCCTGCCCTTTTTTCTTTAAAGCTTTTTTTTTTGTTTTTTTATAAAAAAACATAGAAAAAGGAAAAATAAAAAATTTTCAAAAACGAAATCTGTCTTTCATAATCAATGAGTTCATGCCACTCTTTGAAATTGATATAAGCATTTGAAACCTTTATTTGAGAATTATTTGAGAAAATGAGGGTGGCTCATACCCTGATTTGAAATTTTCCTGTTTCATCTATCGAAATCCGTACGAATTGAAGACAAGGACTTCCCGGGAAGAGGGATGAAGCTCTCGTCAACGGCGGCTCCTCTCTCCCTCTGCGCTTATCCTCTCCCAGTGCGCGCTCTTCCATTCCATCTCAGAGTGAGCAGCAGCAAGCCGCGTACCGCAGCCGACAGAGCCGGAGCGCCGAAAATGGCGGTCCGGTATGAGCTGCGGCTTGGGCAGGACCACCTCCGCCACGGGCTCCCCACCTCCGTCACAAGCTCCCCTCTGGCCTGTCCATGGAGGTCATCGCGCAAGGAAGCGCTGGCAACAGCGGCGGAGACCTCAATCCGCATTATTCGTTCATGAGTTTTGCTTTCGCGCAAAACCACTGTGGGCAATCCGGCAACTGACGCCGCAACCATCCAAAGAGAAATTTGGTTCTCTGTATGGTTCCCACAAGTACTGGACGCCTGCCGTTTGTGTCTTTCGTTGGTGATTTGTCAACAAAGTTTGACTCGGCCTTTGCTCTTGTGAAAATGATGTAAAACCCTAGCTGCCAAAGAAGACCAACTAGAACCAAGTAAAAGAGCACGTGAATATCTGAATTGGGCGACCTTATGATTAGCGGATAAAAAGGTTTGTCGATTGGGGTCAACGGAGAGCCAGGCAACAAACGAGGGCCACCAATCCTACTTGAATCGTTCTTCCCAGTGCACTCATCGCTCATGGCGAGTCGCGGTCAAACTATGCACAGGGCACCACGGAATTCACGAGCTCAGTGCTTTTGTTTTTTCTTCCTTAGTTCGAAGCAAAATTGATATTCTACGGGTCCGGATGGTGAGAGATTCTCGCGCTCCGATATAAAATAGTGGGGAATTCATAAATCGATTATTAGTCGATTCAATGACTGTATAATCCTACCGGAAAAAAAAAAAAAAAAAGCTCGGAGCCGCCCTAGATAAACATAATACTTTGCGTCCGTCAATCCGATCATTCAACATTACTATAATGGCAGTGTGTCTTGTGTGTCTAGTGTCAAAATGCGTTGTCCACCTTGCCGGTCGCCCTCAGCTGTGTTTGGAGAATATTTCTTATTATTCAAGCAACATGTAACATGCTCGATGAATTATTTGAGATTCATTAGCAACAACATCCTATGTCTCAGTCTTGTAAGAATTGCAACCAGGAGAAGTAACTTCCATGGTTAATCGACTTGTGAGCATTTTTCGTCATCAGTCATCATCAAAGCCCCTTCACTGTAATGCCACAGAAGTTCTTAACCTTAAAACAATGTTCTCATTCTTTTCACATACAATCGATGCCGTCGCTTACTGTTCAGAATAAAGAGAATGCTTGTTAGCTTTGAAGGTTTTCCCTGAACCGAGGCAGATCAGCGGCGAGTCTAATGGAGGCGTGCGAATCCAAAGTATGAGAATTCTTAGCAGGGGGAAGGTTACAATTTACAATTACAGTCAAGAGATTGACTAATCATCTGGGATGGGAATCAGCTAGTTCCAACATCATCAGTAACACTTGGATAGCAGTTGAACAGACTCCGAACTATTCTATTTCTCTGGTTCTATCTGATTGTCAGATCCATTTACATAATAAGAGATGGCTAGAATGAGTAAGTAGCCGAGAGCTTGGTTTCGATGGTGGATGTCCCAGAGGTATAGCAGTCTAACTTTGCGCCGGAGGGTCTTCTTTCTCTGGGTGCATTCTCTACAGGCTACAGCTCACGAGATAAAACGGCGCAGATCGATTACTAGGACAGTTATGTCATCGGTGGATCCTCTCCTCATCGACAACTCGGCGAGCTTTTTACAGGCTGAGGAGGGATCATGCAAATTGGCATCGACGTTCGTAGCGCGAACTAAATTGACAGCCTCCTGATTCGTGACCTGGTCAGGAAACAAAGGAGAAACCAATATTGGTATCGGAATACATGAAACTGCATAAACGAGTATTTTTACTCGGTTAGAAAGACATTTACCTTGTCCCAAACGCCATCAGAAGCTAGGACTATAAATTCACAATCTGGCGTAATTTGTAGTGTTTTCGTTTCTGGGTCTGCTATTACCCAACGTTTAAGATGTTGATCTCCGATGCTTCTCGATACGGCAAGTGAACCTTGTATTCTCCAGACGCCGCGACAGCAATCTACATAGGCACCCTGCAGGAGATTTCCATCGCCATAAGCTTACTGAAGAGTTCTAGCAATACAAATCAGTGATCGTTCTTGCTTAACTTAAACTTCTCCCCTTGCTTACCAGGGCCTCAATTCTCTCCCTTTCGCTTTCCAGAGAAGGACGGTGATCGGTAGTAAGGGCCTCTGCAGTTCCTCCTCTGCTCATAACAGCACGACAGTCGCCAGCATTAGACACGACGAGTTGACCATTTCGGATCCATGCAGAGACACAGCAGGTGCCGCCGCTAGCATTTTCGAGCATGAAATCCGCATCCGTTTTGAGGTAAGCAGCTCTGACAGCCTCGTCGATACTCAAATCGCCTTTTCCAGCCATATGTTGCAAGATGTTCTTGTCCATGTTTTTCGCCGCAAATTCAGCGGCGTTCGCTCCTCCGTGACCATCAAATACCCCAAAGAAGGCCTGCAAAAGCATCGTTCCAATCAACCCAGGAAGGAACATCTTTAATGGGATATATAGTTAACAATTTCGCAACTACTTATTCAGAAATGAAAATCGTATAACAATTACGCAACTACTTATTCAGAAATGAAAATCGTATCTAGGAAATTTCTTCACAATTCCCATAATGAAACACTACCTGCTTGGAATCGCCTTGAATTCCAGCAACGGCGGAGAACCGATCCTGCAGGCAGCCCCTTCTCCCTCTCTTGGAATACACCCCATACGTATCTTCCCGCACCTCCACCTCCTCCACCCCGACCTCACATGCCCCGACCTCGCCGAAGCCCGCCAATCCTACCATCGGAATCGAGAGCCGTGCGGGCCTCTTCCTGCTCAGCGCCGAGCTCTCTTTCTCCTCGGCCGCCGGTTCTACGCATGACGGCACGGGCAACGGTGGTGACAAGGGAGGAGGCGTGATGCTCAGAG
The DNA here is from genome assembly GCA_014182365.1 of Eucalyptus tenuipes. Lineage (NCBI taxonomy): Eukaryota > Viridiplantae > Streptophyta > Magnoliopsida > Myrtales > Myrtaceae > Eucalyptus > Eucalyptus tenuipes. The sequence continues at coordinate 31,342,103 of CM024543.1, read as the reverse complement.
GAGAGTAGAAGGAGGGTGCCTTGGGGAACGTCGACGGCGAGAACGCCGGGGAGTTGATTCCGATCGCCACAATAGCCATTGAAGATCCTCTAGAGAGAGAGAGAGAGAGGAGACGATGACGATGATGATGATGATTCTCTGTCTATATGGAAGGCCTGGATGGAGACATGGGTTGGTATATAAAGGGCGCTTTCAGCGCCCGAGGGAAACGGCAGTTGTTTTGGGCGCCCGACGACCTCTTCCAACGATGCCTTGCCGACTCAGTTTTGACTCGGGGAGAGTTGACCCGCACCCTGTTTCCATGCATGGCCATGCATTGTCGTTTCCTCGTGGGTACGACGAATGAAAAATCTCCGCATGCAGTAGCCGACATCATGGAATTACAAAAAAAGAAGAAAAGAAAACCATACACCGAAAAATTATGAATTAAAACTACGCATAAAAGTATAAATAGACTCGTACATAAAGCACTGGTCGGACTTATTCAAAATTAACCCTGTAACAATCGTGTTATTTTTGTAATTTCCGGGTCGAGTTACATGTTGGGTTGATGAATGGGTGAAAATGTCGTTTTAAATGTGCAGGGCTTTCTTTATCTTGCATGATAGAAAATTAATAATAATAAAATATCCATGTGGGAGATACTGTGGAGAGATGATGACCATCGGGCGATTGATAAACGTGGTGATTAAGAAAGAGGAATATGGAAGTTTCTGCAACCGAGTCAAAAAGAGAGCATGGTCAACGGTCAAGCGGGTGGATTAAGGCGAGACTCGTTCTTTTATCCCCCTCCCTAATCTCTTCCGGCGGTTTTTCTGTTTGTCGCGATTCTCACGATCCACCGGTGATTCGGACGCTCTGGCCTTTGCCACGTGTCGCGCGGACGACGCGAGTGCTGGGCTTCTAGTAGCCTTTCCCTCGTCTAGAAAATACGACGCGATAGAATATTATGATTAGTCCCTACGCCCATATTAGGCCTGATCATGGACTGATCAAGGGATTGTCCGGGCTCGCCCGAGCTTTGAATAATCACATTTAATAAGAAAGCCGAGCCATCTAGTGGTGTTCGATTCGAGCTTGACCGAGCCGTTATGGCATAAAGCATAAAGTTTTTGGGAAGGCGTGAAAGATGATATTTAGTAAGAAAACCAAGCTAGCTAGTGGGGTTTGAGCTGAGCCAAGCTCGGCCAGACCTCGAAATTTACGTACAAAAATTTTCATGAAAGACGGGCTTGGATAAATATTTAAGCCTGACATTAAGTTCCCAACGCATTCAGTGATTAACTCTGATCCGAATTTATTTGATGTACAAATCATACAATATTTATTTTTCAAAGTGGCGAATAGAATAGATAATTGTGAAGAAATTGCACGAGAACGTGCGTTTTCTTTTAGTGAGCTATAGTATTGGGTCCTATGTATTTTTAAATTGTGATTTAGTTGATCTATTAATAGATTTAGATTACACAATACCCGCTCCTTCCTCAACTATCGAAACTATAATAGCAATAAATACTAAGAGCGTGCATGATAAAATTTCTGGAAAAAAATCAATTTTTAGCTAGAAATTGATTTCTCAATTTTATGTCCTAAACAAATTTCTAAGAAAAACACGTTTGATAATACTCAAATTTTATTTTTTGAATAAAAATTCGTTTTATAACGGAATAAAATTTTTATTTTGAAGGGTGTCGGTGGTCGGCGTCCGGTGGCGAGCAGCTAGCGTCCAACGAGCGGTGGGTGGGGCGACGGGTGGACGAGAGTGAATGATGAAAAGAGTTTTTATTTATCACTTTTGTTCTAGATATAAAAAGTTTAAAAATTTTAGTTTTTGATTTTTGCTCCAAATCTATTTTTGAAATAAAAATCTATTCTAAAAAAAAAAATAAAATTGCATTACCAAACATTTTTGTTCCAAACTTGTTATGGAGAATAGAAAAAAAAAAAGAAACATGAAAATTTTGTTATGCACATCCTAAAAGAGTGATGGATGTGCTCATTTGGCCATATCTTCCTCCATTTTTAGTTAGATAAAATTTCTCCCAAACAGATCTCTAATTACTAATAGCAAAGATGGATATTCACTTAATTTTTTTAATTGAAATCAAACAAAGAGCATTGACTTTCATTATATTCTTGTCGATTCCAATATGAATTTATATGGCTTAAAAACTTTTTAAAGCATAATATTTTTTGAAACTCAATTTTACGCACTAGTTTTAGTATCCTTACATAGTAATAGGCAAAAATTGGACCTACATCGAGCTAGTGCAGCTTGAATTTCAAGATCCTTAAGAGATTAAGACCCTGTTTGGTAACACTTTAGGATACAACTAGTTATGTTCTTTTATTCCATGTTCTTTCGTTACTTGGAACAACAAAAAGAATATAAATCCGTTTGGTAAATTTTTTATTCCCGGAAATAAAAATCTTTTTTTTGCTCTTGAGAATAGATTTAGAACATATTTAAAAGTAGAAAGAATTGCTTCTTGTTCCCAAACAATTCCTATAATCAAGTTTAATTTTTTTTTTTTTCTTCTTTTTTTCATTTTGTTCTTCGTCTTCTTATTCTTCCTTCTGGTCAGTCGCTAGCCTTGACTATGGTTAGTGATTGGCCAGTTGAGAGCCGACGACCTCATCGGAGCATCGTTGGGGGCCGACGACGCTGAGCCATAGTGAGGTTGGTTGGCCAAGCACTCATCGACCCAAGCCTTGCTAGCCGGTGCGAGGTTGGGCCTCCCTGTGCCATGGCGAGACCGACCTCACGCCACCTAGGCGAGGTTAAGCCTCGCCGGTAGCTTGGCGAAGTCTATGGTGAACTCATTAGACCTCGTTGGCGACCATCGTTGCGGCCGACGATTAGCCACAAAGAAGAAGGAAAAAGAAGAGCAAAAGAAAAAGAGAAAATAATAAAAATATAATAAAAGAAAAAATTTAAGAATCGAAAACAAGAGCAAAATAAAAATTTTGAACAATTATAAAAAAACTAATAAAAATATAATAAAAATCATTTATTAAAAAATAGAATAAAAATGTTTAAGAATCGTAAAGCAAAACATATTTCAATATTGTATTTACATTTAGAAAATAAAAAATTTAAACAATTATCATATTAAGCATGACTATATCAAAAACTCAAAAATTGTTATCTGGGTTACATTTGTGCAAAGGGAAATTAACCCATCTCTTTCATTTAATTAACTTGATTAATTTCCTGACCTCTATTCACCTACTTAAATTAAATTAGCTTGTCCACTTTTATTACTAATCAATTTGTATATCTCCAGATGGTTAAAAAGAAAAAGATTTTCAAAGGGAATCGACATGGAACTTTTCCATAAATTATAAAACTATTCTTTTTTCTAAAATACATTGCCTGCATTTAAATAATTACTCTGGCCATAAAGAAAGACTTTAAAAAATTGCTCCACCGGCTGAAGAAGTAGAACGTGTCGAACAACCAGCGACGCCCTCGCCTCCCCGGCGAAGCCACACGACTCGTGTCATTCTCTTCGCACACGACGTTCCTGCGAATCGGAATTGTCACCCGTCCCCCAAAGCCATGCCCGCCGCGTCACCCTCCACGTGTCGGCGCCACTCCGAGGCCACAGCGGCGGTTCGGCGGCGTTCGGTCCGCTCGCCGCTTCGGCCTCTCTATAAAAATCCACCACCACGCCGAGCTGGATGGCCATCGTCAACCGTTGCGATCCGACTTTGCATGTATAGAAGATACGTAACGCCGACCGCGAGAGCTTGCAGAGAGTTCGACAGGAGTGGGATTAGGAAGATGTCGTCACAGCAGGACAGGCAGGAGCTCGACCGCCGTGCACGGCAGGGCGAGACGGTGGTCCCTGGCGGCACCGGCGGCAAGAGCCTCGAGGCCCAGGAGCACCTCGCCGAGGGTAAATGCGTTTGACCGGTTGTCCCCGCGAATGATCCTTATATGGAAGTTATTTGATTTTCCTTTCTTTTGTAGATCTGTCAAACATACCCCAAAAGAGAAGAAAAACTATAGCATCTCAAAAAAAAAAAAAAAACTCAAACGTACCACGTCTGTTATTTAGTTCTATAGAAATTGAAATCACACTTCTTTTAATGGATTTATTTAGGTTTTTTTCCCTCATTTTGCTTTTGTCGACTGGATTACATTTTTGTAGGAAGGCAAAAAGGAGGGGAAACGAGGAAGCAGCAGATAGGGCAGGAAGGGTACCAAGAGATGGGCCGCAAGGGCGGGCTGAGCACCACCGACGAGTCGGGCGGAGAGAGGGCAACTCGTGAGGGCATCCCGATCGACGAGTCCAAGTTCAGGAACAGGAGCTAAGTTAAAATCAGGGGACAAGATAGGGAGATGTCTAGGGTTTGCAACGTGTCTGGGTTTTTTTGTCTTTGCCAGTTCAAGGAGCGCAGCGTTTTTGTTTCTTGTGTATTTGTGCTTCTTGATCGCGTAGGGCGACCGCCGTAGGTACTCGTGTACTTTCTTTTTCCACCTTGTTTGCTGCTGTGATGTTATGAAGGTTCTTGCCTTCGAACTTGTCAAGAGTTGTCCCGTTCTTCACTACTCACCCGCTTGCGTTGCCTAATTCGTGCATGCCAACGTAGAAAACGAACAACGGCGGCCAAGCCAGCGGTACCCAAAAGGGGCTTTACACGGAAGAAAGGGTCCTCGATCTTTCTATCAGATCGCTTTGACCGACTATTTGGTACCGACCATTTCGTTTCGAAATGATGATGACGCTCGGTTAAGAACAGTTACGACGGGAATACCAAAGAGGTGGGCACTTGAAAGCGAGAACTTGAAATCGTCGACTGAGGTTCGGGTTATCTGTCCTTAATGTTTAATCTCCTTCACCTAATGCAAGGTTTCGTGCGGCAAAAAAAAGGAATTGGATAATGTCTTCGTTGATGTGTGTTTGTTCTTTCTGGTTGTCTTCAACTCCGCGAGTTGAGCAAATGAATTCTCTTTTTGGTTCCAACTTTATTGCTTCGCAAAATGAGTATGGCCATCTGACCAGAAAAAGGGTATGGCCAGGATACGCTTCTACTGGGATCGGCCTACACCGTGGCAGCCCGGTCTGCAACCAGTGCTTGGCACTGAGCCCGGGCTAAAGGGAAAGATATTGTAAAATAAAATAAGTGTGTGTTTCCTTATCAAAAAGTTGGAGGAAGTAGATCAGTTTATAAGTGTGAACGTTCTCTAATATATTTTAAAAAAAAGTGAAAAGTTGGAGGAAGTAGATCTCGTTCAGTTTATAAGTGTGAGCGTTTTATAATATATTTTAAAAAAAAAGTGAAAAGTCGGAGGAAGTAGATCAGTTTATAAGTGTGAGCGTTCTCTAATATATTTTTAAAAAAGATGATCTTGTTGGGAGCTTGTAAAATAAAATAAGTGTGTGTTTCCTTATCAAAAAGTTAGAGGAAGTAGATCCGTTTATAAGTGTGAGCGTTCTTTAATATATTTTAAAAAAAAGTGAAAAGTTGAAGGAAGTAGATCAGTTTATAAGTGTGAGCATTCTCTAATATGTTTTAAAAAAGATTGAGTGTGAGCTAAACTCTACAATACCCGCGTGTGGAACTGCGAATAATTGCGGATTTGAAGTGATTATTAAGTGTACGTAGCACTTTGCATGCCCGTTATTTAATTAACACTAACCCTTTTATTTTTATTTTATTTCGTACGGTTATCTTATTAACCTTTATTATTTCAAATGTTATTTTTGTTTATTAAGTATTTTTAGAAATTATGAAAATTCGAATTTTATTTATTAAAAAAATATTCTTTATATTTTTTATTTTGAATTATTTATATGTGTCTTTTCAAGACAACCTTTGGAGATTACACTTGTTTAGTTTGCAACAATTCCCGAATAATTGCATTTGTTTATTTTGCAACTCCTTCAGAACGAATGGATATCTTTGTTCAATTTAAATTTTTCGTGAAGAGTTATCTATATTCTTTAAGACCGATATATATATATATATATATATATATATATATGGATGTATGGATGTATGTATGTATGTATGTGTGTGTGTGTGTCGATTTTTTGGATGAAGGAGCATGATATTATTTTCGAATATTCTTTATAAAATCGCAACAATCTTTTCAATTGTTTCCTAGAGAGACCTTGGTGAAATACTAGAATTACTATTTAATAATTTCATTTGAGACTGTGTTATATCTCGGAGGATATTTAGCAAGAACCATTGGCAACTTTGTGGGATAATAAATTACTAAAGAAAAGTGATATTACACCTCAAAGTTTCACTGATTCTTTTATTGATTCGAAACCATATTCTTCCAACAAATCCACCAACCATGAGCCTTGTTTCAACCCGGCCCGTTTGACTAGAGTAGTACAATCCTATGGATCGACATACTCAAATAGGTTTGAATGGATGTGAAGTACCAAAGATTGTTCTCATTTTACTATAGGAGAAAATATTAGGTAGAGTCGGGGTAGCTAGCTGTAGAAATCTCACTCCATTCATTTGGTGACACGCTTTCCTCTCACTCTCACCCCTCTCTCTCTCCCGTTCACACTTCTCTCTCGCGCACTTTGCTCGTTCTCCCTCCCACTCATGCGACCGTTCTAACTCACAACGAAGCCCGTTGTCCAACAAACCGCACCGTTTCCTCTACATCCACTTTGTTAGTTGCCTTTGCCATATAATGAAACCACGCGGCATGATGTCGTGTGTTCTCTTCGTCTTGCCCTCTCTGCCACCGCTACTTTGCCCTCGGCACAACAACAAACCCAAGCCCCCCGTTGTCCACGACTCGGAGCCCTCCCTTAGGCCCTACATCCTTGAGGTCCCTCGTGACTCCGATGTCATGGCCTCCCAAACTTTTGCCAAATCCAGCAAGGATGACCCTCCCTCTAGCTGTGACGGTCGAGCTCTTGTCAAATCTGACGAAAGAGACCCTCGCTTGTGGTTGACAAAGGTCACGGCACTCTTGCTAATGTCGTTGTCTCCCAAACCCTTGTTAGATCTAGTGAGGCCACCCTCACTGGCCATAGGCGAGGGCCACGACACTCTCGCTGGCCATGGGCCAAGGGGAAAAAAAAGCAAAAAAAAAAAAGGAGAAAAAAAGGATAGAAATGGAAAAGAAGAGAGAGAAATGAATGAGAGAGAGAGGGAGTTGTAGGTTTTCTGAAAAGGTGAGCCTGTGAGGCGTCGCTCGTCGAATGGACTTGTGCATTGCTGAGCTGGTTGGTTACCTAGCTCAACCTAATATTTTCTCCTTCCGCGTAATCATGGTTTACGAGCTCCGGCCCATAAATGGCAACTCGACACTCGACGGTTACTGAACAGTTGCAAGCGGTAACCACGACTGGCGGCGCGGCCCGAATAACGACGGGCCGGGACCTAGGCCCAGTAACGGTCCGCGCGAAAATGGGCCGGCCCGGAACGGCCACGCCCGTTTGTCACCCCCTGCCAAACGGCAACTTCCAGTAGGGTTTCAATCTCGAATTCCCCAAAAATTGGCGGGACACAGCAAGGTCGCGAGAAGCTTTTCCACTTTCACAGTCCGCTTCCGGCGCAATCATCCGGCAGCATCTCATTTCCTTCCGGGGAACCCGAGTCGAGACGGCCGGTGGCCTCGCCGATCCAGCTCCGCCGTGCAAGATGTCCCCCGGGGCTCGCCACTTGAATGTGCTGGGCGAGTTCAAGCCCTTCGGCCTGGTGGCCGAGGCGCTCGACGGCAAGCCCCAGGACGACTCCGCCGCCGCCGCCGACAAGTACGATTACTTCCTCTTCGATTCCAGCGTCGCTCGAGAGGCCAGCTCCGGTGCCGCCGCGACGAGCGGCTCCGGCGATCACGAGATCTTCATAAGAGGGAACAGGTAGACGGTAGTTCGTTCGCTGGATCATCTTTTGCTTTTTGGCATCTCGGTGATTGAGATCGAATGTTTGAATTTTGCTGCAGTAATGCACTGGATACTAAACGAGGCAAAATACAGACGAGTATTTGTATATCATCATGCTTAGAAAAGTGTGCGACAAAATGATGTTACCTCGAGTTTACTCAATTGAATTATAATTAAAAAGAAAAAAACTTGCGTAGAACATAATAATGATCAAGTAAGGTATAGGTTTAAATGATGACTCGCTTGAGCTTTGCAAATTTATATCAGGAATATGTTATAGGCTAAGAAAGGTATGCTCATTTTGCGATACTCGGTTGAAAACATTTCTATAGGAATCTGGAATAATATTACACTTTTCAGAACAATCAAAGGTTAAAAAACGAAACCCTGCGTGTTATTAATGTTTAGGGCAGTATTACATTTTATTTTGGTCTTTCTAAATGCTAAGAACAGGGCGACTTTCCGGCAGTAATGCTGGTGCAATTTTGTGATTCCACTGAATCAAATGCTAAAAGGGAATTGGATTCCTTGATTTTTGCCACCACTACTATGTAGAGCAGCACTAATCTTACTTCGTCTTCATTTTCTAACTTGCTGTGAACAGGATCATATGGACTGCAGGTTCACGAGTTTATAAAAGATTCACGGTAGCCTCTCCAGTCATCATGGTACGTCAGCTGTCCAAGCAGTCCATGTCATCAATCCACTTTCTTATGTGCCTATGACATCAACTGTATGACTTTGCTGGACCCTTTTCATGTACTGCATAGTTTGTAGAACCCTCAAAAGAAATTAGTATGGTTTTGGAACTAAAAATGTAGAGCACATAATAGTTCAGCTAGGATTTTGATTTGTGCTGTTAGGTCTTGAAATGGATGGCAATGGTACTCTTTCAGCATGGCAGAGATGGATGCAAAGTGGTATTGGGGCCAAATGTGAGGAGGATGTTTGTTATTTCCTCATTTTATTACATAAAGGCCAGACTGTTTGGACTAATATATGTGGATGACATCATTATTAATGTGCAATAAGGTGTCCTGTGACGACTAAGGCTCTCAAGATAGTAAATTCATAGGTTTTAGATAGTCTTGAACTTGAACTACAATCTACTTTTATTTTGACCCTCGAGCTAGTCAAGTCAACCCTTTTAATTAGGTATAGTAGGGCGCTCATCCTTGTTATCATAATAAAATGAATATTCTTCTATTACTTGAATTAGAAATTATTTACCGAGGCTAGACCTTTTAGTTGCTCCATTAGCTGTTTTAACTTTCCATCCATTCTTAAAGTTTATGGTCAGAGACACACAAAATCAATCCTGTACAAGTTGCGATAATTATAAATTATGCATTCTTTAAGTCCTGAATCAGAGGTCTAATGCGACAAAGTCCTACTCGACGCTGAAAAGATCCTTGTATTAAGGCAACTCAGGTGAAGTCTCCATTGCACTAAGTTTGCACTTAATGAAAATGATTGATCATGTATTCAGAGTCTATTCTGTGCTTCGGAAGGATAACTATTGTTTCCTTTATTTTGCTTTACCCCCTGCTAACTTCTCTGTCTATGCGTTTTGAGTTTATATGAGTCGGATCAAAGGTTGAAAAAATATGACCGGGTAATGTATTATTCAGATACCCTGTCTCAATCCTTCTCATGAACTCTCATGCGCTTTCTATTGCTCAATTTGGCTTTATATTTTACAGAGTCCATTGTTTTTTGTTTAGATCTTCAATGAATCTGCAGAATTGATGTGATTTGACAGTTTATTCCTATTATCTTTCTGTTGCTATGAGAACTAGCTTTTTATTGCTAAGCATTTCTTGCGATTGTTGGTATTTTTCAATTCTAGGCATGTTGGTGTCACTTGGGTGATATGGGTGAGGCGTTCCTTTGTGTCCTGCAAGCCGATTCTTTGACAGTCTATAATGCTTCAGGTTAGTAGGAAACACTGTTCACTAAATGTACTTCCTGGGGTCTGTTTGTTTCGCGGACATTTAATATTGCTTTCCAATGAAAATATCTTTGAGGGAAATGGTATAACTTTCTATGTTTGGTGGGAATCTTCAAATGAGCTAGAACTCATTTTTCTATATTGTTACAGCCTACAGGAAGACCTTGAAACATGTTTTTGACAAATAGATATGGGTTCATGCACAACCTAGGACCCTCGGGGTTTGATACACCAAGCCTTGGAGTTGGGACCTAGTTGTCCAGCTTAGGACCAATTGGGGACTGTTCCAGGAACCCCACCTCTAGGACCTAGGAATCCGGTGCCTGGATGCAGGCTCCCAGGGGGCTGCGTTAGGGGCCTCAGCCCCTAGACCCAGGACACTGGGTTCAGCCCAGGGTGCTCAGTCAGCCTGCTCATGCTTTAATCTGAGCGCTTGAGTGTGGTCCTAGGGCCCTCAGTTCGGAGGGTTGGGGTCCCAGATCCTAGTTTGTATGTCCTAGGGTCTCGGATCCTGAAACTGGGTTCTTGGATTTAGCCCTTTGAGTATTGGGTCTAGGTGCCAGGGTCTCGGGTGCAGCCCTTGGATGCTAGATGCAGGGTACTACTGGCTTTGGCTTTGGGGATTCTGGGTCAAGTGCTGGGGACTCGGTTCAGTGGTCTGGCACTGGATCCTGGGGTCATTGGTCAGGTCCTGTATCCAGCCTTCAGGCATTGAGATCCCAAGTCCGCCTCAGGGGTCTCCAGTCCGAGCTTTAGGCTCGTGGTCTGGAAATTCTGGTTTTATAGCATAAAATATTCTTGGGACCTCAAGTATAGACTATTGTTGATCACGAAAGTATTTTCCACTCACTAATTTTTCCTAGCAATTCCATAGTATATCAGGTTCTCCATGGGATTGACTGCCAACATAAAAAGCAACTTCTTTAGATGGTATTGTGATAGTACATTTAAGATCCATGTGGCCTGGTTTGAAATGGCAATAAATGATGTTGCTCAATCATGGACAAATAGAATTATTAATTTTAATTTTGCAGATGTCCTGCACATATGAAGCCATTATGAGATTCATTGATGGTGGCTAAGCCCATTTTTGAAAGCTTTACGAACTTTGTTTTCCCCCCTTTTAATTTGCATGATCGCATCCAATGGATCTTAAAGACTCATTTCTTTTTAAGATCCACTGTGGGTTCTTTTTGGATAGGTGAAGTTGTGACGATCCCCTTCCTCAGTCCATCACTTCAATTTGGCCTCTTCCATTTGGTTTACTGCTAGAGCAAGCTGCAGAAGGAGACTTCCCACGCAACATTCATTTCTCATCATCAATCCTTGCATCTGGTGCTAGTGACACTTTGCACCCTAGAAGAGAAATTGGACATAGTCCACAAAGTAATTTTAGTTGCATGAGTCCATATGATAATGTACTGAAGGGAGATACAGCTTTGTTGTCTTCACATTTGATTCTCAAGGATCCAATGGAAGATCCACAGGTATGCTAGTGCTTTTATTTTGTCAATCACTTCATTTTTTTGGATCTTCAAGACAAGTGTCGTGAATTTCTCCTCTTGAAAATTTTTATTGTGGAAACCTTTGTTTCCTTTATTTGATTATTTTCAGTTTGCTGAACAATAGCTGTATCGTACTTCTTTCTGTTGCTAATTACCCTCTACTTCCATCATCTAGTTTGTGTATGTTGAAGACAGAGGAAAACTTAACATAATGAATGATTATAATGAAAGAACGATATGGACCAGTGAGCAAGTACCCTTGATGGCATCATATAATAAAGGTTTCAACACTAGTTTCTTTAACATCTATCTCTTTGTTGATATAGGAAGCTCATGGCCACTTGCGCTAATCATAATCAACTACTGTGCAGGAAAAGCTCAACATTCTTTATGGGTGGCAGAAGTTGTTAATCCTACTGCAGATGAGGCGATGTCTAATTTGCCGGATGTAAATCCTATGGGTGTTCGGATGAAACAGTTTTCCTTCCACAGAATTTGGCAGGGAAAAGGTGCTCATGCGGCTGCTTGTAAGGTGCCAATTTTCTTTCCTCATCTTTTTCCAGAACAAATGATTAATGAGGTAGTTTGGTGTGTTGAGCAATATTTTTCCTTGACCAACTCATACAATAAAAATTGGAGGATAGACTTAAAAAAGTATAGTAAATCAGTTAAAGAAGTCATTTATCAATGACTCACTTTGGTTCAATATGCTGAGGTTACCCAAAAATATCTAAACTTCTTTGTAAAGAATTTTTGGCATCCTTGTTTCTTGGTCCATTTGTTTGGCTTATATAGTAACATGGGAATGCTTTCAAGACCATGCGGTACCTTGCCTTAGCTGCCTTTTTAGCTTCCTTGCTCGGTATTGGTTCCTGTCTGAGATCAACATGTTGCAAGAATACGTAGGCACACGTAAAATAGCTAGAATTGAGTCAAGACATATTGATATTTGTCTGTCCTGGTTAAATGTAGATATATCCACCCCCCTCCACCAAAAAAAAAAAAAAAAAAAAAATATTGATATCTGATATGCCTTTAATTCTACAATTCTATAACTCGATCAAGTTGCCCGTCTGTGTATCTTTTGGTTCCAAGTTTCACCCCAAATGATCTACTGTTCATTTCATCCTCGTGAGGTCTTAATGCTTGAAATTGTACTTTTTGAGTTCATGTGCAATGGAATATTCATTGAATTAAACATATTCTCCAGTTGTTTGTCTGTTATGTTCTCCGAGCATCCTATAAGCTATTGACAAAAGTTCTGGTCCCTTCACAATTTTCAAGTTATAATCTGAACATACCTATAAATCTATGGTGCTTTTTATTGAACCGTGTTGCCTCCATGTTACAGGTTTTTATGGCAATTGATGATGACACAACCCCAATAGTTTGTTTTCTTCTACAAGGACAGAAGAAGTTGTTATCCTTAAGGCTTCAAGTTTATGAAACAAACAGTGACGTCCTTTTTGATGTCAAGCCCGACATGAGCTGGAGCATACCTGCTGTATCAGCTGCCCCGGTGGTTGTGACACGGCCAGGGTAGAGTTCTCTCTCTCTCTCTTTCTCTGTGAGCGGACATGTGCATATGTGTATGTGTTGGGGGAAGGGAGGGGAGGGGAGTGTACTGCAAGCTTGTGCATGCATGTGTGAGTAGATCTTGAAACTTATATATTCTACAATGTCATAACTCATTTTGAGTTATCTCTCACAGAGTAAAATTGGGACTGCTTCCTCATACGGACATCATTGTGTTGGCACCAGAAAACACCCTTCTGCTTTATGTAAGCTTCCTGCATAAGTAGTTTATCTGAATTCTAGTGTCTGTGTATTTTGTAATTGACATGCTCAGTGAGAGCTGAAGGATATGGTCATAAATGAAATGGGCTTCTGCGTAAATCAATCAGTATGAATACTTTTGCCTGATAGGTTTTGGTTCTTGGTTGTGATTTCTTTCTCAGCTCTGGAGGACAGTAGTCTGTTCATAATCCTAGATTACCGAAGTAGGTACTGTAGAGAGCAGGATAGCTAACTTCTTAATTAGCAGAGAAAAGTAGTTGCGTGGCAAACTTGTTTATGGTTGCTGATATAGAAATATTAATGTAAGAAATCATGCACACTTAATTGATTTGTATGGAGATTTCTTATTTCGTTGTTATGCTGCAGTTTCTACCCCGGCTTTAAATTGTCTATGGCTTATACGCTCTCTGCACTTAAGTGTTGCTTTTGGGAGAATTTATTTAAGTCTTATGAAATTGTAAGCCTGCATCATGGAACTGTTGTATGTCCTGGAGTTTGATGTTGCATGTTCTATGTGATATGGTGAGATTCCTAACTTTCACTTATGGTATATGCAGTCAGGGAAGCTATGCCTATGTAGGTATTTGTTGCCTTCTTGTCTGAGTAGGTGTCGGCATCTGCATAACATGGAGTTCTCAGGAAATGTAGCAGTGTCCCATGATGTAAAAATCGCCGGATTAGCAGATGCTGTTGAAGGGCGTGTTAATATAGTTATCAGCAACGGGCAGGTATATCAACATGCATGGAAAAATATCTTACTCCCAACCTGTAGGTCCTTGAGTTGTAAGTTGACTATGTGTATTCCAAAGAACTGTGCTTGCTGGATACTTGTGACTTTGGGGTGGATGGGGTTGGGGTGCCTGTTTTTTCTTGGGGGGGAGCTTTTCGCTGATAGTGGGTTGGAGATAGCGTCTCTAAGTGTGCCTGCTATTGTGGGACAAGGCAAGCATGGACGGCTTAGGTATCCTATGCCCAACCCTCCTTGTGCACAACCGACATAAGAGTCAGCCACGCACATGTTATGTCGTTTCTTATATTATCACATTTATTTTTTTTTTAAATTGCTATATGTGACTAAGTTGGGAAGAGTTGAGGATCTTGTCAAACGTCTATTTGTAAAAGTTTGTCAAATTTGTGCATTGGCAATGAAAACATTTCCATAGTATGGTTACAAGACTCTAGATAAGAGGAGTGTAGAAGTTTGATTTCTTGTTTGTATAAATAATGCTGTATGCATACTAATTCTATATTCCTATGTAAACGGAAATAAGTGCAATCTCTCATCACTAAGCTTTCAAGGTGGTTTATGATTTTATGGTCATTTTATGCCCGCAATTTAAATTTTTTTATTTAATAGTAATATTATTGAATGATGTGCATGTTGCTGGTGCTTGATTAGGTAAACAACAGACCCTTTTATTTATCTTTCATTTGTTAGGTTCATCCTTTTTTCCGCAAATTATTACTTCTACTTTTTGCATTATGTCTATAAGAAAAAGAAACTCTTAGGTTGAAAAAGCCATCGTGGATTAAATGGAAAGGGTAACTTGTCCCCTGCGCCAAAACCTGGTTCCTGGATGGGTGTAGAAATGGGTTAAAGAGTCAAATAGCTACCCAGGTTCTGGGCCAGGGCAGATACGGGAATGGGGATGGGATGGGGAGGCTACCTGTTCCATCCAGAGGCTATTCCTATTAAGAGTTCCGTTTGTGAGAGATATTACACTGCACATGTGCAAGTGCTTTTTCATGTTCATTATCTTTTCTGCTTTTGCCAACAGTTTATTAAGTAACTTTGAACATTAGCACTTCAAAGTCTTATGTGGGGACTGCATCTATCATGTTATCTGTCTAAGAATGTAATGGTGTTATCTGTTACAGTTCTAGGACTTCTTGATGCATCACTGATGATCAATGTCTTTCTGTTCTTTAGATGTTTCGTTGTGCATTACGTCAAAGTCCTTCATCTTCATTGGTAAAAGATTGCATGGAAGCAATGGCTGAGGGGATGATTTCTAGCCTCTATAATCATTTTCTCACACTTCTTTGGGGGGATAATGACGTAACTTATTTATCAAAGGCTGATTCAAGCGTTGATTCAGAATGGGTCTCGTTTAGCAGCTTAATGTTGCAAATGTGCAGAAGATCCACATACATTTCAGAGAAATTTCCAGTTTCAACTTGTCAGTCATCCTGGGATTTCCTTGTGAATAGCCAATTCCATCAAAATTACTGCAAGCTGAGCTCTTTTACTGGAGCTTCCTCTCAAGCTGTACTAGAGAGTCAGGCAGTAGATTGCAGTAGATCAATTACAGAAGCTAAGCCCACTGGAGATAGCACATCTTACTCTGAGCTACTGGTGAAGAGTTTAGATTCTTTACATGCAGTATATGAAAGCCTTAAACTTGATAATCTGCGGAAGCTGTAAGTTCAGTCCTCAATAAACCCATGGTGTGTACTTGGAACGACCTGATTTCAGCTTTTTGCTTACGTTTTCCCTTTTGACATTTGAGATTTGACATTTATAAAATAGTGAACTGAACAGCTTAGATATTCGATCATTTGAAGCCATATGAGATATTTTCATTATTATATAATTTTTAAAATGTTTTTTCTTTGCTTCTGCGGGAAGGCCAATATGGTATCTTCCAACATTTTATGAGCCTTATCTTTGTCGGATGGTTATTCATAAGCTGATCGAAACGGCGCCCGTCATTGCTCATGTATTTTTTGTTCTAGACTAATAGTTCCAGTGCTGCTTCCTTTTTATGCAGCCTTCTTAATTCTTTGCAGCTACACATGCTGCATCAAATCTGATGTGGTTTAAGTGGTAAATTGTGTTTTGGTAACAAGTGAAGCCTGCTATGTGATGAAACTAGGGCATTAGGGCATTTCTAGAACTGATGCTCTTTTCAATATGATGCAGTAGTAACTTTGAAAAATTCTAGCATTTGTAGGGTCTATCGGGGTCTTGTAAGAGCGTTTGAGCTGTCAAAAATTATGACAAAGGCCATTTTCTCCTAATGATTTCAACTTTCGAGTTGTTTAAAATCCTGTGTCTCACAAAATGCACTAAACTCAGAATTTACAGCTCTCTTAGAAGGTTTGCTTAATGCCAACAGTTTTGTTCCACTGGGTGTTTGTAGGTCTTAGTACCAATTATGTTCAAAGAAAATAATTTTGGCAACTAGAAGTTCTTATGAAGTTATTCTGCTTTTATCTGTTAATTCTTAAAGTGCCAACAGCTTCTGTAGAAATCTCTGTTGTGCGTGCATTAGTGGTAGGTATTGCCAGTCTCTGTTATTGCCAAGCACCAGTGGCATTCAACTCTATGTTCAGCAACAGTCGGATATACATCTTTTGCTAATTAAAAATTTTGTGCGCATGTTGCCTGAACTGTGATGTTTAATGCCCAGAATATGGATCATAGTCTTGACCTTTTTGCTAATGTTTTAAGTATTATCAACTCCAAACTTTCTATGTTGAGGTTTCTCACCTGCTGCTTCTTCAGTAAATGAATTCCACTTTTGGGGTCTGAATATTAGTTTCTTCAATTTATTTATCTATGCAATCTTGATTTTGATGTTCCTTGCAGGGATTTGGAGCTTTTAGCAGTTCTTTTATGCAATATTGCCAAGTTTTTGGGTGAGGAGTGCTATATAGATCACTATGTTCGTGATTTCCCCTATCTGTTCAATAATCTTGGGACGTATAACACTTCGTTGTCCGGAAGATCTCCACCCAATCTGTTCAGATGGCTTGAAAACTGCTTGCTACATGGTTTTAGCTCTGCTGATACCAATGATCTTCCACCTTTAATTTGTAAAGAGGGAAGTTTTGCTGCGAGCCGAGCTAAAAAAATAGTATCTTTTTATAGTTTACTATTCAGTGCCCAGAAGATAGGAGGTACTCTTCCTTTTGGAGTTTGCTGTAATGTTGCTACGGGATCTTATTCTACTGCTGAGGAGCATACCATCTTGGCAATGGTTGGTGAAAAATTTGGACTGCAACAGCTAGATGGCCTACCTCCCGGCGTGTCTCTTCCTTTACGACATGTGAGTTATGCATCAGGACTTCCCACTTCTCCATTGTTAAGTGCATCTTCTATGGTATCTCGTAACACAAACATTCTTGCAAAACCCTGTGTGGAAAATAGTATGGTTATTCATCCGGCAGGCGTCCTTTAATGTCCCGGTCCTAAGCTGCAATGAAGAACGTCAGAAATTTTGATGATGTTCTTCCCTATGGGCAATTGCCACTAGTTTCTCCATTTAATCGTGAGATGGGAGTAGAGTTTTCTGGTTTGTTGACTGCTTGTAACAAGTCTTCATCCTCCTTTTGGGGCTTTACAGTGTTGTCCTTACTGACATCCCTTGAACTTCTATCGATCATAGTCACTGGAAATGTACCATTCCTGATTCCTGGCGTTAAATTTGTGCTCTTCAGGCTTTGGACAAGTGTCGAGAATCTCCTCCTACTGACTGGCCTGCAGCTGCTTATGTTCTTCTTGGTAGGGAAGATCTCGCTCTTACTCGTTTAGAGTGGCCATGCAAAGCGAGTGTACAAGAAGCACAGGCAAACGAGAATTTGATTGAAATGTCCACTCCCTACATGCTTCATTTGCATCCTGTGACAATTCCAAGTGTCGTTTTTGATTCATTTGGTTCGGAAAATGCTAAGTTTGAGGATGCAGATTCAACTGATGGATCTGTCACAGATGGTATGGAGCATATCTTTACTTCTTGCGCTCAGTTGCGGTATGGCCGAGATTTGCGACTGAATGAGGTTAGTTTTTTGTTTAGTGATTGAGCCAATGTTTCTGTGAATTCGCTGATTTGAATGTTGTCACAAAGCTGATTAGAGAACCCGCAGCAAATAGTAAGAGAGAAAGAAGAAGGGAGAAGGAATAGAGAAGAGGAGAAGGAGAATGTAGAAGAAAGAAACAAAGAGGGGGCTGTAGATTTTCTGTAGTAACAGAAACCCTACACCCATTGTATTTATATTGAATATAAACTGTATATGACAATAATACCCTTATATAAGTTAAAAAGGAGATAAAACTCGATAATAAAGGAAACTCATAATAAAGGAAACTCAATTAAAGTAACTTAATACTCCCCCTCAAGCTGGAGCATATAGGTCACCTATGCCCAGCTTGGAACAACCAGCAACAAAAGCAGGACGAAATAATGCTTTGGTAAACATATCGGCAAACCGATCTCTAGAGGCAACGTAAGGAGTAGCAACCAGCTTCGCTTCACAAAGATCACGAACAAAGTGACAAATCAACTTCTATATGCTTAGTTCGCTCTTGAAAAACAGGATTCCCAGCAATATAAATAGCTGCTTGATTATCACACATCATATCAATACGTTGATTGATCGGAAATCCAAGCTCCTGGAGAAGAGATTTCAACCACAACAATTTGGCCACAGTATGTGCCATAGCACGATATTCAGCCTCTGCACTAGACCTGGCAATGGTAGACTGTTTCTTGCTTCTCCAAGTAACCAAATTACTAACAGATAGTAGAGCCCAATCAGCAGTAGTAGTAGTAGCAGTCGTAGAAGTAGTAGTAGTCGTAGTAGTAGCGAGCAGCAGCAAGAAGAAAAAAGAGTAGTAGCCGCAATAGCAGCAAAGAGTAATAGTAGTAGTAGGAGCAACGGTGGTAGTAGTAGTAGTAGTAGCAGCGAGTGAGTGATAGTAGGCAGCAGCGAAGCAGATTAGCCGCAAAGAAGAACCGCAAAGATAATAGGAGCAAAGAGTGAGTAGTAGTAGCCGCAGTAGCAATAGTAATAGGAGTAGCAGTAGTAGTAGGAGTAACAGTAGTAGTAGTAGGAGCAAAGAACAAAGAGTAAGAAGCAGATCCGCAAGCAGCGAGAAGGAGAAGTAGCAGCAGTAGCAGGAGTCGTAGTAGTATCACTCATGACGATAGTCTCAATATAAATATATCTATCACTAATCAAGAAGGCTGAAACTTTAGTGCAAGAAACAAAACAGCAACATTGATGTATAATCAGATGTAATTTGCTTCATCAGTTAACCAAAGGGAACCCAGCAAAGTCAGTCAACCATAATCAATGAAATACTCGATTCTTGAATCGTATAATCGATGTAATTGGCTCCATCGCTTAACCAAAGGGAACCCAAAGAAAATCAGTCAACCATAATCAATGAAATACTCGATTCTTGAATCCGCTGATCAGTAAGTGTTGTAATCTATGTTCAGAAATCGAACCTGATGAATTTGATATCTTCTTATCTCATACATATCGAGACTCAAAGAGAAAAGCGATAAAAATTGCAACTTTAGGTGGCTGCGCACCAGAGAAGAAGTAGGGTTACTAGGGGACTCTCAAACCAGCAATAGGATCAAGTAATCAGATAGTTAGATCTGCTCTGATACCATGTCACAAAGC
This sequence comes from Eucalyptus tenuipes, assembly GCA_014182365.1. Taxonomy (NCBI): domain Eukaryota; kingdom Viridiplantae; phylum Streptophyta; class Magnoliopsida; order Myrtales; family Myrtaceae; genus Eucalyptus; species Eucalyptus tenuipes. The sequence goes on along the minus strand of CM024543.1, from coordinate 31,322,562 downwards.
TGATTAGAGAACCCGCAGCAAATAGTAAGAGAGAAAGAAGAAGAGAGAAGGAATAGAGAAGAGGAGAAGAAGGAGAATGTAAAAGAAAGAAACAAAGAGGGGGCTGTAGATTTTCTGTAGTCACGTAAACCTTACATCCATTGTATTTATATTGAATATAAACCGTATATGACAATAATACCCTTATGTAAGTAAAAAAAATGAAATAAAACTCGATAATAAAGGAAACTCAATTAAAGTAACTTAACAAATGTCATCATTTTAATACATGGTAGTGATTGCTCTTCCCCCTTTTTTTTTTTTTTTGTGGGGGGGGGGTTGGTTAATTTGTATTGCTTACCCTGACTCTTGTATGAATTGTCATTAATAGCTTTGATTACTTGAATAATGTGAAGCACTTCACCTAGCTAGGTTGAATCGTATATCTGTCTTTTTTCTCCTTCGAGTTGAAGGCAAAGGGGCTAGTCATTTCTACAGTTAAAGTCACAAATAGTGGGACATAGTTTCCTAACTCAAATACATTCCTCTAGTCTTATAGGCAATGCTCATTTGTTGGACGGTTTAGTTCCTTCCATTTGCAATTTATGTATATATTTATATAATTTGTGTTTTTGTAGTTTTCTGCTTGGCTACATTCAACAAAAAAAAAAAAAAAAAAAAAAATCCTTAAGTTTTTTTCGTGTCATATATCCCAAGTACTTTTAGTACCCATAAGAGCACCTCGTATGTTTTTTCATGTGATAAGTACATAAGCTCATTAAATAGGAACATCATGAGCTAATGTGAGAACAGAGATATAAGATTTCAACCAAGGCTAGTGCCAGATAAGCTATCACTGCATATCTAAAAAGATTAAAAGAATGAAAGGAAAGCAGAGATGCCTCAGCTCATATCTGGAATTTTCATTTCATCTTTGCCTTGCAGTCCTCCATCTAGAATATAGTAAAGAGGGCCATGGCAGCACATGACATGGCTCCTGACAGCTATGTTCATGTCCATTAATCACACCTTTGCTCTCGCAGTGTTTGTTGGCAATTCTTTGTTTTAATTGTTTTTGCGAGGATGGCATTTCCATTGTAGATGTGGTGGAACTTAGATTTGATTGGATCTTGATATTTCTTCTATTCCCATCAGGTTAGACGTCTCCTCAGCTCTGCAAGACCTGTGGCAATTCAAACATCTGTCAACCCTAGTGCTTCTGATCAGGACCTGCAACAGGTATTGTTTCTTCTTTGGAAATATTTCTGCATTGTATATGGCTTATGAATTATTACTATCAATTAGAGATTTAATCAGGACAAAAGATATAGCCAGTTGCTTGAATGCTCAGAACTCAGTTTCATCTTGATTGAGATTCATTTTCAGAATATGAACTAGACTTGAAAGGGTGGCCAATATACTTTAAAGACCAAATTGGCTTGAGTCAAGTCACTGGCCATTCAAATACGAGCAAAATTCCTCTTTAAAAATAACACATGGTTTTCCTGAACTATCCAGATAATGATCCAAATGGTTTTGACTCAAAATCTAAAGATACACGCGCCGCAGCTTTAAGGCTGCTCAAATGCAAATCTAGCAACCTTTCATAGGCAAGCTCATCTAGGAAGCATTAAGCAGTGGCTATCTGATCTGGGCAGTAAACATGCCATTAGAGAGCAATAGAAGGGGCATCATGAGGCTCCCACATATTGTCAGGTATGGGAAGGATTGGATGTATGTGCCTTTTCCCTACTTTGCACAGGCATTTCCCTGAATTGAACCTGTGACCTTTGCAGAGAGAGCGACAATGTGAGGAAAATGACCCAGCGTCGAAAATAAGTTTAGAACTAAAGGAATTTAACTAATTCAATCTTGTTGCCACAGTAAAGAAGTAACTCCTGTCTTGGAGGCACCGACCTCTTCAAATATCCACAAGACAAGCAAAAATATTGTTAGAAAGTCCAACCCAAAAGCTTAAGTTCGTAGGTGGAGGGAGACCACATGAATATACTGAGCATTTAGGACCCCTTATCAAGTGATGTGGGATAATACTTCAACAACTATTCTCCAAAATTACTTGTAAATCAGCATCTTAATAATGAAAGGGATTCAAGGTGGTTAATAATTTGTTCATCTACTGTGTGCTTGTTTCTGAGAAGTGAGGAGAGAGGGAGGGGAAGGGGGCGCATGAAGGAAGAGATTGCTTGATACATTGTTGTTTGGATTAAGTATATTCTAAACCTACCTACTTGCTTAGGCTCATGACTTGCTCGAGTTGGGAATTTAATTGGGCTAAGGGTTAAACAGCTTGCTAATCTCTTCTAGTTTAGTTTGAACTTGAAAGTTAAGTAAACAACAAATGGACCCAAATAGCTGATTGGTTGTTTGGCTTGTTTGCACCAGTGTTCGATCTTTAGTGATCTGAATGTCAGTGCTAGGATACCCCTAGCAGTCATTTTCACATGTTATATGCTTTCCTGTATCATTACCATTAAATTATGCTATACATTTGTCACCATGTCTTGGTCTGGGAACTTTCATAATGTGGTTATCTATGTTCTCCTAAAATCACAAATTGCAGATAGTCTGATATATTGCTTATATTCTGCTCTTTTTCCCCATTGAAGGCTCAGTTATGGCAGTTTGCACAGAGGACCACTGCTCTTCCCATTGGTCGTGGCGCATTCACTCTTGCCACTATATATACGCTCTTGACCGAGGTGCACATTTCTTCTGGCGACTATATGTTCCATTTTTTTCAGCTTCAGTTGAAGTTTATGAATGTTTCGATTTCTGGGCCTCAGAGAAGTTTATACCATTCTTGTAGGCCTTTACAGTGCCAAAGCTTGTTTTAGCTGGTCGATTACCTGCCCAGCAGAATGCAACTGTATGTACTTGTTATACTCTTTTGATGAGATGTGCTTTAAAGTCTTTTCCTTCCTAACACATAGGAAAAAATCTTTCGCAGGATGTATCTAGTTAAAATTTTGACAACTTCTGGCTGGTTTCCTTGCCACGTGTCTGAATTTATGGCCCCTGCTGATCTCTCCGTGCATGTTTTTACATTTTGCAGGTGAATCTGGATCCAAATACGAGAAACATACAAGAACTTAAATCTTGGCCTGATTTTCATAATGCTGTTGCCGCTGGTCTAAGGCTGGCGCCACTTCAGGTATCCATCTCTGAATTTGATTTGCATATATATGCTATGAAGCATCAGCTAGTAGTTCTTTTTATGTTTCACAATTTAAAGTAGCTTATGAGGCATCTCTAAATTACTAAGGTGGCCTTTTGGTCCTGCAATGCTATGTAATCATTGACCCACTTCTTTTGCAAATATGCTGTCTATGTTTCTACTGCATCTGATATGGGGTATTCTATTTCTAATAGGGAAAAGTGTCAAGAACATGGATAATATATAACAAGCCCGAAGAGCCAAATGCTGTACATGCAGGCCTCCTTCTTGCTTTGGGACTGCATGGGTATCTACGTGTTTTAAGTATCACTGACATATACCAGTATTTTTCACAGGTTCATTCTCCTCGAGATTTATTCACTCTTCTGCTTGTTACCTATTTCGCTTTGGATTGGAGCACTTGACTATTTTAAAATGGTTGTTCTTTTTTTAGTATGGAAGATCCATGTAGCATCTATTGTTTTTTTTTCCTAGGTAAACAATCTTTGTTGAGAAATTGTTTTTATAGACAAAAATTAGTCATCAAACTGATTAATCATCATAGATAATCAGTTCCTTGCTTCTGTGTTGCCATTCACTGCTTTTAATTTCACGTTAGTCTTTGTGAGCATCTCCATTTTATATTCTGCACCCTTCATTATGATCCACTGTAATTTCAATTTTGAGGGTTTAATCTTCTGCTGCAGTGTCTTTGATAACAATTCATCATTTTGTTTCAACTTGAGTCATGTACTTGCATGCTCATCGGGCCTTGGCTTATGGATGCTTATGCTGATGCAGTTAGATTTATTGCTTTTTTTTTTTTCCTCCCTGATGCCTAGTGTGCACACCTTTTAAACTTAACAACATTTTACACATGTTGATCACCATTTAGTGCCTTCAGAACCAACTAGAGGCTGATGGTGCCACTTCTGGCCGAGTTAAATTCCTGGAGCCAATTTGGCCTTGAGACTCGCTTTTTTCTGGCCAATCAACAGCTAGATCAGTGGAGTTGTTCTTTCGCCATGATAGAAGGTTGTTCAGGCTGCCACATGATTAGGCACCACGGGCTCCGAGATGGATCACCCTGTCAATGACGGTCTTGACAAGCCTTTCTAGCATAAATTAGTTGTTACTTTAGGCATCCTGCTTGAAGTCATAGCTGCCTTAATCATTTGTTTCCATTGTTGATTTGCTGGTCTAGTTATTGATCCAGATCCATTGCTTTTTGACTTGTAGAGGTTTCCAGGCAGTGGAATTTCCATGGGAAGTTCATAAGAGCTCATTGTAGGAACTTATTGCACGGTCGAGGTGGAATGTTTCATGTGGCTATTTTGGGCACACTGCAGGCTACTTGTAATTTGTAAAATTAATGGAAACTAATGTTTTCATTTTGAAGGGTTTGGACTTAACAAAATGAAACTTTGGGAAAGTTTTAGTGGCCAAATTGAACAATGTAGGGGTTTATCTAGTTCCTCCAATCTGTTTGATAATTGGTTTGAAAACAGAACCATCTTTCTCCAATTTCACTGGTCATTTAATGTTCTATTATGGAGAATAGAGAGTATAAAGTGCTTATGGTTGCATTTCAACCATCTAATCACATAGGACATCTCTCCTTTAACTTATGATAGTGACCTTGTCAACTATTTTTTTTATGAAATTTTTGGATTGGCAATATCTGGTCTAGGATTCCTCCATTATGTAGGGCACTTAATTGTATATGTCACCTAAGTTGCTGGTGCTTACAAAGGTTTCGGATTTTTTGTTTATTTTCTCTTGAAATTCCTCTAGTTTTTCTATAATTCAAAAGTTTGATCTCTTTCTTATTCCACCGCTATGTATTAATTGATTTTCTTCAGGATTGATATTGGTATAGCTGTCTTGTATTTTCAACTTTTCTGATGTTGTCGTCTTTGGTCCTTGTCATCTGTCTATTTGTAGTTGTATGCTTATGTATTCCACTAAGTTCTCTTCTGTTGTGATGCTTCATGCATGTAGGAACATGAAAGCACAACAGTGGGACTAATGATAGGCTTGGCAGCTTCTTATAGAGGGACAATGCATCCAGCAATTTCAAAGGTTAAATCTTCTTCCTTGCACCATTTTACTGCTGCTCACTTATTTCATCAATCATATCGATGTCTATTGGAGTCATTGAAGTGCATCTTCATCTTGAATTTATAATCTAAGTATTCCATCAACCTTGGGAGTTATTGTTGCAAGTAGCTGCATGGTGGTTCTGAGGTCTTTTTCCCATCCCCATATTTTGAGATTTTAGAGCACTTTGAGCTTTTAATACTTGGAAAAAGTCAAAGCGATGTTGGGAAAGCCCTAACAGGGGCTCTGATACTGTAGTAGGAGAAGTAAAAGATCGCAAAAAGAACATTAGAAAGCTGGAACAGAGAAATCTTATTCTGGGGTTCATAAGAACCAATAATATATATTGAACATGGAAATGTAATGACAGTGAAATAAAGGCCTATTTAAGGGTTGCAGATGTAAGACAATCTCCACCATTGATCTGACATAATTTACTTTTGATATTGACCATTGGAGCTCAATAAATTTCACATGACTACCATGTGACCACTTATTAACCCTAATAGCCCATGTAAAGACTAAATAAGAAAAAAAAAACACTATAAATACTAGAAAATAGGATTATGCTCCTGCATCACAAAGTTATGCTGTTTGCAGGGAAAGAAGTCTGTTAAGCCTATATTTACAGTTCAATCAGTTGTTAGGTCACAAATTTCTTTCCATTAAGTACATTCTCTATATGACTGGCACTCTGTGTTGCAGGTTCTATACGTTCATATACCTGCTCGGCATCCATCAACTTTTCCTGAGTTAGAGTTACCCACACTTTTGCAGGTTTGCACCTTGATGCAGTTACTATCAGATAATTTATCACCACGTGTGTAACCTGGCATTTTGCAACTTAAAGTCACGAGTGTGTCTTCATGCTCTGGCAGCTGTGTGTATTGCGCCCCTTGTAATTACTAATTTTAGCATGAGGGTGTTAAATATCCATCTTGAGGTTGTTTCTACATAATGAGGCACTTTCTAGCAAACTGTTTCAGATTTTGTTACTCAAAAGAATTATTTCAAATGCTAATTGGAACTTCATACTCTCTTTTAATTGACTCTGAAGTCAGCAGCACTTGTGTCGGTGGGGCTTCTTTATGAAGGTTCAGCACATCCACAAACAATGCAAATTCTTTTGGTATGTTGTTTTGTTATGTTTTAGTACTGATACATCTATATAATCTAGCTAGCCTATTTTGAAGTTGATAGATTGCCTATCTGCAAGTGTGAAATTGGACTGGTTTTTCTACAATAAATCATGCATGGTCTTACTGAAATTTTTACTGCTTCTTGCTATTGTATGTTGACAGAGTGATTTTGTCCTCTGGTCACTATAGCTAGATAGTTATGATGGCATTGTGCTTTCAGCCAGTGTGGCTTGATGCCAAGCAAGCATACTGCTCAAGTGTTGTGTATATAACTGAGTTAAAGTTAATAATAGATACAATGTTGGTTGTCTTTATATGATGCTGGATGTCTACATATAAAAAGTATGTCACCTAAGATTATGTTAAACCGATATTTTCCACTATGATTGCAGGAGCATTCTCCACCACGTTTTATAGACCTCCACTAAGTTGATGCCCCTTAATATGTCAAATTCCCATTGTTTGCTTGACCTTTGGCTGTAGATGTTGGTAGACAGTTGCATATTCTTGCTATGTGCTATCAGAAACTAGTACATTGATACCTGTGAAATGGTTAATCTTTGCAATGATCTGTCATTTTCAAAATGTAGCCTAGCTTTGTCATACGATGCTAGTGACCAAAAGATAATCCTTTGAAAGCATCTGCTATCATTGCATGACCTGGTTGTTATAAATTATGCAGAGTGAAATAGGTCGAAGAAGTGGGGAGACAATGTGCTTGAAAGAGAGGGTTATGCTGTCTCTGCGGGTTTTTCATTGGGTCTTGTTGCACTTGGTGCGTGGTGTCTCAGTCTCATGTCAAAATTAGCAAGTTACTTTTTTTCTTTGCAACATCAGTCATATGATGGTTTCACCATGCACCTAACATTCTATTATTGAATTCAAGGGCGTGGCTTGGACATGCTTGGATTTGTGGGAACTTTGCTTGATAGGCTGTTTGACTATATTGGTGGCAAAGAACTTCACAGTGTATGCACATACTTTTGTCCCATGTTATTAATTATTGTTGCGGTAGACTGGTCAGATAAAATTATAACTATAAAGATCTTCAGTGAATTTGATCCTTGTATTTCACAAGATATTTCTCCATGATTTAGCCAATAAGTAGTTGAATGTTTTGCTTGTTTCAGGAAAGATCTTATTTGTTGACACCCTCAACAGAGGAACACAATCGGGGATTTGGGCAGGTTACTTCAGCTGTTAACGCTCTAGATTAGAGTCTGCCTTCATGATACAATTATATAGGCTCAAATTGGTGTCTTAAGATAACTAATGCTGTTATCACTTCCTCTTAGCTATTTTTTCTTTTTGATTCCTAATGTTTTCATAGATGATGGATACGGCGGCTTTCAATGTTGACGTGACTGCACCTGGGGCTATTGTTGCCCTTGCTCTAATGTTTTTAAAGGTAGTTTCTGTTAAGTTGTAGAAGCAGTCCTAGTTGCTAGGATATGGCAACATAACATCTTTGATTATGAGTTTTTATTTTTCTCTTGTATCTTCTAAGGAGTTCTTGCATTTCTGTAACAGACTGAATCCGAGGTGATTTTGTCTAGGCTTTCAATTCCTTGCACACAGTTTGATTTGCAATATGTGAGGCCTGACTTCATAATGCTTCGAGTTATTGCTCGGAACATGATCATGTGGAGCAGGTAACATTATTCCAATAAGCAATTCTGGAGTTGAAGTTGCAATTGTTCTTCTCTAGATATAATCATGGTGATAAATATCTATCATGTAGGGTTCATCCTTCCAAAAACTGGATTGAGTCTCAGGTGCCTGAAATAGTGAAAATCGGTGTTGAAGGCCTTAGAGAGGAATGTGAGAATCTCATGGAGACTGATGTAGAAGCACTTGTTCAGGCATACATAAATATAGTAGCTGGAGCATGTATTTCTCTTGGTAATACATTCTTCTCTGGATATGTAATTTGTATTTTTGTTACTGGAATAAATTAAAATCAGCTGTCAGATCTTTAAGCAGTATATAAGCATAATGAACTTTGACCTAGAGATTCGACCAAGAAAGAAAAAAACTTTGACCTAGAGAGCCTAAACCGGCCAAAGGACACCAAATTAGATTATTGATTCATTAGGAAGGTCATAATGTCTTCTCTCAGGTTTTGTCAAGTATCTCTGTTTTCAGTTTCTTTATGCTGTATATCTTGTAAAGTAGATCTCTAAAATGTCTTGCTTGACTGGCTTGTACTCCTTGTCTGCATTTTCCATTTTACTTGCTTTCTTATAGCATTGTTGTTTTTTGAATGCTTTCTTATGTTGGGGTCTACAGCAGTAATTAATTCACATCAGCTTCCAAGATTAAAAAAATAAAGAGAGAGAAAGAGAGAGAGAGAGAGAGAGAGATAAAAGTCCAGAGCAAGTACATCTTCTTTTCAGTGACTTCATATAGCGTTTGCTTTGGACAGGTCTCAAGTTTGCGGGTACCATGGATGGAAATGCACAGGAGTTACTGTATGAATATGCAGTCTACTTCCTAAATGAGGTTTGAAATCGTGCTTGGCTGTACTCGCATGAGGACTATATTTATGATTGTGTATAACTTATATTTAATTCTACAGATGAAGCCTGTTGCTCCCGTTAGTGGAAGCAACTTTCCCAAGGGGCTGGCCAATTATGTTGATAGGGGCACACTGGAGATTTGTCTTCATCTTATTGTGCTCTCTCTTTCTGTGGTATTTTGCTTATTGTTCTGTACCCACTACCTTCTGTGCCTGAATTTTGCCATTTCCTTATTACTGATGTGGTGGAAGACCAGGTGATGGCAGGTTCTGGACATTTACAAACGTTACGCTTATTGAAATTTCTCCGAGGACGAAATCCGGCTGATGGTCATTCTAATTATGGAACACAAATGACGGTAAGTTCGTATCGTAGTTAGTTGTGCTGAAGATTGTTTAATTGATTGTTGGTAATCTATAATTCAGATTCGTGTATCCGCAAAGCATTATTGTTTTCATATTGCTATATGTTGAATCAGACTTCCTAAGTAAAAATATCATATGATGATGTATCAGTGGATTACCTTTTCTATAAATCAGTAAATTAGGAGGCAGAACAGAAAGGGAAGAAGTTTGAAGAGTTCTGAAATTTTCTGCTAAGCTTCCATCTCTTTTTTAGTTTGCTGACGGAGGTTTGGTGCTCAATGTTTCTATATGGTGGTTGGTGCCCTTTTGATGAGCAAATTTCCCATGTATTTGGCAAAAGCCTCAAGAATCTCTGCAACACCTTTTTAGAAGCAAGTGTATTTGATCTTTCTTCCTGGTTCTATCTTCCAAATCTGTTTGCCATAGATTTATCCTTATAATGGCACGATGGTCCTCCAAGAAAGTCAAGTGGAGAAATTTTTCCGACTGATATTGTTGCACTCTAGATTTTACCTTATTGCTTTGACCAATTTCATCCTGATTTTAGATAAGCTTGGCTATTGGCTTCTTGTTTCTGGGGGGAGGTATGCGCACATTTTCTACTAGCAACAGCTCAATTGCTGCTTTGCTGATTACCCTCTATCCACGTTTGCCTGCTGGACCAAATGATAATCGTTGCCATCTTCAGGTAATCAGAGTAGTTTATTACTGAAGTTGTGGAGATTTCTCCTATTAATGTTACGTCCCCCCCCCCAGATAAAAAAAAAAAAAAAAAAAAAAGCTGACTTGAAGACCTGTGCACATTAAATTACATTTTGTTACACTTGAAGAACTGTATGTGTATGTGTTAAATTGCATTTTGTATCAAAAGCTTTTGGGCCCAACTTTTGCATATGCTTGCAAATTTCCATCTGTAGTATTATTTTTAGCGTTGTTCAGTAAACCCAGTTTTCCGGCTGTTCTGACTGAAAAGTGTAAATTTTACTTGTTGTCACAATATCAAGTGACTTGTAATGAAGTGATGGTCTTCTCCAGGCATTCAGACATTTGTATGTTCTAGCCACAGAAGCTCGCTGGATTCAGACAATTGATGTTGACACTGGTTTGCCTGTTTATGCTCCTCTTGAGGTCACGATCAAGGAGAGCGAAAATTACTCAGAAACTAGTTTTTGTGAAATTACCCCTTGCATTCTACCAGAGCGTTCTATTGTAAGTAGTTCTAAAACTTGACCTCTTCAATAAAGGCTACTGTTTTGTTTTTTCACTCCCTCATCAGACATGATATTAGGGCTTAACACGCCACTCTTCGAGCTTTTCAATTGCTGCAATTGTTATAGTGGATATTATTGTGGCACTATCTGTAGAGCAGGTTTGTAGTTCCTAAGCACCACTGGAAAACCTTGAAATGATTTGTGATTCCTGTCTGTTTCTTCAAAAACCGAAAAAAAAAAAGGGTAGAAAATTCGGTGATTTCTATCTGATCCTCTGTGCTCATTCCCATGAGGCAAATTTGCAGCTTATCAGTCTGTTAACTTTTTTCGTTGCAGTTGAAATCTGTCCGTGTTTGTGGCCCTCGATATTGGACTCAAGTCATAAACCTTGTACCTGAAGGTGGCCGGATACTGCTTTGTAATTTTTCGTTTGGTTTCTCTAGTAAATTCTTATGTATCATGATTTATTTTCTATTAACTTATAGAGAAACCATGGTGGACTGATGGTGTGAAGAATGACCCATTCAATTCGGGGACCCTCTACATTAAACGAAAGGTTGGAGCCTGTTCATACGTGGATGATCCCATAGGGTGTCAGTCGCTGCTATCTCAAGCAATGCACAAGGTCATTAAATCATTTTCTGCCCTTCCATTCCCTCCACGTGCATTGAGCTATGTTTGGCATCAAGCTGCCTTTCTCTGATGTAGGTTTTCAGTATGACCAATTTGAGAGCTAGTAGTGGGAATACTGCTGGAAATTATATCTCTGTTGACCAGTTAGTCAGTACATTCTCATCAGTGCCCAGTTTGATTGCTTTTGCACAGCTGTGCCGTGACCCATCTTGGAATAGCAGGTAAGTGTGCAGTGTTCCATTCAGATGATCCTAAATTTTAAAAACGAAGAAGAAAAAAGAGAAAAACAGTTATATGACTTTGGCGTTACAGTGGAAACAGTAAACTGTGGATCAGTATTGCAAGCCATGCACCATACTTGTCTTATCTATCCTAATCGATTGCAATATCTTCTGCAGACCAGATGTTGATTTCCAAGAGTTCTGTGTGCAAGTTTTATTTGAATGTGTGAGCAAGGACAGACCAGCCCTTTTGCAGGTAGCAAATTAACCCGGAAAATTCACCTTAAAAAAGAGTTACCTCAGAAAGAAACAGTTAATTGCGTAATACATTCATATATGGCTAATTTCATGGCTAGGTTAAATGTAGTGCCACAAAGGGAAAATGTAGCTTGCCTTCAATAGTTGTACTTTCAAAGCAGTGTTTAGAGCTTATTGGAAATCATATGTATGATATTTGAGGTGGACATACCTTCGCTCTGGTAAAACAGTGGTTGCTTTTGCATTATTCTTTCAGTGTCAGAACTCTTGTTACAAGTGTCTTGTATTACTTGTACTACTGCTGCTTTCAATGATTTTCATCTCTTAATTATCTTTCAACATTGTGCAGGTCTATTTGTCATTGTACACAACTATGGAATTAATGGCTGATCTGGTTAAGAACAATAATGATGTTTTATGTGACTCGGTCTCTGTCTCAAGTTTAAAGGTATGGCACTTAATTCCTGATCATTGTTCAGATTCATCTCTGGAAGACAAAAGGCAAATTAATTGGACAGGAAGCATTTATAATTCAAGAATTCCCGGATGATCATGTGCACATGTTAGCTCTAGGTGTCATGTGATGCATGAACTTGTTTGCTCGTATCATTGTGCAAGGAGTGGACTGCCCAGTAGTAAATGAGAACAAATCAGGGGCTGAACCATCATCCTCTGTCTAACCAAAAACTGAAGTATGTCAAGCTAAAATCCCTATTCTGAAACAAAATTTTGATTTCTGGTATCGGCAGTAGGCCTATTGGTGTAATCTATCTACCGTTCTCTCCTGCACAATCGTGATGTGCACTTCAAATGTTTCTCACTGGCCTTCTCCACGCAGCTTGCTCTTGCCTACACTCAAGCATCATTAGGTGGAAAGCTCACCAATGCAAGAGGCAGTGTTGTTCAGTCCATTTTTATAGGTTCACTTCGGAAACGGTTGGAAGATCTCTTCCAATATTCTCGGTATTTGAGTGATGATTTGCGTAGTTACTTGAAATTGGGAAGGTGGCCCGATGATGGATCTGATGGAAAGAGAAGGTCAATAATCCTTTCCTGGTATCTCCAGTGGTTTGGCGTACCTTCTCCATCTGTTGTGGAAAAAGCAGTGAAGAAAGTGAATGCAAAGTCAGTATCATCGTCTTCTTCGGTTCCATTACTGCGGCTACTATTGCCAACTACTCACATCAGCGCTCTCAGTGAGATAGGGAGGCTTCTATGCTTCTCGTGATGAGTGGTTGAAGCATTTCTCTTCGAGCTTAAGAGGTTCCCATCATGAGTTGCCGTTCTTTCCTTCTGTGGTTTAGCACATTGGCGCAGCATTCCACAATCATCTTCATACTCAGGCAAGCAAATGGCAGTCTGTCATTTGTGCAAACGTGGAAAGCAAAGTCGCGAGGCAGCAGAGGAGGCCCAGGTGTTCCCAACACGCTGGTGTAGAGCGGGCAATCCATGTCACACCTGTTGTAAGACACTGGCTTTATTTATAGCTAGCAGATGCTTGTATAGGAACGTGAAGGAAGATCTCACGGTTCTTTTCCGGTTTCTTATGTATAACTCATTTTAGCTACATAGATGTAATTTGACAGATTTCAGTTAAGCAAAGTCTTGGATACATTCAGTTCCTATGATTGTATCGCCAGAGAAAAGGTTCCTAAGGCATTTACTTAAACACGAGGCCAGCTCTACTGCTTTTAATTATTACTAATTGTAGAATCTGAACTGTATTTTACACTGGAGATTAATTTAGCGATGGCAGTATCGGCAGCATTTCATTCAAATTGGGTGTTGAAAATATGACAATAATTGGGCCAAAATACAAAGGGAAAAAACCCAAGACTAACGCTGTGCATTTGCGTGTCCATGAAAAATGTGGCGAACTTGGTGAAATTTTCCGAAAGTACAACATGACTTTTCCTTGTAAATGTTACTCAGTTTTATTACCTACTTTTTCAAACCCTAAATTTTTTTTTTGAAACCTATATTCTTATAAGATGTTATGTGTCATTAATAATAATGTATTATTTGGAAAATATCTTTTCTCAACAGAGCGCTGGGCCATTAGCCCAAAAAGTGGAAAAGAAATAACTATTAAGCCATGAATCTTTTGATGATACATTTTGTAAAGTATATCCTTCTTGTGATAATCCAATTTGTAAATTTTCTTTTTACTAAATAATCCATTTTGTGAAATTGATCAATTAGAATCAACGTTTAGAGTGCGTTTTGTTTTAAGAAAAGTAATTTCCATGAAATGACTTTTCAAACTTCATGTGTTTTGTTCACCGAAAGTAAATAATTAATGGATAAGATTTTACAGTAAAAAAAAAAAAAAAAAAAACAGCTGCGGTTAAAATTGAAAAAAATTATTTCTTCATTCTAAAAAGAAAAAATCATTTTGGCGAACTCCTTTTTCCACTCTAATTCTCACGTAGAATGGAGAATCCTTGTCACGTAAGGTTTTATGACATCTAGGATATAAAGTTTGTCGATTATTTGCATTTTCTATTATTTTGGCATCTTTTTTTAGGTTACTTTACTTTTTAATAAGAGAATATAAACTCCACACTTGATATGTCAGTAACATTAATTTCGACATCACCTTAATATCTAATTTTAGGAAAAAAAAATACTATTATAATCATAATGGAGGGAATAATTTCTGGGAATAAGATTTTCTGTACACTACAAAATAAACTGAAAACTATTTCGATTTTTCTCGAAAATAATTTTTACGGAATATATATTCCAAGAAACGAACTTTTAAAAGCGCATTCATGGGCATCACCTCGGCCTTCTTCTCGATTTTTTCAACGTCCTCATCGCCTGCCGCAGCTCCGACGTCCGCCATCTTCCTTCTCAATTCAAGCAGGTCCCTCTCTCTCTCTCTGCGCGCGTCCGTCTGTCTACGATGGTGGATTAGGGTTTTTCACGTGTCCCCGTTGAAATTTATGCGTTTTTGTGCACTCCCCTCATCTACGGGGCTGTCGATTTCGTTGCGAGCTCGTGTCGATTGATGGGTCGCCGCGTTTCTTCCGAAAGTCGATGAATTTGGAGCGTAGTTGAAATGGGTTGGTTTTGGATGAGACGTTGATCGTAGTCCTGTAGCTATTGACGTGGCTTTTCCTTCATCGTTTTTCTTATTTTAGGGTTTTCACTTTCGGTGTCATTTTTCTTTTTCGAGTTGAAGGTCGGCATTTGATGGTGGATTGAGGAAAGGGCAAAGATTGAATCAGGGGTCTTTTTGGGTTGCGATCTTCTTAGATTTTCGTGGATTTGCGATTCTTTGATTCGAGAAGTGGAGGAGTTTTGAGCTGCTCCGTGTCTTTGAATTTGGAATTGGTTTTAGTTTGTTTAATGTCGAGTGTTGAATTTGTGTTGCGCAGGTTATTGTGTTTGTTGTCTGCTTTGAAAAACTGAGGAGATTAAGTGCAAGGAAATGGCAGGAGGAAACTTTTTGCACAGGGTTATCTCCTATCTAGCTAATGAGATCGTTGTGAACGGTCTGGCTAATAGGTACTTATTGTTCTGTACCATCCTTTTGCCCCTCGTCTTTTTTAACTTCTGTCTGTTGGTTCATCCAGTTACTCATTAAATGTAATCCATGAACAGATCTCTGGCTTGCTCTTGATGCTCAGACACAAAATTGTGTTGCCTTGTTAAATTGAGTTCCAGGGACTAATTATATTATCATTTATAGAGCACGCCTTACAGCTGTAGTATTTTGTTGATTGCAACTTACCTCAATTTTTTTTTCAATGTACTCATTGTTTGCTGCATCTATGCTTATTATTATGGTCTCCATGCTGTCTTCATATATCTATTCATAGCATAAATAATGTTCATTTGATATAATTAGTTTATGTGTAATACATAGAAGTTGTTAGTGTGTTGCAGCAAAGCTGAATTTTTCCACCCAGTGCAATTTGATTTTGATATGAGTGTGATCTTTGCTGCAAGACCTCAACATTAATTCTCTTTTCATGGTGTGCACATCCTACGTGAGCGAGTTATCTCATTGCTTGTGTACGCTAATGTGATAATTGGGCTCCAACGCCGGCTTCTTGCTACAATAATATCTGTTGATGTCCTTTATGGTTTAACAGTATGATTGCAAAAATAATGACTTCATCTCATTTCTTTACTATCGCCTATTGTCTTTGCAAAGCCCTGCCTTTCAAAGATTTGCAGTGAGGACATCAAAGAGACTGGAGGAGGTGTCTACTATGGGTATGTTTCTGGCTCCCTGCTTTAGCAGGATTTGCGATATGATTATGTTAATTTTAATTAATCAGAAACAATGCTTACTGTAGCTTGTTTGCTTTTCCTATATGATAGCTGCACAAAAAAGACGAGAGATTGCAGACAAGGTGAAGGATCTATCTGAGGAATTAGAGGTATGGTCCTTGATGAAACAAAGAAATGCATTATCGCGATTTTTTATGCTTTCAGTTTCCACTCTCGTGTTGTATTCTCTTTTTGCAGTCACGGAGAAACCACTAAAAGGTTTGCGTTAGTGAGAAGCTGATTGGCATGGAGCGCTGCATGGATGCCCTCATCTCCTCTCTCTCTGAATAGTTAGAATAAGATGCTTGATGTGGAGTTGGAGGAACTTATATGTTATATAGATATCGAATCTAGAGCCACAATGTGGGCTGAGTATTTAAAGATTGCAGTCGTTTTTGTTTTATTTTAACCTGGATTATCTAGCTGTCGGTTCTGCGGTCACAAAAGGTCATGACTCTGAATCTCTGATTATAGAGAACCTGACTGTGGGAACTGCATTTTGACCTCATTTGTACCGTTAAAATTTAACAATGGCTTGGTGGATCAAATGTGGTACCTATTATTATATTTATTGATGCCAGTTCATTGTGTAAGAAGTTAGGCTTCTCCCTAATTGCAATTTAGGTCTACCAAAATCAACAGGTCTTGCTTTAGCGCAGAAGAAAGCTAAATTCTCATAGCAAGATATTGGCATAAGGATGCCTTAGAAGTACTAAAAGTTATGTACAGGATTTAGTGCTTAGTTTAGTGTCAAAAGTTTTACCAGATCACTTGTGTGGAAAATCGAAACAATCATTAAATGTTTTTGGTAGGAAATTTTGGCTAAAGTAAGTATATTGCATTTATAATTAAAAGTTTGATATGATTCAACATTTAAAAATAAAAAAATTAATCCACATGGATAGATAAAACCACGTTGCATAACTCTATATGACTTGATGAATTAAAACGAAGACGATCATCCCTTTCTGCAAACTCGATCGTCTTCTCCTCTCTTTACCCACAGAACCCTAGAACGGATGTCCTTAAGCAAGAAATACTGAAGAAACGATAACTCTTGTCGAAGAAATCGGCAGCGGGCGCATCTTCAAGCGCTTCGAGATCAAGCAGAAGCAAATCTAGAAGCTTTGCGAGCAAGAGAAGCACGAGCTCGAGGCTAAATTCCACCGCCAATCCTCCACTCTGACGCTGCCTCCAAGCCCAATCCCTCCTCCTAATCGACTAGGGTTTTCAATTTGGGAAATTTATTGTAAGTGGCAATTTAGGATTTTTAACTTGGGGCAAACCTTCTAGACAACGATGAGGGTTATATATTTGATTGGGCATGTCGGTAAGCAACGTTAGACTTAGAAATAAATTAATAATGTCTACGTCGGATTTTCAAAGATTTTGATCGAACATAGATCACTAGAGCCAAGTGATCGTTTTTTTTCCGAAAGGTAAAATTTGAATGATTCGAAAAAAGACTTTTTAGTATTAAAATGAGCGTTGTACATAAGACTTTTGGTACTAAAAATAACACTTCAAGTGTCTTTTTGCTGCAAGATATCTAATAGGCTAATAGCTACTCACCTTAAGGTGGTGTTTTTGAGAAACTTGGGAGTTTGTTATAGCCCTTTATAAAGTAACTTCTTGTTCTTGAAAACAATTTTTGAGTGTGATTAGTAACTTAAATATATATATATATATATATATATATATATATATGCCAGGAATATAAATGCGTTTGGTAAACTTATATAATTTTGTTATTTCTTTTAATTTTTCAATATTTTTATTATATTTTTCCTTCTTTTTTTCTTTATTTTTTCTTTTTACTTTTTTTCCCTTCTTTCTCCTTTGTGGTCGGTCGCCGGCCGACGCCGCAGCCTCCGTGGCCGGGCGAGCCTCGCCAGCCATCGGTGAGGGCTCGACCTCGCCCGGCGGCGTGAGGTTGACCTTGCCTCGAGCTCGCCCAGATCTGGCGAGGCCAAGCTCGCCCAATCACGGTGACGCTCCGGCGAGGTCGCCGGCCATGACTGAGGCCAACAACCGGCCAAAAAAGGAAGAAGAACGAAAGAAAAGAGAAGAATAAAAAAGGAGAGAAAAATTGATTCTCGGAATTGTTTCTGGGAACAAAATGTTACTTTTTCTACTTCTTGTTTCTTTTTCAAATCTGTTTTCGAAAACAAAAAAATAGATTTTTTGTTCCAGAAACAAAAGTTTTACCAAACACATGTCTATTTTTTTTTTTTTTGTTCCCTGGAACAAAAGAATAGAAATTTTTGTTCCGAGGAACAGACACTTTTTAACAAACATACTCTTAGGGCGCGTTTGGTAAAGATTTTGTCTTGGAAGTAGATTTTGATCAGAAATGATTCTTTTTTATTCTCGTTTCGAAAACAGATTCTAAGCATTTTAAGCGGTTTTAGTAATCGTCCAAAATTTCGCTTCCGGAATAGAATTGCGTTTGATCCGTCTTCATTGATTTTGTTCTAAATCAATTTATTTTAATTTTTAAATAAATTTTTTACTTTTTTCCTTTTTTTCTTTTCTTTTTTTCCTTTTTCTCCTATTCTTCTTCTTCTTTTTTTTAGCCGGTTGCTAGAGCAACGACGGGCCAGGCGAGGGCCGATGACCTCACCGGAGCGTCGCGCGCCCTCGTCGCCCGAGCCTTGTAGATGGTCGGGCTTGCCTCCGGCAAGCTCGCCGGGCGGTTGTCGGTGGCGGGCGGCGGTCGCGGGATAGCGATTGATGAAGAAAAAGAAGAAGAATTGGTTTTGATTCTCAAATTTATTCTCGGAATAGGAATCAACTTTTTATTTATTCTTACCACCGCCCGCGGTGGCAAGACAGTGAAACTTCAGACTCCCTCCCTCTCACGAAGGGGAGGAGTTCGAATCCCAGAGGCGTCGCGTTCGCGCGACTCAAACGCGGTTGGGTCTGTGGTGGTGGTTCAGTCTCCCCCGGGTTTACGTCTAGACTGCCGGCCGACGACAGTTCTCGAGTCGTCAAAAAAAAAAAAATTTTTTTATTTATTCTTGATTTCACTCCAAATCTGTTCCCGGGAACAAAAATTTTACCAAACGCGATTATGTTCCCAAACTGCTCCTGAAAACAAAGAATCAAAATTTGGCCCTGTTTAGATAGTTACCAAACTGAGCCTTAGATGTCATGATAACATGAAAATTTGTAGCCCAAGTTGCATATCAACCAGCGTAGATAATGCATCATGATACAGAAAACCGAAACACCTGATCAAATTAAAAAACTTGATGCTTTATATTATAAAGCCATTTCTTTCAGCGTAGAGACGTTACATAAGGGAAAGATATAGTACATCCCGCCCAGGTTCTCACTAAAAGACTTGGTGAGAAACCTACTATGAGGAAGAGAAAGAATTGGAAAAAGAATATCATATTTTTTAACATTTGGCTATAACCATTGTTCCCAAGTCTATTCTACTCGATAACAGGCTATGTGCATCCTATTCCTTGCCAAGACACCATCTGTTGCTTGGCCTTTCCTCGTATCTAATGGCTACCAAATGCCTCAAAACAAATGCAAAGAATATCAATTAGTCAGCATAATAAGGCATCCGACTTGCAGCGGCAATCTTACATCGCCATCCGTGGCACTTCTCTGTACAGCTGCTCCACCCATGGGGTAATCCTTTCGCGGATGTCTTTCCCATAAGTGCGCTGTCCTTTCTCTGCAGCGAACATCGTGTCCTCCGCAGAAGGCACGTCCTTAACCAATGAATTGACCCAAGAAATATCTGGCTCATCAGCCATGGCTGCTGCCGAGACAGTATTAGCACCTGCTGCTGTGTTGCTTCTCATCTTAAAGGAAGCAGCTTTCCTCAGCTTATTCAACTCATCTCCTTGGACGCCCCAATCCAATTTCCCATCAGGTGAACTCCAGCTCGACATAGCTGAAGACATCATAGGGGAAGAAATGGCAATTCCAGAGCTCCCCATTCCCCTGTCGATAAAACTCTGACTCCGCTTTGCAAAAGCGGCTGACCTCGAATTCATGACCGCTGCTGCAACTGCACTAGATGAGTCAAACCCATAAGAAGGTGCCTGCTTCATTGCTGGAGATGACAATGCATTTGCATTGCTCTGGTACGCCCCACGAAACTGGGTTGCATTCTGGCGCATCTGAAGCCCAGTTGGAGATTGCAACTGGCTTGGTGTTGAAGGTCTTGACAGCCCCTGCAATTGAGGCAGCAAAGCAGGATCTGGCGACCCAAAAACGTCATCAAGGTTAGTGGATTTCACTTCCCCCATCCTACTACTAAAGCAGGATGATGGTGAGGAGAGACGAGATATCTCTTCCATCAACTGATGCTGATGAGTGGCCACCTGACTTTCTAGACCACGCAATTCCATCTCCAGGTCCAAGTCCCTAGCACTCAAAGCAGTCTTCAGCCTACTACCTGGGAGCTGCAGCATCGGCGGGGAGAGTTTGTTAGCCTTGCTCTGCCACATGTTCACAGACATCGGAGATGATGAGGCTGCAAGAGGAGACATGGGTGGTGTTGAAGTAACAGGCAATGATGCTGACGGAGAACTGAAAGAGAGAGGACTCGATGTGGACATGTCCAGCCCACTTGATGAGTAGGATTTTGGGGAAGGCATAGCTGATCCCGTCGAAGCATAGACAGGCCTTAATTCTTCGGGCTTGTGAGCAAAGAAACAAACTTTGCGAGCACATCCAGTCTCATCCTTGCATAGTCTTGTTCTATACTGTGCAGGATGAAGCCACGACTCAAATACGCCATGCGCGTACTCACAGGAGTCGCCCTTTTGGCAAGATCCCTTCCGAAATTCAGGGCAAGGGACGCAGCTGTAGGGGTACTTGCGAGGGTCCCGCCTCCTCGCATTCTCGCCAGGATGAACAAATGGACACTCTGTCCAGTCATGTGAGTATGCCCGCGAGCAAGGCTTTACTTTGAAAGCATACATTCTGAACTCATCAGTACTGTAAATCCCAACATTTATGTCAGGCAGAGAGACATCAACAGGAAATTGATACTCTTTCTTTTCGCTTCCCTCTTTGGATGCTTGCAGTGCGGCAATCGGCTTCTCCTCATGGGATTCAAATTCCCCATCAGAATTATCGCCTTTCAGCAACAGCTCCATCAGCTTCCTCCTTGAATCGCCGCGTGACTTTAACGGAAGGGCAATCACATCAATTGGCTTCTTTCCATTGCCGTCAATGCAATTAGCATCGGCAGATGCGTGAAGCAAGAGCTTGACAACCTCCACTGCAGAAGCGGAGCCACTGGCAACAGCACAGTGAAGGGCAGTGACCTTGTCCGAACCACAAGCCCTATTTACATCGACTTTGCCAGATTCGAGAATGTACTTCACAACCCTGGAGCTTCCAAACAAGGAAGCCACCATGAGAGGAGTCCTCTCCTCAAGACCCATCTTCCTTGAGCCAATTCTTCTACCGTACCAGAAGCTAGCACCATCAATGTTACAGCCCTTCAGTTCCACTTCGGTTTTGAAACCTTGGAGATTGTCCGAAGCAGATAATTCGAGCAAGATTGAGCATTTAGAATGTTTTTCATCTTTCTCGAAGTAAGATTCCCCCTCCATGGGAAAATTGGCAGAGCTGAGTTTACTTTTTGGACGAGTAATCCTGCATATCGTAACAACAGCAATTTAATGCACCACTCACTTAATGGAAAAAAAGTAACAAGACAAAGCTAGTAGGTGCTTACAGTTGCACTTTTATGACAAGTAGAAAAACTACGTCCCACTTCCCCAACTATATACGAGAGGAACCCTCGATCAAACATCAGATGTTACAACATATTAGAAAAATCCAAGGCCAATCATTCTTTCTTTCCTCGTTAGATTCTATTTTGCAGGAACTCACAAAAGGGTTTGTCAGCCAAAAACAAAGAGAAAGAAACACGAACTCTCTAGAGAGTAGAAGCCAAGTCAAGGACTAGTCTCAAGAAGTCACTTTCAATCCCCAAAGAACCACGACCAAGAATTCATCAAGAGAACCGGTCAGCTCCAAAGAAGCAGAAACAACCGGCCTTCGACCACGCAAAACTGAAAAATCCATCGGAAAGAGATAATCTTTGAGTACCACCCACCCCATAAACAGAACCGTAACCCCAAAAGAAACCGACTTTTCAACCGAATACCCCCAACCCACGACCCAGAAAGCCGCGACGAACGATCTAACGATCTAATGCAACAAGAACCACCAAAGATTAAAGACACCCGGCAACGTTTCTTGGAAAAAGGACGTACCTTTAGCGACCGCTCCTCGCTCCCCGCTGGTCAGCGAGCTGAACGAAAGACGGAGTAAACAAAACTACACGAACAACCACAGACTCGGGAGGGAAATCTAGTGAGAAAAAACTCGAAAGAGAAGAGGGGGGTGAAGTGAAGAAGGGGGAATGCCGGGGGTCCTTTTATGTAGCTCTTTGAGGCGGTAGGGGAGGAAAGAGAGAGGAAAGGAGGAAACTTTCTTTCTTTTCGTCCCCCCATCCCCCTCCGTGGTCTTCGTCGTCTTCCTTTTTGCTGCGTGTGGTCAAAGTCAAAGCTTCAAACCGAGGGTTTCCGTGGTCTTAGCTAAGCTTTACTCTGTCAACAATGGATTCTTGCTGCTTTCCTCACCGTAATGAAATGAAACTCAAATGAAACGCAAATGCGCTCTGGTCGCATTCAAACCCCCGCATCACTTCCGCACCCGTCCTTTACCGCCTTGACGGGTACCCGGTCACCCCCCACGAATCCATCCCGACGCTCGTCCCACGCGCGCACTTATCATGCCCCTGGTTTCCTTCTCCAAAAAAGAGATTTTTTTTTTTCGAACAAAATTAATCTGTGAAACGATGTGATATTCTTAAATAATCATTTAAACTAGAAGGCTCATTTAAGCATTCGATATTAACAAATTCAAATAATCGAATTCATCATCCCTTATTTTTCAAGTTAGAATGGAATCATAATGATAATAATTTCTAGTGTGTTTGATATTTTAAAATGAATACTAAAAAGAAGAGTTTTAGATCATTATAAGACTCTTGATGGATCTCCCCTATCATGAGAAATCACGTGATAATTATCGAATCAAGTGAGTCAGTTTTCGAAATTGGAGTTCTTTTTTCTTTTTTTTTTTTTGTCGAACGAAGTCGAAGTTAGCTTTTAGCAAATTCTTACGGAAAAGAAAAGGTTTTATCCTAATGAAAAGGAGAAGGTGAAGTGCACGCGCTCCAGGTGAGAGTGGAGAAGAAAAGAGTGATGCGAGGCTAAGCTAAATGCGCGTTGGCTTTAGCGATAGGTGGGGGACAGAACCTGCGTGGTTTTGCCTGACTCAGCCTTCCACTTATTCTCTCTCTCTCTCTATATATATAATATATATCGTCAGTTTATGTTTATTTTCTTGCATGCCCATTTATTTTTAATTTCACAACGTGAAAAAGACGCGGCATCTCCTTTTTCAAGACAAATACTTGAAAAGATTTATCGGAATTTTATATTAGTAAGTACTTTTAAGATACCGAATGAATCGATTATAAATAAAAATCACAACTTTTGAGGGGTTTGGAAAATATAGAATTATACAATTTGATAAAGTCGGCTATATTAAATGCACGCGCTCGTTAATAAATTTTCAATTTTCTAGTAATTAAAACGAGTGGAGAGCAAGGAAAAGCAGATGTCTCAGGAGGTTCGATCAATCGAAACGAAGGAACCTTTATTGATGGACCTTTTTTAAAAAGAAGGAAGCAGGAATTTTCATGGGGGCCTGGCCGAGGAATTCAATGGCCTCCCAAGACGGTCGTGGGTTGACTGAATGGACTATACATGGCCGCGGAAAGTTCGGGGGCAAAGAAATTCACATGCCCTCGTTTTCAAAAGAAGCTATTGGGAAGCACCCTCGACGTATATTTCGACATGGCGTGCTCCAAGTTAGATTTGCATAAACTAAACATTAAAGTCCGGTTTAGAAATTTCTATACATATGAAGTCACTTGGCTAGATAATTTGTTATCTATGAGTATCAATCGGTTTTAAATCTCTTTTCATCTTATGAGTAAAGACACTTTGCATGCTTTTATGCTTGTCTCGTGAGCTTATCGTTTGGAGTCGAAATGTGCAGCGACTTAAGCTCTCTTGAATCGTTTAGGATCATTGTAGCATTTAAGCTAAGCCTTTCTTGGATCGATTGCTCACTTCGCTCATCTGAATTGTAGAGAAAAAAAGGTCTAGAGAGAGAAACTTTGGAAGAGAAAGGTACTTAAACTATTGAAATGGTCTTCAGATGATTATAGTGAGGAGGAGGGCACCCTTTCTTATACTTGAGGTCTTCTAATTACAACTGTTGATCAAGATTATGTTTGATGGATGAGATCGCGCCTCTCAATCAACTAGTCACGTAGCACCTCTCAATCGGCCAATTCTCGGCACACTGGCGCAATTATCATCTTGCACGTCCCTAAGAACATTCTAGAAACTCTTGGGAACACCCCAGGCGAGTTGGAGTGGTCTTCTTCAGTCATGCACCATCTCTTGGTCACCGGAACCTCGAAACCATGACACTTGCATGAAATATAAACTTGTTTTATTATCAGAAAAAAAAGTGGAGAAAAAAATATGAACTTGTTTCTTCCCTACTCAATATTTATGTTCTCTTATTCTTAAAACTGAAAAAGAATATAAATATGTTTGATAATGTTGGCTAACTTTTCTATTTTCCAAAATAGATCAGTGGTTAGGGAATTGATTATGAATAGAAATAAAAAATAGAAAAAATTTATTTCTTTGATATCAAGAACATTTTATGAAAATAAGTCATTTTTCTTTTATTTACTTTCTTCCTTCTCTTCCTTAAGCTAGTTAGTGGGCCTCGGTGATGGTCGGCGAATGGCCAAAGATGAGGTTTGGCGACCTCGCTAGATTTGGGCGAGTTTGACTCTCCCCCGGCTGGGCGAAGCCTACCTCATGGTAGCTGGGCGAGTTAGCCTTGCCAACCGCGAGGTTGGCTTCGTCGAGCCATGGCAAGGTCGAACTTGTTGTGCCACCAACGAGGCCGTGAGGTCGCAAGCTCTTGTCTTTGCCGCTCGCCAACCATTGCCGAGGCTCAACAACTTACTAGAGGAGGAAGAAGAAGGGAAGAAAAAAAGAAAAGAAAAAGTTGTTAAAAATTAGAAAGATCTTAGAAAATTATAAAAAAAAAAACTAAAAAAAATTGAGAGTTAGATCAAACACATTTATGTTCTTATTCTATTATGAAAATAAAAAATTTGTGCAGTTACCAAGCGCGTTTAAATGTTCAAAATTCATCCAGGGAATAGAAATGAGAAAAATATTTGTAAATAGAAATTATTTCTAGAAATAATAATGTTATCAAACGTACCACCCTTAATTAATTTATTTATTTTTGTTATAAGCCATAAACTAAAGAATATTTCTAAGGTATGGACGAGACAAAGTCATAGATATCAGGAACATGGGCGAAATGCCATGAAATCCCAATGTGTGGCCAAAATAGAAAGTTTAAATGGTCTCACATTCCACGGATCAAAGCAGATAGGCAGCACCGCTTTTACTAAGCAACGCGAGACTTCATCTCTACTTGGACCCTTTTTTAATAAAAAAACTGGTGAGTTATAAATAAATTTTAAATAATCATCAAGACTAGTTTTTTTTTTTTTTTTTTTTTGAACAAGACTAGTTTAAAAACTTGAAGGACAGACATGAAGTGCAAAATAAATAAAAATAAGGGCCCAAGGCGTGCCAAAAGGGCTTCTAGGTTTTTTCAATAAAGGCTTCTTCCCTACTGATTGAGAGAAGAAAGTACCATGAGATTCAGCTTCGCCTTCTTGGCATTTTCCAATTATTATTAATATTATTACTATTTATCGGGACCCAAGACTTTCGTCATCATTTATGTCGTCGGTTGGAAGAAAAATTATTATATAAATTCTCACGTCAATTTATCGGTGTCACATTTCTTGGACTTGGTCTTGTGCATATCCATACTTATCATCTTTTTATATTTATGATGAGTATTTTTCTTCTACTTCCTTTTTTTTTTCTTTTGTCGCTTGCCCACGAACGACGTTTATCATTATTACATCCTCTTTTCATTTCGTCAATTAGTTCCTGCGGTTTTCCTCACCGTATTGCCTTGCCCGTTCGATAATTATTGAAGGAATTCAAAGAGGGTCAGGTGGTCAGCATTTTCGGCTGATGAGACGTTGAGTCAAAAATAACATCAGAGCCAAAAACACAAATAAAAAGAAATATAAGACATATTACCTAAATTATTTTTTCGCCTTTTTCTTTTTCATGTCCTACGATGTTGTCCTGAAATTACCGATAACTATGGACCTACATAAGAATGTTTTTATTTCTCCCAATTTCTATTATTTTATTTTCCGAACAAAAATAGAATAGAAATCCATTTAATAAAACTTTTGTCTTTCGAGAACAAAAAAATCTATTTTTTTGTTTCTAGGAATAAATTTTGACAAGAAACAAAAACAAAAACAAAAAGTAGTTTCTTGTTAAACAATTTCTAAAATAAGTCAATTTTTTTTTTGTTTTTCTTTGCTTGCTAGCGCAGCCTCGGGTGGCCGCCTCCCAACCGTCGGCCGTCGCCGTGGTCGTGTGATCGTCGTCGCCGCCGCCCACAACCCACCGGCCACCCTCGACCGCCGATGACAACCATCGATTGCCGTTGCCACCACCGACCGCCGGTCGCCGCTTGCAGGACCTCTGATGGCTGTCGTCGCCGCCGCCCGACTGCCGTCGCGGCAACCAATCGCCGACGGTCTGCGACGATGATCGGCTCGGGCGGACGGGCGGCGGGTAGCGGCAACGGGCGACGAGTGGTAGGCGCGACAAACGGCGGTCGGCGGTCCGTGAGCAAGAATAAAAATAAATAAATACAAAAAATAAAAAATCGTACAAAACGCATTTTTATTCTTTTATCATATCAAGAATAGAAATTTTGTATAGTTACCAAACACCTTATTTTACTCAGAAATTGTTCCCCGGAGTAGAATAGAAAAAGGTTTATGAAAAGAAACTATTCCTTGGTTAAGAAGCGTTACCATGCGCACCCAATGTGTCTAGGATGGCCATCGTTGACAATTATCCTATTTTTGTTTATTACGTTAGATCCAGGGCCTGTTTGTTTATTTTTGCTTCTGCTCTTCGGAACAAAAAAATTTGTTCTTTTGTTTCGGGAAAAAAAAAAGAACGAGCAATGCGTTTGGTAAAAATTTTGTCTCTAACGTATTTGGAACGGAAACGAAAAGTATAAAAAGTTGTTTCTTGTTCCCGAGAATAATTCCGAAAACAATTTTTCTCTCTTCTCTTTCTTTTCTTCTTCTTCTTCTTCTTTCTTTTGGCTGGTCGTCGGCCTTTGCCATGGCCGGCGCCGGCCACCGGCTAGATGAGGGTTGGCGACCTCACCGGAGCCTCGCCGGCCCCCGGAGACGCCAAGCCTCGCCTAGGTCGGGCAAGCTCGAGCTCGCCCGCATTTGGCGAGGCCGAGCCTTGCGATGGCTTGGCGAGGCTCCGGCGAGCTCGCCCACCGGTCGCCGGCCGCCGTCGTGGCGGCGGCCGACCACGAAGAGAAAGAAAAAGAAGA
Source organism: Eucalyptus tenuipes (assembly GCA_014182365.1). Classification (NCBI taxonomy): domain Eukaryota; kingdom Viridiplantae; phylum Streptophyta; class Magnoliopsida; order Myrtales; family Myrtaceae; genus Eucalyptus; species Eucalyptus tenuipes. Next base: position 31,295,062 of record CM024543.1, on the reverse strand, counting down.
AGGAAAATTATAATAAAAATATTGAAAAATTAAAAGAAATAACAAAATTATACAAGTTTACCAAATACATTTCTATTCCTAAAGTAGAAATTTTTTACAGTTACCAAGCGCGTTCTTATACTCAGAAATTATTCTCAAGAATAGAAACAAAAAAAACTATTTATGTTCAAAAACGCACCCTCAATCTCTGTTTTTCTTTTCTTTTTCACTTAGCTGATTTGAAAATTTAGGAAAAAATGAACAATAATTAGGTTCTCTCCATGGAGGCATAAGAGAAGATAATTAGCTTATTGGATGCATTTGTGCGGATCCTAATCCGGGAGGTGCGAATTTCTTGAGCACGCTTGATGTGGTGTGGTCGAGAGTCGACCAGTTCGTGTCGACCATAAGAATTCCCTCGTCCCGATCACGTCGTGCAACTACAAAAATTGCACTTCCCCGGGTGTCCTGGCGACATAAGAGAAAGGTGATTAATTAGTTTAACCGAACCTGCTTTGATAAAAATAGGAGGAGAACCTAGGATGAAGGGATTGGGCTACTTTCGGTCTAAAACTTCTCATTGGGCCTCAGTTCACTCACGGACATCATGAGGCATCGGATTATACTGGGCCTGGCCCAAGATTCTTCGAGGACTTCTTAGCCAGAAAAGCCCATCATATCTTGGAACCGCGTCTGAAATGGGTTTTATTTTTGGGCCAAAAGTAGAGAGAGAAAGAAGGAAAGGGAAAAGGAAAAATCTTACTTGCTCTTAGAGTGCACGTTGGCCTATTTCACGTGCACCGTCTGACGAGGATGCCCCTACCTGATTAGACAATGCATGCGAGTTGGGCTCACATGCACTCGAATTAGGTATGACCTACTTCTACTATATAGGACGTTCGAACTTTTTCAATATGAATTTCCACTAAATTTTATGGCCTCCTCTTCGATGTATACCTTCTCACCCAAAATCATCCGAGGACACTAGTTCATACCTTCTGGAGGCGCCTTCCATAGAATGTCCAAACGTGATAATCAAAACTGAGATCTTGGGAGAGAAAAGTGGACGCGTAATTTACCACTCAAACAATACTCATGTTTGGCAGCTTTTAGGTAAAGGGGAAGATGAATATAAGAGAGCGTGAAAAAGAGTAAAAGTCACAAAAAATCTTAAATTACGTTTACTGTGATACTTTATCCTAAATTTTCTTTTGTGACATAAAAAGTCTCGGACTTGTACATATATGACATATTTACCTCTCATGTCAAAACTACTTAAATGGATGCCAAAAAGCAAATAGTGTTGACATGGCATCCATGCAACTTAAGTAAAGCAATAATGACGTTGTTTTCGCTGAAAAATTATCTAACAAAACTTTCATAAATGGTAAATGTATCACATAAATACAAGTTTGGAGTTTTTTCTGTCACAAGAAAAAAAAATGAGGGTAAATGTATTGCATTGGACATAATTTGTGGTTTTTAATGTCACAAAAAAATTAAAAATAAATGTATCATTGTGAGCATAGTTTGGGATTTTTTGTGACCTTTTCCTTGTGAAAAATAAAGAAAGATTTGAAATTTGCAGGGACGAGCTAGGAGAAATTTTTTAAAAGTTGATCTAAATTATAACTGAATCATCGAATTTGGCGAAGCTCATTATTTATGACGCTCCAAATCTAGTAAAATACATACGGTATACTTGTGTAATAATTTCTCCGCATTGACGAAGAGGAGCACACTCAGTATACAATCATGAGGAAAATTGCCTAAAAAGTCATAAATTTATTGCACTTGTTGCCAACTTAGTTGTAAACATTTTAATTATATTACTTGAATCCCAAATCTTCTCATGATTTGTCAATTAAATTCATCATGCAAAATTTGGCTAGAAATCACTATTGTAGATGCCGATTGTTCTACTTGACACGATTGGTGCGATGTAAATAATTTGTGATAATATTTTATTATTATTTTTTTGCATTTTTTATTTTCTTTCTCTTTTCCTTCTTTATTTTCTTCTTACTATGGTCTGCAAGGATTGTTGGGCCCTTGCCAACCCAGATTTGGGTGAGGCCATTGTGCGACTACAACTTAGACTTGCCTCTCCTACCTCACCTAGATCTAGACAAGGCTACCTTGCCCATGCCCAGACCATTGTGGTTGCGGTCTAGGCAAGATCGAGTGAGGGCTTTGCCCTCACCCAATGGATGGTGAGGGCCCGCGACCCGCATCTACCTCAGTAAAAAGAAAAGAAGAAAAAAGGAAAAAATTAAAAAATTAAATCAAAATTTGAAAAAATATTAAACAAATCACGTCGGCAATGGTTCTACTATGCAAGATAGCTAGCATTCATGTTAATGATTTTCTTATCAAAATTGGTTGTGTGGGCTCAATTGAAAAAACGTAAAAAAAATTAGGATTCAATTGGCATAATTAAAAGGTTTATGATTGAATTAATAGAAGTGTAATAAGTTTAGCATTTTTGGGATAATTTTGTCGATAATCATGGCACTAATAGGAAGGTAGTGACAAATTATTGTGCATACATAATCATGGGTAAGGTCCCTAAAATATTCGAAATAAAGAATGACTGTCGATGGCTAGAAGATATCATATTTTAACTTGACCATTTACTTAGGGAAAACAAAAAGAATGCATGCTCGACTAGCATGAGGACGAAAACAAACATCAGAAAGAGGAAGAGAGCATCCTCATCTTGGCTTTCCACTCCCACATGCTGTCAAAAGGAGCAGAACAAGCTCCTTTTGTTGACACTAACATCCAGAAAACCAAAAAGTAATAATTTTCTAGGGCAATGTGTCGCACGAGTAGGATAAAAAAACGAAGAGGGAAAGAGCTAAAAACAGTGGCGTAAAGCAACAAAGGAGGGGGAGACGGACAAAGGCAGCTGAGTAAAGCTCTCAAGTCAAGATTGTACAAAGAAACGACAGCCACCGATCGGAAGAACTCTATCGTCTAAGTTTTTTTTTTTTTTTTTTTTTTTTTTTTTTTTTGCGTGTATATATATATATATATAAAAGGACATGGGTTTTTCCCACAACCCCATGATTTAAGGTCGGAAAAAGCGTCACGTGTTTCTGATGCTCTTTTGTGCATGTCGGCATGCATGGAGCCCGTTCACATTGAAATGGGGCCGGAAAACGCTCGTCTGCGTTCACACCTTAGCATGTTCATGGAGTCGGTCCTACAGCTTTCCTGCCAAGTGTATGTCGAAGCTGGGGCATGCGTCTGGCTGTGAACCCATGATAGCAACTTGCATCTGAGATTTCAGGCAGCGCTCGTTTCCACGCAAAATATCTCCATGAAGTGATTTCCCCAACGTGTGATTTGGCAGGGATGGATGATTGACAGAAAAGACATTCCGATCAACGAAATCATTCACTCTTGCAACTTCAGCAAGAGTGATTCTTCTTTTAGATCTCCCAAGTTTCTTTTCCACAAGCACACGGATCTCTCTCTCTCTCTCTCTGATTGTCACTCCTCTTTGGCACCTTCTGTACCTTTTCTGCTCTCCATAGCAAACTCTTCTCTTCAAATTGATTCCTAACATTAGCTTCAAGTTTCACGTATAAGCGCTCGATCTATTCGTAATTGGATTAAATCATCATTTGGTTGTTACATCTCGAAAGAAGTGAGAGATTTTAAATTCATTTATATCGGAAATCGGGCATTGAAATCGGGAATTAAATACTTCTTTTCATGATTCTTACCTACTAGTTTCCGGTCAACTCTTGATGTAAAATCTTAAATCTAAAAGGTATTTACACATGTCCAAACAATTTATATATGCATGTATAAATTATTATGAAGCGGAACTATGTAATTTCCAGTAGTAATTTTAGGTACTATTGCGTGTAACGTAGGCTTAGCGGTTCTAGAACCATCAATGATTGGTGAACCCGCCGATCCATTTGCAACTCCTTTGGAAATATTACCCGATCGTGGGATATCATTGAGAAATAGGAATCCGTGTTATCAAAAGATTTCCTGCGATTATTTCTAGTATGGAATGAGTACGGGATTATCTGGACGACAAAGTCAAACCAGATTATCGAGCAAGATTTGATAGGTAATAGTCAACAAATTGGAATTCATTTATCAACAGATTTTTTTCTTAAATAAAAGGAATAGCATAAGGCATGCTTATTTTTCTTTTATATTATGCTGTGCATCTTGTATGTGTCTTGAAACTAGAAGATTCAATAACTGAGAGGAAAAGGGAGATGGTATATCTTATTTTTGTAGAGAAATGATTGAGTGACGGTCTTAATTTAATATGAAAATAACAGTCCGTTAGATTACAAAAGATCAAATAACAAATAATTATTAATTGTCGTGGGATTCATTCTTTCAAGAATTTGTGACTCACGAGAAGTTGTTATTCTTGCAATAGTCTAAAACCGTTATATTAACAATTTTTTATTATTATCATAAATTATGTTATTCGCTCAATTATAAACCATAATTCCAACTATAAATAAGAATAATGAAATTTTCACATAGATTTGGCAAATGCTGCTATTTCTTTTCTTTTTAACAATGATTGGAGGAGAAGATAATGATAAATATTACGTTCGATAGGGATTGACTTAACTTTTAAGTCTTACGCTAGTGAAATTCTCTCGCGATGTACGGTTCTGAAAAACAAAATTATTTAAAAAAATTTTGGAAAATTATGACATACAAGATAAAATCTCTAAAAATAAATAAACATTGCATTCGTATGAATTTTTCTTAAAAATATTTGTATACTCTCCGATTAGATTAGGAGATGACAAAATTAGTGAAATTAAAATTCTGCAGATCAACGTCACAATATCTTTGTAGGAACTCAAATGTAAAAGGTGGTGGTTGATATTAATATAAATGGGCAAATTTTCCAATACAATTTAAATTTATCATGCAGATGTCGATTCGATCATGAACTTTTTAATTTTATAAATTTAATTCTAAACCTTTACACAAAATTTCAATATACTCTTTTAAGCCAATTTCGTTAAAAATTGCTAGATGATATGCCCTGCAAGATAGCTGTCGATGATTGGACTCATATGCTAGCGATGTTTTGCCAAAATTGATAAAATGGATTACATTAGAATTTCATATAAAGGTTTATGATTAAACTAACAAAATTAAAAAATTTATTACCGAATTTGGTATAGTTATATTATGTTTAGAACTGATTAAGTAATTTTTCCTGACGTAAGGATTGTGAGGAAGGATCATTAATCACGAAGCACCCTGCAATACTGTTGGTTAGAATTGATTAAGTAATCTTCCCCAACGTAAGGATTGTGAGGAAGGATCATTAATCATGAAACACCCTGCGATCCTGTTGGTTAAGACCATGCCAGATTGTTAGCGGAAAAAATGACAGAAAATTGGAAAAATTGGAAAAAAATGGATATATCCATACGTTAAGATAATCATGAATTTATTATCGCGGATATCGAGAGGAACGGTCTCAAAATGAGGATATATAAAAAACGTGAACCGCACCGGTGCCCATGCAATTAGCCATCTGGACCTTAAATTTTGCAATTTTTGCAATGTGGCAATAGCGAAAACAGAACGACAGACTTCTTTGCCCTTATAAGAAGGCGAAGATCAGCCCTCTCAACTCGCTACTTCCAGTCAAATTACTCTTCTCCGTCTCTCGTAGCATCCAAATTGCCTGAGTGAAGAACCCGGTCGTAAGGTAAGTAGCTCGTTACCATCTCCTTACGGTCGTTCAAGAAATCGAGTCGATCAAACTCTTGGTTTACGTTTCAATAATCTATGGCGATGATGCTAAGCGCAATGATAAAAGGGTCGGATCCAAGAAGATTTGCAGTTCATTTCGTCGCGAACGAAATGAATAAATCGATGTTTTTCATTATCGGATCAAGAAATGCTGTCGCGTCGAAGTCTCTATTATTTTTTTCAGAATAAAAAGAAAAAAATCAACTCAGACCATGAGCTTGGAATTTCATCAAATTATTACTATTTTTTTCTAATTAACTGTCGGGCCAACGCTCAGGAGACCTTAGCTTCTATTTGTATAATCTCTCTCTGTTTTTTTTTTTTTTTTTTCTTTTTGTCCTTTTTTTTTATTTGATTATCTGAAATATTATGCATGTAAAGATTAATTTGGGAGAACTGGCCCACTTCAATCTGTTGCATTCAGAAACTTCATTTTTTTTTCCAAACGATTATTAGGAAGTTTATAGGATACACATGCTAACTCAATCATTATTAGATTTATATTTTGGATTGTTGTCGTATATATATGTGTATGTGTGTATATATATCTATATCCTCTCAAAGAAAGAAGGCTTTAATTTATTTTAGTTTATGGCATCTAATTATAATACTATTCGTAAGTGTTAATATATTTGATTTTATCTACGTAATGTCTGTTCACATATTCTAAATTAACAGTAGAAGAATCTATTTAGTGTATTAGACCCACCATATCAACAGAGAACATTTGAACTTCAAACATTTAACCAAGTGTTCTCCACCAATTTTCGCTTGACGCCAAATAAAGAAGAAGAAGAAGAAGAAGAAGGGTTGGTAAGATAAGATTAGTGGCCTATTTGGTAACCCAATTAAGTGCTGGAAATTAAAATTTCCATATTTAATGAGATTCACCTTGTCCGATACCTCAGATAGATTTAATATTCAATTAGGTAAAAAAATCCCCTTAATATGGTAAGTAAGAAGCAGGTTACTTAATTCTTTCTATAGAGAAAAAAAAAATCGATGGTAGATAGAATCTCGTCAAATTTAATGGTAAAGTCTATCAGTTATGGTTTTTTTCTATGTTTGGTATGGTAATTATGATTTCGCTAAATATGTTGATACAACCTCCCATTTCTTTCTTCTTCCCTTGGAAAATTTGTATATATAAATAAGGTCTTAATAAACACATGTTGTCTATCTCTTGTCTCTTCCAAGGCGAGGGCTCTGAATCGGAAACGACGAAGTACGTGGCGACAGACAGGTGTGCCTTTGCCATTTTCCTTTTCGCTTCTTATTCTTTTTCTATTATGACTTGTGATGTTTATGCAAATCGCGAGCACAACCAACCTTCCACTTCGAAGGTTAACCCTAAAAAAATCTACTTGTCACTATTCCTACGAGCTTGACAAATGAAAATGATCATTATCTTTTTAATGTCAGGGAGAAAACAATAACCTAAATTTGCTTTGGACAGTGCTTCACAACTTAATTGAAGGTTCTCTTTTATTAATAATTTTTTGATTTCTCTTGTTGTTACCTCTAGAAAGGACCTCAGAACCATATTAAATGAATGCTCTAGATTTACCTAGCTAAATAAAATCTTGTATATATGCCGAAAATGATTGGAGAAATATAATGGAATTTTTGAAAGGCTTCATTTGCTAGCCTTTATAAACCCAATGAGCGACTAATAATCTTATCATACAAGAACCAAGAAATTTGAATAGTTCACTAATCCTATCATACTGGGTAAATAAAAAATTGAAAGAACTCGTATTAATGGTATGATTTCATTGTCTTTCCTTTTCGACAACTCTTTCTATTATAATTTGCCTCTTGAACCTTATCTTACAAAAGGTCAAGATCATATGACGTATAATGGTCATGTCAGTTGGAAATTCTATTTACGAGAAATTATTACATGATTCGAAAAAGTACATTCCCTTTTTCCACGTAATTATGAATCACGGGATTCTATATGAATAAGACTTATGAATAAGACTTATATCGCACGTGAGGGTGATCAGTCGTGCTTTTCGAATATTTAATAATTTTTCCTACCTACATGGTAGGAAGGCTGAGTCATTCTGGTATCCCTCGGATCTAACCACAGCGTGTTTCCTTAAATCAAGGAAAGCTTTAAACGAGGAGTGCATGGCATGGTCCAAGTTGCTCTACCGCTTTTTCTTCTTTTCCTCTTCGGCTTTTGTGTGTGGGGGCGTGCCGAAGTCTTTTCTGTGGGCTTTTGCCCTTATGTCATTTTCTGCTTCCTCTCCATCTTCTTTACTCTGTAAGAAATTATTCTTCTCCTCTCTATTCTGCATGTGGGTGAGAAGGATCCACGATCCCTCTTTATTTCCTGCCCGATTACTGTCTTTTTCCCATTAGTTTACACGCAATCACCTTCCCAGTCCCACTCTCGTCGGTTCATCTTTTGCGGAGGTTCAATAATCTTTTCAGAAATGACCTCACTAGTCACCTCAGGCGCACCGTTTATTAGTGTTGACTCGCACGGGTCTCGCACTTGCAAAAGTGATAAGGTTTGTAATTGGGAAAATGTTGAGGAGCGTCTTATCGTGCTTGTCGAGCGCCATAAAAAATTATCAACTTTCCATTTGAAGCACGTTTTTTGGTCCCATTCCTTTTCGATTTTCCAAGATATAAAATTTGTAGGGTTATAATAATGATACTCCCTAATATAATCCCTAATAGTGATACGATTTTATTATGAGTGAATTTTGATTGCTAGTGATGATTTATGATAATAAAGATTGACTTGTGCATCACATTGAATCTAATCAGTCAGTTTCTTTTAACTTTTGAGGATGGTACTCATGCAACTCATTTCTTGTTAGAGAGGGAGATACAAAGTTGCAGACTGTTGAGGAGTGAAGTACCCTGCAAGTTAATTTCTCAGGACCTACGCACTCCAGGTCAGTGGGATGGAGTTTTATATAAAGCAGATTTGCCTTTTGTTATGTTTTTTTCTTCATTTTCATAGTAGATAAATAGAGACTCAACGCTTGTTTCCCTTTCAGTTATGTCAGACGTAGAGTCTTCTTGCCGGTTCATATCATCGACTGATAGTTCTCCACCTAGTTCTGGCTAAACTCTGGTTTTAGGTCCTATTGTCGATTTCATTTAGAACGAAGGAGGATAAAAAAAAAAAAAAAAAAAGATCAGACTGCAGGGACCATATATAGTGGGTTAAAACCAAGATCAGGACATGGCTTTTCCTTTTCTCTAATGATTCATATGGAAGAAAGTAATCAAGGTACGGCTTGTTCTTGCTGTTAGCCTTCACCCTCCCCCCCTTTCATCGCTTTCAAGGGTCAATGGCCAGAAAAGGAAAGAATATCTTGCCCTGATATTGCAGCTCGTGTTCTGTTATCCCATCCCATGCTTTTGCACTGCAAAAGAACCGAGTGACGAGAGAGGGTCGTGAGCAATAGCATGGTCTCATTCCTATTTGTGAAGGAGAGCGCAGATCAAGTCGATCACGGCGCCGAAATATTCACGCCATCCCTATCGAGAACGCTAAACCACACCCGTAGAGTCATCATACCTGTCCAAATATGATTGAGTTTGAAGTGGTCGTGGCTTGCTTTTTCTTTGTATGCTGATATGTCGGCCGTCATGTTCACTGGAGAGCCTTCCACAACCATACAGAGACTCGAGAGAAAACGAAGTACCAACAAAAGGCGCTCCACTTCTATAAAATCAGACTCCTCTTTACTTTTAGCACACTATATTCACGTGCTCCTCTTCTTGTCACTATCTTTGCCCCTAGTTGTCCCCACCTCGTCTCTCCCCCTTTAAACTTCCATTGGCATTCTCAGCCCATAAGTACCCCCTCGACTCTCTCTCTCGCTCGCTCTCTCTCTCTCTCTCTCTCTCTCTGTGCGAGGTTTGAGTTAAGTAAAGGAACTTTTGTTTAGTTTGATTCGTTGTACTGAAGTTTTGATATCAACCTCGGTAACATAGCCTAACCAGGAAGACACACAGGATGAGTTCCATCCAACAAGACTGGCCTGAACCAATAGTCCGGGTCCAATCGCTCTCGGACAGCGGGCTAGGTGTGATCCCGGAACGTTATGTGAAGCCCCTGGGCGACAGGCCGTCCCTGGTCTCCTCCGCTGCTGACGTTGACATTCCAATCATCAACCTCAGAGAGCTATACAGTGACGACGACAGTATTCGCGCCAATACCATAAGCCAAATTAACCATGCTTGCCGCGACTGGGGATTTTTCCAAGTCGTGAACCATGGGGTGAGCCCGGAGCTCATGGACCGGGCACGAGAAGTCTGGCGCGAGTTCTTCCACTTGCCAATGGACGTCAAGCAAAAGTATGCCAACTCGCCAAAGACTTACGAAGGATATGGAAGCAGATTGGGCGTCGAGAAAGGCGCCATTCTCGATTGGAGCGACTACTATTTCCTCCATTACCTTCCCTGCTCATTGAAGGACTATAACAAGTGGCCTCTTCTTCCATCTGACTGCAGGTAAAAAAATGATCTAATTTCTACCGACTAGTTTAGCAAGATAATTCTTCATGAAAATTGCTCTTTTTTAACCTAGTTGTAGGAATCTGGACTTTATGTTGGTTACTAGTCAACTAGTTTAATTACTATAAAACGTTGCAAACTACATAATTGATACACATTTGACCGATTCAGCGATTTGTCATTAATGCTAAATTAATTTTGTTTAGGAATTTTATGCTACTCTTCTATGCACCATATCTAACTATGGGACCGACACGGTTTTGCGCAGGGAAGTGATCGACGAGTATGGGAAGCAGCTGGTGATACTGGCAAAGAAGCTGATGAAAGTACTATCTGTGAACCTCGGACTAAGCGAGGAGTATCTTCAGAATGCGTTTGGCGGCGAGAATATCGGGGCTTGCCTAAGAGTGAACTTCTACCCAAAATGCCCTCAGCCGGATATGACTCTCGGCCTGTCCTCCCACTCAGACCCGGGAGGCATGACTTTGCTGCTGCCGGATAATCATGTTCCGGGCCTTCAAGTCCGCAAGGACGGGAATTGGATCACTGTGAAGCCCGCCCGGCACGCTTTTATAGTCAACATCGGAGATCAAATTCAGGTGCTTTTATCTTTTCCTTTTACCCCCCTCGGCTCTTGATAATAGTTATCTTGTTACAAGACATGCTTGGCTGAGAATTGTGAGCATGGTCATCTCAGCCAGTCAAGGTCAACGTGCATTACCAAAAGACGTCTGTTAGAAGTTCACTTTCACTCATTTCATTTTTTAAAAAAAACTACTTTTCTCAAAGTTAATATATAGTGCATGAACAGATAGTGTCCTAGATTTTTTCTACACAGCTAATGGACAAAAAACTTCTCTCCTCTTCTCTTGAAACAAATTACAGCAACCACGATGCTAAGATGAATATCTAAGAAACCTTGTATAGGTGTTTTGTCTGATCTACTTGACGTGTCTCCACGTGTAGGTGGCAATACATTTAAATTCCTGATGTGAGCTCATCCTTTGCTAAAATATTGACAATCTCCTACATGATTTGATTTCTTGATGCTGTCTGATTTGTTTGTCCAGTAATCAAATCTTAGCTCATGGGGGCAGAGTCTATGAATTGTATGCAAAGATTTTATTTTAACTATCTGTCTTTATGTGAACCTCTAAGTTTTAAGGGAAAAAAATCCTCCTTTCAATTGACGTAATCTGCTTTACTAATCATATTGGATAAACTAGACTAGGATTATGAGATAAGCTCTGTGGATGACACAGAACAACATTCATTGGATGGTTAATTGTCAAGTTCTCTAGTAGGGTGACTTTGTCAGTCCTCTCCGCAACGTCAATGTCCTAGAAAAATATCGGATAACTATGAGCAGTAATCTTTACAATACTAATCCCTGTGGGTCACAAAATTATTTCTTTTGCTGAGAAGCCGCCTAGCTGACATGTAGAAATTTCTTCAACGCGACAGTTATGTACTTCGCCTTGTCCTGTAACTTGGTCAATTATGCCTTGTGGACTAATCCGGTCATTTGATTCAAATAGGTACTGAGCAATGCAATCTACAAAAGCGTGGAGCACCGTGTCATTGTCAATCCCTCAGAAGAGCGCGTCTCTCTAGCCTTCTTCTACAATCCGAAAAGCGACATACCAATCAAGCCAGCAAAGGACCTCGTTACCCCGGAAAGAGCCTCGCTGTACCAACCAAAGACGTTCGATGAATACAGACTCTTCATAAGAACGAGGGGTCCGCGTGGAAAATCCCAAGTTGAATCTTTAAAATCTCCGAAATGATGGTGACTGAAGAGCGGGCATGCGTTGATTTGGTCGCTAATTGAAATCACATATAAACAATTACTTTGTTGGCTAGCAGCTCTCTAACTGTACTGTACAGTTTGCTCTTATCATGAGGGGACTGAACATAAAAAAACAAGACCAGAGAGAAAATGGTACACAGAAAAACCAAGTTGTGGATTCATGTCATATCCATCCGATTGGTTTTCTCTGGAATGTTTCAAGGGCCTATACTTTTTATAAATCCCATCTCAATGTTATAATATTATCCGATTCCGACCCGGCACCGTTGATTGAGGCATCTAGTGGCTCGGACAATCAAGATTCCTAAATTTTCAGGATTAAAGTAAGCACATGGGATATGAATCAGATTTCACTCACAGTTAGATTCATCTGTATCCTCGACGATCAACAGTAGCTCTCGAACCTTCCACACTGCCATCATAAATGCCAATGGCGGAAGCAGATCTTGACGCGCACTTTCAACGATTCGCCTCAATTGATTTTCCCAGTGTTTGCACGTCTTCTTGCCAGAGAAAAACCCTAAATTATTCACAGCACATGTGCATCACTCCTATATAAAAATGATGGGGGTAGTCATCAACTTTTAAGACAACACATCACTTAGGATGGCCCTCTCCTTCCTTGCAGAACAGGCATCTGCTTAGCTTTTTCCAATCTGCATTCGAATGCTGTGGTCCTCCGTTTCTTTATACACCGATATGCTGCGGCATAAAGTGGAAAACCCTAGATCTTATTCTCCACTGCAAAAGAGCTTGTGATCATCATAATATAGTTGTCCTTTTTTTTCGTTTTTTTAAATAGATTCTTACATTATGCGAAAATTAAAAGGACAAGTCCTGGGGGTGGTTGATCCGGTGCAAAAAGTCAACATGTCGACTATTCAAGTTCTGGGAAAAACTACAGATAAAATAAAAAATAGGGTAATGCGTCACATGCGGGTTACTGTTTCTCACCTTTGTATTATATTGGAATATGTTTAATATATATTCCCCGAAATGGAAATAACGCCACCGGATTTTTATAAAAATAAAGTAGAACCGGTTGGACAAAACCGGTTGTCCACGTCAGGGGTTAGTTTTGTTGGTTTGAATTTCTGGAACTCTCTTGAATGGTTGTTCCACATCGGTCTCACTGCTTATAATCGCGGATGAGACAATAATTGATATGCTGAGGCTGAGATTCGGGTGCGTTGTAGAAAATAAAAAATAACAAAAGAAAAAAAGAATTCGTTCGGACAAGTATACAGAGGCCAATATGTACTTGGTCACTTTTATTTTATATTTTATTTATTCTATTTTATTTTTGCGTGATTTAGTCGACCACTTGTGGTGCCTATGTTGGTGGTGGTCCAGAGAGCTATTTGCATTTTGATACTGATGGAAAATGATGGGACAGATGTATTTGCATATCAATCATGTTATACAGAAACTACAAGTTTACTTTTCTTTATTTGCATCATTATGTGGAGTTGTTCCCTCCGAGACCCGAGATTAATATTTGAAAGGGATGGATCATCTTCCAAGAAAACTTCTTATTTTAAATTTTTTGCTAAGCAATTCAACACGCGGATCGTATAAGCATTCAATAGTGAGCTGTGCGCTTAGAAATAATTGAGGCAAAATTTAAAATACAAAGGAACCTCGATGAACTTGGATAAATAAAATAATAAAAATGCATAGAATATGGTCAACTAACAAGTTTATTTTCACGAATTATTGGGGGATTATCCAAAAGTTCCCTGTACAAGAGATTCAAGCTTCCTCTAATTCATCTTTTGATTATTTCACTTACTCGGTAGCAAGGATAATTAGAGCCAGAAGAACCTTCAAATATGCAAGACATTTTATGGACTAATCCATTTGTCTCATGGAAAAAAATAATTTAGAATATATTTTCCTAATATTAATCGCTTGTATGGTTTGAAATAATTTATTAATGAAAAATACTTCCATATCGACAATAATTTAAGTCTAAACACTTTCGAAAATGATGAAAATGTTTTTTGTTTAATCTTTTTTTTTTTTGGGTAGATGATACAAGTGATTATTTTTAGTAAAATGTTCTCTAAATCATTCATTTTCCAAGAACAAACACTTATTCATGTTGTGCTATGATACCAAACACTAAGAAACTTTATGAGTAACTATAGACTACAATTAATATGAAAAAATTTGCTGATTATATGCCAAAGTAATTACTAATAACCAAATAAAGAAACTTACATTCGTAATTGAAAAAATACAAATGAATGTGAAAAGAATTACTCATGCATTCCGATTCTTAGGATGTTCATAGGTTTACTAACTAATTTTTGAAAGATTTAAATTACTTCCGAGCCATGAAATTACTACAAAGTCTAGGAAAATTACAGTGCTATAGGAACGAAGTTTACTTTCATATTCTTATGTGTCGAAATGGCTTCTGATATTTCTTTGTTAACTTTGATGTAGGAAATCGTGTCGTGGAGTCACACGCTCGAGCCCGTCCTTTATCCAGCGGTCATCGCTAGATATTTATTATACATGCCGGGCAATTGTCTTTTGAGAAAGAGGTTCCAACGTGAATCACACCATTGATTGACCTATCGAGCCGTAACGGGCCGTGCAAAAGCGACCCTCTCCTTATCAGGCTAACCTTGACCGAGAACTCGCGCGAAAATCGCAGCTTGCGATTCGTGATTTCCTTTTCCCATGCTTACTTCTGAATGGATGATGCCGATATCCGTTCGTTTTCAGTGACGACTATGGCGAGAGACCGAGGAGGGGAGGGAGGGCGATGATGATGGATACCATATTTCTTCCGGACGAGAGGCGGCGAAGGACAAGTTATTCAAACCGAAGAAAATAATTCCGGCAGGTGGGGGCCCGACATGACGGGATTGATCATGCCAGATTTAGACACGCGGGTGTCTGAGGAAACGACCACGTGACCTCAAACGTCAAGGCACGTTTTCGTTTAATCTTGATTACCCCAGTGCTCATGCATCTCTCAGCCAGGATGTCATCGCAGATTTTTATAATCCCTCTACTTTTTTCCTGTTCATCCGCGTGCATTATTGCGTTATGATCTATTATATCTTAATGGAGCAATCGAATTCTCTCTGGAAAAACTAACCAGCGCTGGATAAGCCAGTCTTGTCGCCAAGGCTGAAACTGAGAAGGGGAGCAACTTGCCCGAACCCGATCATTTGAACAAACTCCGAGCTACCGGGATCAACTCAAAACTCAAGGATGCAAAACTCAAGAGAAGACGGCACTCCCAACCCAAGAAGGCTTTGCCATGGAAGCACACACATGGATTTGAAAGAATAAAACCTTGACCTGGCCTACTTCAGGTAGAGCTTTGCAGTGTCTGATTCTTGCCTACGGTATCAGTAGGCTAATGGGACTCCTGCTTTTCTACAAGGTCAGTCCCAAGAACAGTTCGACTAAAGAATAAAAAATCCCAAGAAAGGAAATGCAAAATATGAACTCGAGACGAGATTGGTAGTTGTCATTCGCAGGCCCTACGCACTTGAGTCCAGGAATGAATCGCAAGTGCCTAGACGAGACCATATGTTCCAGCCTTAGAAATGAGAGAACATAGATATAGATATCAAGTTTTAACTGAACAATCAGCTCAAATATTGTAAACTACTATTAGGGTAAAACATTCCTTACAGTACAAACATCCATAGAGAGACTGATTTGTGCAGAAAGCAGCCGAAATCTTTTCCGAGGACAAAGTACTGACTTTTCTACGGCTAAAACTTCAAACATAACTTAGCAGAAAAGCAAAAAGAATTGTAGTATTAATTAGAGGACTAACTTCAGATTTGATGCCTTTGGATGATATTAATTACCATGAGATGCTGTAGTTAAACCGCCAAAGTTGTCATGCTTGCAAGCAAACCCCTCCACATGCTATTAGCCTCCGGAGCTACTACTGCCTGCTCCTTTTTGAGCTACAAGAAGGGCATTTGTACTGCTTGATGTTCTCGGCCTTGGCAGGTGTTATCTTCACGCATTTCCCATGGAACCACCTTTCGCAGATGTCACAGCAGATCCAAAACTCATCGGCACTGTAGTTACCGCCGCAGCTTCCGCAGAGTGTTTCACTATGTTCATCTTCCTCTTCGCCATAGTTATCTTCATATGGCTTCGGGGTGCTTCTAGTTGGTCCATCGATGGATCTCTGCAACACAAAATTAAGGTTGTGCTTAAGGTGGGGGACACAGAGAGAGAGAGAGAGAGAGAGAGAGAGATGTTTTATCATGAAACACTTGAGTTTAAGAGATGTTTTATCATTAGACGCTAGAGTCTACTATGAGAAATAAGGACCTCCACCATGTTGATCAGCATTCCACTCTAACTGGAACTATAGTTCAAATTTGCTAAATCTCAGATTGTTAATAAGGTGCATCAGTACTGGGGAAGCTCAATGCCAGTAATCTTCTATATTCAAGAGGGTGTCATCAGAAAGAAGCAGCAAGAAAATAAGCTTGGATTGAAAATGCAAAGGTTCGGTCGTGCATATATAATGCATATGAGAGAGGAGGGAAAGGGAAAAGGGAGAGGGGGGAGAAAAGGGGGAAGAGAGAAGGGGGATGTTTTATCACGAGACACTTTGGAGTTTACTATGAGAAATATAGACCTCCACCATGTTGATTAACATTGCCACTCTAATTGGAACCTAAGAAGCACCGACACTCTACAGAAGCCTTTGTATTGTGTCGGACACTCCGATACTCGGTCATCACGTGTCAGAAAATCCAACACCTAGTCAACTCTTCCGACACTCCGCAACACTTGAGTCAGGAATTTTGACATGCGAGTTCGAAGTTTCAACACGTAATTCTGACACGCACGAGGCAATTTTAAAATTTTTTAATAAAATAAAAATAATAAAAATAATGAATTGAAAAGAATAAAAACCTAACATACTCTTTTCTTTCAACTCTTACTTCTCATGATAAACAAGTCACACCCAAAATTTATTTTTTTGCTTCTCTTTTGACACGCTCTGTCACGCATGTTCAGAATATGGATTGTTTTTTTTTTTTTCCTCCAAGTTTTATGAATTATGAGAGAGGAGTTGAATTAGTGAAATTGAAAAGACCAATGATATCAACAAATGATGAATTAATGTTTTTAATGTAAAAATTTGTTCTGGGCTCTTTTTTTATTATTTATTTCTTTATGAATTTGAATCAAGTTAATTTGATTAAAATACTCATAAAAATAATAATTTATCATATGTATTTAATATACTACGTATCGAAATTCTCTATCTTTTGAGAAACGCGTGTCGCCGTGCCGTGTCGTGTCGCGTGCCGGTGCTACTTAGATTTGAAGTACAGTCCCAATTGCTAAATCTTAGATTGATAATTAGGTGCATCAATAATACGATGAGGGACGAAGGGGTAGCTCAATGCCAATAATCTTCTATAATCGAGTGGGTGATAGCGGCAAGAAAATAAGCTTGGATTGAAAATGCAAAGGTTAGGTCGTGCATATAAGAGATGAGAGGGGGGAAGAAGAAAGAGGGGGGGAGGGGGATGTTTCATCATAAGACACTTGAGTTTACTATGAGAAATATGGACCTCCACGACGTTGATCAACATTGCCACTCTAATTGGAACTACAGTCCCAATTTGCTAAATCTCAGATTGATATTTAGGTGCAGCAGTAATACGATGAGGGACAAAGGAGTAGTTCAATGGCAGTAATCTTCTATAATTGAGTGGGTGTCATCAGAAAGAAGCAGCAGGAAAATAAACTTGGATCGAAAATGCAAAGGTTAGTTCGTGCATTTAAGAGAGCAAAGAGGGAAAAAAAAAAGGGAGAGGGGGTTGGTTGGGTTTGGGGGAAGGTGTTTTATCATGAGACACTTGAGTTTACTATGAGATATACGGACCTCCACTGTGTTGATCAACATTGCCACTCTAATTGGAACTACAGTTCCAATTTGCTAAATCTTAGATTGTTAATTAGGTGCATGCATCAGTAATACGATGAGAGACAAAGGGTAGCTCAATGCCAGTAATCTTCTATAATCGAGTGGGTGTCATCAGAAAGAAGAAGCAGCAAGAAAATATGCTTGTATTGAAAATGCAAAGGGTAGGTCGTGCATATAAGAGAGGAAGAGAGAAAGGGAAAGCCCCGGGGGGGTGGGTGGTTGTGAGTGGAGGGAGAGGGTGAGAGAGAGAGAGAGAGAGCAACCTTAGTGCTGTTTTTTGACTTGCTCCCGCTGTCCATGTTAGGCTTGTCTTTTATAGGCTTTCTCTCCGTCACAACTTCAAAAAGGGTCGGCAGATCATTTATCAGGCTAAATAAACGCTTCCTGCAAAATTTGGAATATTCAAGTTCTCATTACTTGTATCAGGACAAGATATAACCCCATACAGGCAGAAGTAGAGCAAGCATGAGGAGCTTAAAAATCAATAACTCTGGCATGATAATACACTTGCACGAGCAGAGGATAGTGCAATCATTGTAGTTGTTTGAAAGCACATATGAGAGTCAATAACTCGTGTGACACAGTGATAAATGTAAATCTAAGTGAGTGCATGGGTAGCTGGATTTATGCCTCTGCGCACGTGTGCTTGCATGAGAGAGAGACAGAGAGTGAACTCAATGAAGGCTCGATCAGGAGCCTAAGGTCCTAAATATAAGGTTCACTGGAGTTTTCTTATATCCTGCTTTTGACCATTCTAGTACCAACTTGTCTAGTGACCTCGATGGAGTACCAACTAACATCTATATGCACAGTGAGGAAAGAGCATGCATTTGCTCGTAATGTTTCTTTGAATGTCAGTAATTTTATCATCACGAGTTCCATCCACCATTTTCTCGTGAAATATCATGAAGGACTTCATTTTACTTCATATCATCGATCTTTTTAACTATGAAATGTTCAGAGCATGATAGTAGTGAAAGTCAACTGGTCAATTCTATTAGGTTGTCATGTCAAGAACAAGCAGGATTTCCATAATGCTGGTGGTGCAAGTCAACCACATGCAAAAATCTTCACTAAATACTTATTTGTCCTCAGAATTCACATCTTGACATCTCCTATGACAGAGCTGCATTCTTTCTCATGTTTTCATCCTTCACAACAAAACAAAAATGCCATTTGAATTAAACTTTGCCTAAAGATCAACTTAGAAAAAGATACTCAAGGACATAGCAAACTGGCATGTAAAGAAAAAAAAAAACTAGAGAAAACCCAAGACTCTAATTCTTGTAATTGTTGGAATGCGTAAATGGCTCCCAACTCCGTGTTATTAGTTCTGTATATTTACAAACATTTAGTTGACAGATATTCATGACCTAAAACACCATTTTCCTCCGAGCCAAGAGAATATTGGAAATAAAAATAACTGACCAGGAAGTTAAAAATCTTTTCATCCCCCTTCCATGACGTGCATTAACTCCACCCATTGTAATTTCTTTTTTCCATTTTATCTTCACAAGAAGAGTCATTTTTAGTCTATATGTTCAGAGGTGACCTTGTGTACTATCTTCACTTATAATTGGGTTGCTTGTCTTTGCTTTTCTATAGTAGATGCCTTGCATATTATTGCACATCCCATGGTGCAAAAAAATAATAATAATAAATAAATAATATGTGATTATACATGACACTTCAATATGGAAGGTCAGAAAGGACAAAAAATTCCAAAATCCATTACCAACTTTTACCTCAACTACTCTATGCATCCTCTAGTTTCAGACCACTTCGCACCCTTTAGTTAAAAATTAATGCAATTCACATAATGATTAGTATAATACAGAATTTTTTATAACCACCCAAAGCATATGATAAGAGAAAGGCGGTTATTTGTGTTGCTTTCGCCAATTTCTTCTCAAGCATGTTACAAGATTACATGTGGTTAAAGGAACCCTTCGAGAGCAGAAGAAATAAACCACAAGAAAAGATTGGGTAAAAGTCTCTCATTCTCGTAACTTTAATGCTTGGTAGTATAGCTACAAACAGACATCTCTAATGTAAAACCAGCTTCTGAGAACTTGAGTTACATGTGTTATAGAACAAATATCCCATTCTGACAATGTGACCTAATTAACACACTACACTCGAGGAACTAGCAACTCGACATGTCATTGTCACATTACATGCATCATATACCCTATATATTCAATCAAACACAAGCTTCATGAAAGCATTGTTCAGGAAAAAAAATACATGCAAGAAAGACAAACATTCATAACACACATGACCATCAAGTGAAAATCTTGAGATACTCAATAAGAGAACTTGTACTGTATACCAAAGAAAAGGACCCAATTACCATTTCCACAAGAAGGGTTACGGTCAATTAGTACATACATGCAAAAAGCTAGAGGAAATTTTAATTTAAAATTCTTTGAAAGAAGTCAGAATAATGGGACAAAACAAAAAGACAATATTGTAAAAGTAGACATGAAAAACATTGTCGAGTAAATGACGGAGGACCCAATTACCCCTTCCAAAATAAGGCTTAGTGTCAATCAGTACATACGTGCAAGAAGTTAGATGAAAATTTAATTTCTAAATCTTTCATACAAGTCAGAATTAAGGGAAGAAAACAAAAAGACGGTATGGTAAAAGTAGTCATGAAAAACATTGTCAATTAAATGATAAAACCAATATCAAAAAGACATAATAACATAATTTTCTTAATGAAATGTCATTCCCATAAAGACATCAAGCAAATTAAGAAATTTTAATATGTTGGCACATCAGTTCCTCACCATTAATATCAATTTCTGAACCAACAAGGAGTCACTATAAGTCTTTAAATACAGGTTTTCTGAGTATTTCTGCTATGATCCGGAGAGTGTTCCCGCATATTCCCATGTTGTAGGGAAAGCACTCCTCAACAATAGTTAATTAAATCAAAGTACCCATAAAAGTATTAAGTTTAACACAGACCACTTGTCAAGAATGCAATTAATGACAAAAAGCTTAACAAATTTAACTGCAATTCAGCCAGGTTGATTTGAGTCAAAATACAGTCGCAATCATTCACTTCAGAGTCATTCATTGTAATGGAACCAAAATGATTTTCAGTGGCGTTTACTGAAACCATGAATGATAGTGCAACTTCAACTACAACAATCTGATGGTGTAAAACACTTCAAGTTGCTGTACCTAATTCAAAATCCAAACTTAAGTGAAAGATTGCAGAATGGCTTTTTACTAGAATAAGCTAGCACCATTAAATTTATGTACATATATCTTAATTGCGTTAGCTGCCTTGCTGAATTGGGACGTAGGGCACCCAGAATCACAATATTGACCTCAACAGACCCATTGATATGCCCACAAATGCAATGACAATCTCCAACAAGTGAAGGCAAAAGGAAAGTACCTTTCATTGCGGTTAAGTCGAGCACCAAAGTAGAAGGCCACAGAAAGCAACCAACAGTCACTATGCACAGCCACCAAAGACAGCCAGTCCTTGCGTTTCATTCCATCTCTAGCGAAGTTAATGCCCAAGGCTGGTTCAGGAAGCTCTGGAGGTACTTCCTCGGCGGGCAGAGCCACCTCCCATGTTTCGGTTGCATGACCGTACAGACACAAATTCTCCTTTTCTTGAAATTTTTCCAAAATATCCATCCACAGACAAAACATTTTAAGTCACTCGTAGTCTCGTATCAAACAGAGAAAACCTTAAATTTCTCCCCAGCCCCAGCCCCAGCCCCACCCCCAACCCCCAAAAAATAAAAATAAAAATAAATAAACGAAGGAGCTTTAAAATTTGGAGTCCCTAATCACAACTGAAATACCCATTAAGAAATCAAAGCAAAAATAAGAATTTCCTTCAGATCATGAATGAAAAGAACCAACAATAACCTATATCCCACTTACCCCCTTTCTAATCAACCCACTACAGCCACTTCCCCAATCAAATTGACCGCGGTTTCATACAAAAATCGCCTAACATCAGTTACCCATTTCCCGCACACATCATATCCCGCTTCCCCAAATTTGCAGCACAAGCTCAAGTCAAAACCTTTTCCCCTTCAAATAGCGTAAAGCAGCAATCTTGCATTCGCCCTATAATTCGAAGAAAAAAGCAAGAACGAACAACAAAAACCTAGAACACCGAGCTCACCTGGATCGCAGAGCGAGTAGAATTCATCCACATCTGAAACAAATTGACCACAAAACCAACGACGGCGTCAACCCAAAACAAAACCAACAACAAGGAAGACGAAACACCCAAGGCGCACGCATTCAAGCTCGGACCCATCAAAAGAAAACGCATGCATGCGAAGATCCAGGGGGGGCGACGGCACGGGGATCGATACCGTAAGTGAGGGCGCGGACGAGGGCGGTGCGCCGGGCGTTGTAGTCCTTGAAGATCTCTTCTACAGTGCGGGGACTCGATGAGGAGATCGAAGAAGCCATCATACCATGGAAAAGATCGCTCCTTTTTCTTGCAGATACCCGCCGAAATCGGAGAGATGAAGGGCAGATCTCTCTCTTCAGGCCTGCGGTCGCGTACGTTTATCGAAGCACTGCGATCTTGGATGTGGGAGCTACAGAGTATCGAAAGGCACAGAGAGAGAGAGAGAGAGCGAGAGAGAGGAAACGGAGACAAGTTGTGCTTTATGCAGTTCCAAGTGTTTTTGAGTTTGTGGCTTTTTTTTTTTTTTTTTTTTTTTTTTTTTCGTTTTTCTTTTTCTGCAGTCTTAAATTGCAATTAACACATTTTGACTTTTTGAGACCCTGTAATTTTTTTTTTTTTGTCAGTAGACCCTGTAATTGAATTGAAGAGAAAGAAAGACGGATGAAAAAGAAATTAGATAGCGAAAATGAAATGGCACAAATAGTCTTAATATATAACCTGATCCTTAAATTTTAAAGGTAATCAACATGATCTCCGAACTTTTATTCAATATGTAACATCATCTCTAAACTTTTAATTTATTTAATATAGTTAATAAATTTTTGGTACATATTCAATTTAATTCCCGAACTGTATTAAAATATTGCCCTCATACTTGAATTATTAGAAGAACAATATTGACACTACATTGAATAAATTAAAAATCCAGGATAACATTATATATTGAATTAAAGTTCATCGTTTACATTGAATAAATTTAGAATTCGTGTATATTGAATCAAAGTTTTGAAACCATTTGTGTTGTTTACCTTTTATAAATGGACAAACGCAAGAGCCAAATTTTGAAATGATTGTTATTTTTTAGTGTTTTGGGGTTAAACTGGAAATTCATTAATGACCGCTACCGCTCAGAGAAGACATCCTTCAAAAAGCTTTTTTCTTTTCTTTTCCATGATATTGGAAAATTTATTAATTTGAAAATTAATTTTTATTGAAAAGTGAAATGGGGTGTCGAAATATTTGAGAAATGAAAATGAAGAGGTTGTCCAGTTAATTGTCAATTGTGATAATAAGAAGTTAAGAAGGTAGCCATTCCATAAATTTCTATAATATCCTTGAGAAGAGCATGATATTTTTATAACTTTTCATTCACTTATTCGTCCAATCAAGCGATTTTTCAAGAATCGTAACTGAAAGATAAAATTCACCAATTATTTGCATAAATCCCTTTATTCAAGTTTGATAAATGGCATTTGAGAAAATTTTATAAAAAGTATCTTGATAATTGTTTTGTTTTTTCATTGCATCTGTGAGGGTGTGAAGAAGTATCAAAACAACTATTCTTTTTTTCGTGATCATTTTTCTTTTTTGTCTAATTAATTGCGGCTGGGAAAAAAACAATATCTATTCCACCAGCAGAGAATGGAAAAAGAACATTCAAATGGGTTATTTGTTTTTGTTGGATTGTCAAACACGGCGAGTCGTTCCTCTTTTTCTTCTTCTTCTTTTTTTGCCGAGGAATGAAATTGAAGAAACTTTGATAAGATGGTCCAACAATAAAAGTTTGAGTTAATACCATTAAAGATCCAAAATCAAATTTTATGCACTTTACTAATTTTTCGTCTTACAAAAAATCTTTTATCGATACTACTCTATCCTTCGTCAATAGCTTGAGCAATATCTCCACTAAAATGCACATGTGACAGTTGACGTCTCGACCAATTTGCCATGAAGATTGACATGGAAAATTGAGCATAAATTCTTCCTTAAACAACATCGTTTTGGGATTGAAAATGGAGAGAAAACCTTGGGCATCGAGTTGGCTGAATTAAGAGGAAATTAAGACAAACTTTGGGAATTTAGCAGATTTTCGAATGGGAACCTAAAAATAGCCAAGTATTGCTACACCGTGGCCAATAAGGCCGACGTCTTTAGGGAGATGGGCCTTAAAGGGTTTTGAGGTTTAATTGGACTTACATATTAAGCTTCTCTTGTAAATGATGACAAGTTTGTAATTGATCTGAATGAGAAGACGTGCTTCCAAATTGGAAGACACCACGTAGTCATGCTCTCTCATGCATCAATTAATTAAGTGTAACCTAAATAAATGATTATGTAACCGACTGTTTCAATAAAACTACATATGAGCGTTGCCATCTACCATGGAATTACCTACCTTGAATGAGAAGAAGCGTGGCTAGTGACCAGTGAAGAGTTTTTACTTCCTCCACCTTTTAGAAAACTTCTAGGAGACCCAAAAAAGATAGGAAGATACCCAATGGTGATGAGAAAAAATGCTGAGAAAGGGAAAAGAATAAGGAAGCCAAGAGTCACTAACGTCAATCCAAATAAAATGTTCAAAGTTGGTACTACCATGTCATGCTCCAACTATCATGCTATTGGACCCAACAAGAGACCATGCTCTTAATCTCCAGCACAAACTCCTAGAGGAAATTCAAGCAAACTTTGCCTTTAAGAGTGCGTTTGTTTGTGTTTACGTTTTTTTGTTCCGGAAACAAAAATAAAAAAAGCCATTTCTCGTTCCTAGAACAATTTTTGACCAGGAAGAACGCGTTTGGTAAACTTGTTTCTAGAATAAAAAAGAACGAAACATGTTTAGTAAATTTAGGACCTATTTGTTTGTGTTCCTTGTTTCTGTTTTTGAACAAAAATTCTGTTTTTTGTTCCCTAACAAAAAGAAGAAAACAAAAAAGAAAAAAAAAAGTTATTTCTTGTTTCTGGAACAACTTTTGGGAACAAATTTTCTCTCTCCACTCTTTTCTCTTCTTCTTCTTCTTCTTCTTATTTTCTTCTTCTTTTTTCTTTGGCCGGTCGCCGGCCTCGGCCATGGCCGGCGACCGGCCGTCGGGGCGGCGACCTCGCCGGAGCGTCGCCGGCCCCGGCGAGGCCGAGCGCCGGCCCCCGGCGAGGCTCGGCCTCGCCTTGGCCGGGCGAGCTCGGGCTCGCCCGGATCCGGCGAGGCCGAGCTCGCCCGGCCATCGGCGAGGCTCGGCCTCGCCGGCCACCGCCCGGGCGGTCGGCCTCGGCGGTGGCTAGGCGAGCTCGGCCTCGCCGGATGCGGGCGAGGCCGCCGGCCCTCGTCGACCGGTCGCCGGCCATGGCCGAGGCCGGCGACCGGCCAAAAGAAGAAAAAAAGAAAGAAAAAAATAAAAAATAAAATAAAAATATTAAAAAATTAAAAGAAACAAAAAAAGAACACAAAATTACCAAACATGTTTCTGTTCTTTTTTATTTCAGAATAAGTTTACCAAACGCGTTCTTTTGTTCAAAAATTGTTCCCCCGAATGAAATAGTTTTTTTCTATTTCATTCTGAACAAAAAAAATGTAAACACAAACAAACGCACCCTTATGTTCTTTTTTTGTTTCTTTTAATTTTTATTTTATTTTTCATTTTTTTCATTTTTTTTTTCCTTGTGGCCGGCGGCCTCGCCCGGCCACGACGAGGCTCGCCGCCCCCGGCGAGGCGAGCTCGGCTCGCCAGATCCGGCGAGGCTCGCCGGCCCCTAGCGAGACCGAGCTCGCCTAGCCACCGTCGGGCCACCGCCCGGCGGCGCCGGATCCGGCGAGCTCGAGCTCGCCCGGCCAAGGCGAGGCCAAGCGTCATCGGCCGGCACGAGGCTCGGCCTTGCCGGATCTAGGCGAGCTCGAGCTTGCCCAGCCAAGGTGAGGCCGAGCCTTGCCAGGGGCCGGCGACGCTCTGGCGAGGTTGCCGACCCTCAACGGCCGGTCGCCGGCCATGGCCAAGGCCGGCGACCGACCAAAGAAAAAAGAAGAAGAAAGAAAGAGAAGTGTTTCTAGAACAAAAAAACAATTTTTTCTTGTTTCTGATTTTTGTTCCAATTTTGTTACAGGTAACAAAAAAACGGATTTGGAACAAAAACGCAAACAAATGCGTTTCTATTCTTTTTTTGTTCCCAGGAACAAAAAAACAAATTTTTTGTTCAAAAACAAAAAAAAAAGAACATAAACAAACACACCCTAAATTGCCTTTATTGTATATGTCCTTTATTTGCAGGCTAAAAGAAGTAGGCCAAGGAAGCATGCCAGCCAACCAGCCGTTGAAATAGGGACATCTAATAGACTAAGTGAAGATACCATGACTGGATCTGTAAGGTCACAATAAATTGTTGTGAGATCTGAGAAGAGGAGGGTGAGCAGTCCACTTGTGCAGTACTTCATTTGGCTTTGAATTTGCCCGAGTACAATGTTGATATGGCCTTTATGGATCTAAAACCACTGGAAACTCATATTTTAGTTATGTATTTTATTTTCTTAAGGAGTTTTTATTCCACCACGGTTAGCAAAATAGCATTTTGTCTTTTCTTCCCATGTAATTTAATGCATGGCAGTAAAGCAATACAAGAAATTCGTCATAGTGGTGCAAACCATGCTAGCAATATTTGAAGCCAAGTCTCTGGACGTCCCACGACTCAAATCTCAAAGTGGAAGCAAGACAGTGAATCCGTAGTGAGAGTTGGATGTGTTGGACTTGGATAGTGATTGGATTTGAATGTGTTGGAGTTGGTTGTGACATTAAGGACGGTGTTCATAAAGCTTGTATTGCTGCTGTTTGAAATATGCGTAAATGTCTTTTGTATTGCTGTTGTATCATTGCTATTAAAGATGGTGTTCGTGAAGTTCATTTCCACATTGCCTTTTCTCTTTTCATGGTCAGACATGGAGTTCTCAACTGCTGTCAAAGAAATAATTCACTAGCTACTTTAAGAAAAAGCTCACAAGCACCAGCAAAATATCATCTCATCAAACAATTGTTCGAGGTTCAAAAAACACAAAAAGCAAGATTTCTTCATGAGCATTATCAACAAAAGGATTTTACACCGTGGATCATGAAGCATTATCATCACCAAGAAAGTGATTTTTCTAATGAGCTTAAAGCCTCCGTATCAAACACAAACTAGGAAGCGAAAGGAAAAATATAAATACCCGGCACAAATTGGGAAATCACGTCATTTCGAAGCTCTCAAAGCAAGCACAAATCGGGAAGCAAAAATAAATATCTAGCATAACCCGAGAATTCCCACAAGCTTGAAGCTCTCAAATCAAGCATAGAATGGAAACTCATTAATTAATCGATACATTTCTATAAATGTCCTTTTAAGCGTGTTGACGTTTTTCCAAATTGACATTCATTTGATATTCCAATTCAACTGCTTTTTAAGATAAGACTAAAGATAACGTTGACCAACTATTTACTATCCCTCTTTTCTCCGTATGAACTTGTAATATAGCGTTCAAGATAATTTCATAGAAAGCATTCCAGAAATTATATGCCTTCCCATTTTGCAGGCAAACTAGATTATCATTATACATGCGACGGTTATAAGAAATATATCGAAACAATAATTTTTATTACCACAATCATTCTATTTCTTTATCTGATTACTTGCGGCGGGGAAAAGGCAATATTTAATCTACCAAAAAAAATGTGAAAAGAACATCAAATGTGAAATTTCCCCCTTTTTTTTCTTTCCATTGCTAAGGAAATAAAACTGATGAAGCTTTGAAAGAATAGTCAACAATAAAAATCGGAATGAAGGCGGAACCAAATTGAGAACTTGGCCAATTGGGCCCACTGTTTCTGCAGATCAATTCCACCTGCAATCTCTGCAATTTGCTGGATCTCAATTAAAATCTGTTAGGCCCGATAGATGGGTGGGCTTGAGCATGGCCCAATACAAGAGTGGATCGGGTCTAATAAACGATTAGTTCTTTTTATGAGAAGTTTGATCATGGGCCTGTGTCTCGGTTATTTATTAACAATCCAGATTCTGATTACGGAGACTTTTATTCTCTCTCTAGGTGGGTTAAAGGTCAAAAAGCACATGTCGTTCCGCTTCCTAATAATTCAAGCTCTTGGGAGAAACGGATCATGTAATAAGGGGAAAATTATAAAAAAAAAAAAAAGCCTTAAACTTATTGCACTTCTGTTAATCTAGTCATAAACTATTCAATTGTACCAATTGAATTCTAAACGTTTTCATGTTTTGCTAATTGAGTCTATCTAAGGACACCAGTAGTGCCAAGTAAGACAATTGGCATTAACTTTGATATTTTTTTATGTATTTTTTAAAAATGTGAAATTTTTATTTTTTCTCTATCTTGCTTTCCTTTTGTTTTTTTTTTTTATTCCCTACCAAGTCTAGCAAGGATAGCCTGGCTCTCACCCCAGCGACTGGTGAGGGTTCACCGACACTCACGTGTGACCAGCAAGGGTTGGCAAGGCCATGCCTATGATTTTTACCAAAATATTTTGCAACACCCAATAATAAGGTAAGATATAATATCAATTTAGGAGCGAAAATTGCACATGATAATGTAGTTAATTCAATGAAATAGAGGGTGTGAGGAGTCAATGATAAAGGGTGAAAAAGGTAAGAAATTATCTTGAATTAAGAACGGGACTTGCAAGAGTTAATGTAGTCAATTTAATATGATAGGAGGCGAAAGAAGCCAACATATAGTAAAAATAGGATGAGCCTAAGTTTATGACTTGTTTTGTAATTTCACCGTTTAATAACAAATCAACATACAAGTCGTCATTCAAATGTCGACACTTCCTCATGTTATTATTTTGCATGTGTATCCTCGTTATCGTGCACCCTTTCGTGTCTTATCTCGGTCCATTCAAAATGGCCGCGTCGCCATCCCATGTTTCAAGTCTAAGGCTCAACTTGCGGGCAATAACAACGTACGTCGTCAATCATCTTTTTGACCATTTGGGTTTTTCCGAAGAGGGTCTATTGGTTGCTTCTTCGTTGGTTTTTATTTTTCTTCTTGTTTTTATGTTCCTTCTTGTTTTTATGTTCAAATCTATGGTCTACAAAGTCGTTAACTGTTCTAGAATGATGGATTAGTCACCTCAACTTTGAGTAGAGAATAATCAGCTGGCCTCGTTTCTTCCACCGGCACCTAAAGATGTTCCCTTCCCATATATCCCTTCCCATATATTCCAATTTTAATTGTCTATTCATAAAGAGGCATAGATGCTCCTTTTACATAATGTTTTTATATTGAGGAAAACACCAATTACTTACTCTTAAAACTATACAAAAGCTCACCACTTTGAATTCAAACAAAAGAAAACTTTGCCTGCGACTCCATTGAAGGCGAAATCGGAAATTAATTTGGTCACCCTTTCTCTTCCAAGAACAAGTAAATCCCTCCTGCCATCCCTTTTCCCTTTTGCATTCCCGACCTGCACGAGCGGGGCATGCGCGTCAATGCATATCGGAAACTACCGGATCCGCTAAACTCGCGCGCCGTCGACACGTGACCCGAGGCTCCATCCCAGTGTTATCATTGCACGTGCACTGGCAAGAAAAGAAGTGAGAAATCAAGAGCCCTAAGGCATGCGGCGATTCGGACTTCGAGAGAGGACTCCGGAGGGGGTGGGAAAGTAACGAAAAAAAACCCGATGAAATTAGCAGAATGGAGAGTGATTGTCACTTTTATTTTTACGATTTTTTATAATCTAGGTCACATGAAAAAGAGAAGGCCTAAAGCTGTTTTTGGGTGTCACGCAATTTAGGAGAAGGACATGATGAGCATCGGTGGGTGGCACTGCCCCTTCACGAACCGCACGAAAAGGTGGTTGTACCCATAACATGAACCATCATGCCCCCCTCCCACCCCTTACCTTCATCATCTCCGAAACCCACAATCATTTCCGTGACCCCACGGACCAATTCTCCCTTTTTTTCTAATCACTTTATGTCCTTTTCAATTCGATTTTTAAATTCGCTCAATCAGTTAGTCCCGAATCTGTTCATTAGCCTTGAGATAATCTCGGTATTTATCTATTAAGCTCGAAGTTTTCCTAAATTATATTTTAATTGCAATCCGTTGACTGTTTTTATCAGTGGAGACGCTCGAATCCATATTAATAAACTAGATAGAAGAAAGTTTGGAATTTGGTTCGAATACTTGTCTTTATTTAAGAGAGCCTAATTGAATCAGCCCACGAGTTTCGAATTTTTTTCTCTTAGGACATATTCCATACGAGTTGTATTGAAAATTTTCGAACCATGGAAGGGTTGTCCACGAAAGCATATTCCTCGGAACAAAATCAAATTCCATTCTTTTTGAGGGGGTGTGATTTGCTTGCTAGTTGTTTTATTACAAGACCGAATTCTTGCTGGGGCATCATCTTTGAATGGTAAAATCAGACGGCATCAACGTATTGGAGAATTGAAATCATTTCCCTCCACTCACCAAAGAATACAAAAAAGCCAAAAAAAGAAGAGTAAAAATAATCGAAAAGATAAAAGACGATAATAAAAAAGAAAAGAAAAGGGGGAGAGAGCCGTGGGAACACGAAATGGTCCAACAGCAAGGGGCTCCCCTTTGGAAAAGTCAACAAAGAAGAGGAAATATTCCGCTATATTTTAGTTCGTCTATATACACATATAGGATATCAAAACGACAAATGCGTGACGCATAAGGAAAACACATTTAATGGTTCGACCAAAAAAACAAAACCGCATTTAATAGATATAAAAGTACGAGGACAAATACGGAAATTCGGACACGATGATCGGTTTTCAAATCGGACAGCAGCCGATCTCGACGTGAACGGCGGGATACTCTTCCTCCGCCGTCGGGTCCCACGAAGATCAAGGCCAGGGGGCGCGTCGTGGCCGGTGGATGAGCCACGTGTCGGCCGATTAGGGAGTCGGTGGGGGCCCGCGAGACGCGAAAACCTCCTCCCTAAACCCCTTCGCTTTTCAAAGTTGGTGAGACGAGAGCAGTCTCGCAGCTCGACCCGCTAAGCTTCAGTTTCACAGGAGACAGTAGAAGACTCTCTCTCTCTCTCTCTCTCTCTTTCGTGTCTTCTTTCTCTCTCTACTTTCTCTCTCTATCTCTATCTCTCTATCAGGACTAAGCATGCAAGCGCTTGCGCACCAACCTCCTCGCTTTTCCGCTTTTGACCCTCCCACGTCGCCATATTCACATGCCCCTGCCCCTCCTCCTCCTCCTTCACCTCTCGCTGCAGCGCCCCCGACTTTTCCGCACCGCGAGAGGACGGCAGCAGCAGCATGGCCGTGTCCGACGTGGAGGCGGTGCTCGAGTTCCTGAGGAAGAACGGGTTCGCGGCGGCGGAGTCCGCCCTCCGGGAGGACCTCCTCGAGAAGCGCGGCCTGGGCTCCTCCGACTTCGAGAAGTTCCTCTTCCCCATGGCCCCCCGCCGCCGCCGGTCCGGGTCCCCTCTGTCTCCCGCCGGCCGGGGCCCGTCGGCGTCGGCGGCGGCGGGGGTCCGTGAGATCGAGCGGCGCGTCTTCCGACGACCGGTTCGTGAGCGTGGGGTCCACCAGCGACGTGTGCTCTTCAGGTTCTAATCCTTCTCGCGATTTTTGAAGACTGAATTTTTATTTAGTTATGTGTATCTGGGTGGCGCGTGAGTGCGTAGATTTTCTACGGTGGTTGTTTTTTTTTTTTTTACACCGAAAAAGTCACTGGGCGTCATGTATCTGACGCCGGCGGTGTCGGTCCTGATGCAAAGTAATATTTAATTTGTGCAGAATTGTCGCCGAGTGGTAGTTTTTTCTTTCCTGGTAAATGAAAAGAAAAAATCCAATGCTAAATTTCGAAATCTTGATCCTAATTCGAGTGATGCTTAATGACGTAATGCTTTCTCTATGCTTTTTTATGCTTTGATGTGTGCTGGAACTAGAAGAAATGTTCTCTCTTTACCCCTTTCTTTTGGTAAAACCGAATCCTTCTTTCAAGACAAGCTTTAAGGGGTGATAATCATCGACCTTGTTTGTATTGCCCTGTAAAGTTGGCATTGGAATTGGGAATTTTGATCTCCCCCATTGATTCCCGCCAATTTCTTTAAGTCATCATCGATATAGTTTAGGGGGTGAGCGAGTATAACAGCTGCATTTCTGCCCATTTTCGCTGAATTTTCGTCTGCAGTATGCGTTTGCTAGAGAAAGTCCTCAATGCTATGAACCGGACGACTATATCGATGAACCCGAGATTGCTGCGACTTGGAAAGACTTGTTGCTTGCCAAGCACCTATGTTTTTCTTTGAATCATCTCTTTCTGGGTTTTGGCTGATCCAAATGTTGGTGTTGTGACATCTTGCGCGTTGCCTCCTGCTGTGTTTGCAGAGTTCATCAATCCGTATGGAGTTCGATCTGTGTCTAGAGCCAATTCCGATGCTTCTTCTGATAGACTGTCTCAGTTCGGCACGGCGCGTGAATACAACGATTATGATCTGCAAAATGACTTGTACTGGTACGACGACAAGGATGAAGGACACTTCCTGACTCCATCCTTTCATGGATCAGGGCCGTTTGGCTGCCCGACTCAGGATAAGTTCATTACGAATTTAGAGTCGCAGAAATATCTCGATAATTCACTGGATTTTAATGGCACTCTTGACGTGTTTCGATCAGATTCAAATGCCAATTACTCAAATAAGCCTGGTCTATATGACATCGCCTTCACAAATGAAGGACAAAAGCTTGATCTGTTTGAAAGTCGTCATTTTGATGAAGAGAGTCAGTACGAACTCTTCAAACGTAAGGAAGAAGGTTCCACGCCATATGGGGGAGGTATCACATATGGAAGCTATTTGAACCTCAACAATAATACAATCGGCTTCACTTTGAAGGATGTAGAAGGTGTGAGCTCTGAAGATGATTCTGGCACCAAACATATAGCAAATGGGAGTTCTAACAGATATGCAACAAAGCACACTTCTGATGATTCTGTTGATCGGCCTCTAAGTAGCTCTGATTTACACAAAAGGGATCGTGGGGAAGAGTTTATATTTGAAAATATCGAAAAAAATGAAGATGTCGATGATCCAATAGAGAATGGAGATATCAGCAATCCTGAAGCTGTTGGAGGCCAAGGGGAGGAGAGTGTTTTTGCTGATGAGATTTTAATGCAAGAAAATCCAGAAGATGAATACGAAATCTTTGACTTGAGGATCATACACCGGAGAAACAGGTATATCCACATGTTTTACCAGTGATATTGATTTTCATGAGGATACTTTAGGAGCGGAAGGATTAACCTATTAAAAGCCATATATGTATTAAGAACGAATGGGGATTCACATTTTGTAACTCTGTGATCCATTTTAGCAAATTTCTACTCAGTAAAAGAGCCTCTATTGATGTTGTTCATTTTCCTGACCACAAGAAGAATATAGATAGAGGTTTATCTTTCCATGTTGTATTCCATAATCGTATTTGTCCTTGACTTAAGATTCTACTAAATCAAGGTTTAAAGCTCGCTAGTACAATTTTGATTTGTGGGGACACTTGCACTCATATGTTATGCCATGTACAGGACTGGATTTGAAGAAAACAAGGATCTGCCCATCGTGCTAAATACTGTAATCGCAGGGAGATATTATGTTACAGAGTACCTTGGCTCTGCTGCTTTCAGTAAGGTTGTTCAAGCACATGATTTGTATACCGGCGTGGATGTCTGTCTGAAGATCATAAAAAATGATAAAGATTTCTTCGATCAGAGTTTGGATGAAATTAAACTTTTGAAGCTGGTAAATAAGCATGATCCTGCTGATGAATGCCACATACTGCGCCTCTACGACTACTTTTATCATCAGGTAGGGCATTGGTGGATATGTTGAATGTCTCTTGCAAAATATGCCAATTGTTACTAGAGAAATTAATTATTATCGTATGCAGTTGGTGTACATCTGCACCCATTTGAACTTCAATTGGTACAAGAAGTAAAAAATCCTTTTTGTCGTGTACCAGATGTTTCTCCTGTTATGCTTTGAATAGGTATTACAAAGGATATCTAGCTTGAAATATGTTGAACAGGTATTACGAAGGATATCTAGCTTGAACAGTATCATTCACTATCCATCGGCTTCTGCAAATGAAATAAATGCATTCAGAGCTGTTAATACATACAGTGTGCTTATTGCTATTTTGAACAAAGTGAATCGCTAAAGTTGATACACAGTGGGCACTGTATTACGAGTGGTTTTTCAAAAGATAGGAATTCTCCTTATCATATCCATCTCTAGTTTGAAACGTGATTACTCACGAGGACAAGGCACAAACTGGACTACCATGGGATAGAACTAATGCATTTAGCATTACCCAATTAGGAGTTCGATCTTTCACCCCCCTGTGTCTGGACACGGGCACTTGTGGTTGATATCGCTTATTTTCCCTCTATATTTGCCCTAACCTGTTGATACAACCGTGCAGGAGCATCTCTTCATTGTTTGTGAACTGCTTCGAGCAAATCTATATGAATTTCAGAAGTTTAATCAAGAATCCGGCGGGGAAGCTTATTTCACGCTGAACAGATTGCAGGTCGATTTCAATATAGCTTGACTCAGTAGTTCTCTCCGATCAATAATGGTCCTTTGTTTTTTCCGTCTGACTGTTTTCTGCCGAATATGAGTACTTTTATGGGCCAAAAGACTTCATTTGTGGAATTGGATTTTTTTAATTTAATACAGCCTTTGTCCATAGAAGTGGAATTGTGGAAAATGTAACTAGGCAGTTTAATCTTTGTCCCTACAGGTCATAACTCGTCAGTGTTTAGAGGCACTGGACTACTTGCATCGACTGGGGATTATACACTGCGACCTAAAGCCCGAGAACATTCTCATCAAAAGTTATAGAAGATCTGAGATTAAAGTCATTGATCTGGGAAGCAGTTGCTTTAAATCAGACAACTTGTGCCTCTACGTCCAGTCTCGTTCCTATAGAGCTCCTGAAGTCATACTGGGCCTTCCTTATGACCAAAAGATCGACATTTGGTCACTTGGCTGCATCTTGGCGGAACTTTGCTCTGGAGAAGTATGTACGACTTTCTCCCTTCACGGTCATACTCAGTCCAGATGTTGGATTTAACTTTTATGGTGGACCATGCTTTTATGACTAATGACTACGATTGACTTCTAAGCCATCTTCTGCGCGTTCAGCTGCTACCCCTTTCTTGGATATGTATTTGAAGCAAACGAGTTCATGATCCATTGCTGTTTCTCTGATTATTTTTTTTTTTCAGGTGTTATTTCCAAATGACGGAATTGTAATGATTCTAGCACGCATGATCGGCATGCTCGGTCCCATTGATCAGGAGATGCTGGAACAAGGACAGGAGACACCTAAGTATTTCACGGAGGAATATGATCTCTACTTCATTAACGAGGTGAGTTGCATGTACCTTGACTGTTTAACCTCATTTTCGGGTTTATGTTTCAGTGAAGGCTTGCAGAACTTATAACATTGGGCGGAAAAGAAAGTGCATGTATTCTGTTGAAAGTGTCAACTCATGGAGCTGAAAATCCAAATGAAGACTGCGCTATTTATAATTCTTGTCTCACTCTTTTCTATTTTTCTTATTTTTTCGCCAGGACACTAACCAATTGGAGTACATAATTCCCGAAGAATCGTCGTTGGAAGGACATGTACAGGTTTCTGATATTGGGTTTCTTGACTTCTTGAGGAACTTGCTGGAGGTTGACCCTAAGAGGCGTCCTACTGCAAGCGAGGCATTGGAGCATCCATGGCTCTCGCACAAGTACTCTTTCTCTTGCTGATATACAAGTCATGCTAATAAGTTTTGAAATGTATTGATTGGTCAGTGCTATCATTTGAGCACTGAAAAATTAGAACAGCCTTAGTGTACATGCAGCTTACGGAGCAATGTTGATTTTTTGGCTTGTTCACATAATTTTTTTTTCTCTGTACAAAGCTCCCGATATAGAGCCTTCCGTCTCCGGGCGGTCCGAGCTTGGAAAGATTAAGAGTTGTTGTAAACATGCTTGAGGTTACCTCATGTTGATTGAGATTGTTCAATATACGAGATGAAAGAAAATTTTCTTGTACCGTATCCCAATTAACATCTGCTGCTAACAATACTACTACGAAATGAGTGAGCAATTGCCTGAATTGGGTTGAATATATCAAGCTGAAAATGCTAAATCAGATCAGTCTCGGTTTTAAAATTGGTGTACATCTTTCACTGAATAACGTGGCTTTTGGGTCGCTCAGTTTCTCCACTTTGATATATAATATCAAATGAATCTCCTGTCAATGTAATTTCTGAAAGACGTGTGGTGTGACTACTGAAAATCGCTTTGCAAAAGAGGACTGGAAAAGTTGGTTAGTAACTACACTGTAGCGTCCATCACTTGATATGATCAGCACAAAAATGAATTGACAGAGGAAAGTCCTCGTTTTTTCTTGCAAAAGTGATCTCCTGATGCCAAGAATCGGCTCTTGTTTAATATAAAGAAGAAAACAGAGAGATAAAGGAAGCATCTTCTACCCACAATGCTTCCAAAACTATTAATCTATCCACGATCACTGTTCAACCTTGGACCGTTTCTTATGATCTAATCCGGTCGAGGGGTTAGTCCTCTGTTTGGCAAACCTCATCGAATTGACATCAATGTTTATCTCCTTTTGGTTGTGGATTCCTAGGAAAGTGGGCATATGCCTATTCGGAAAAGAGATGGATCATGACTTTCCGAATGTTTTATTAGGTGATGACATGGGAATGTCTTCTTATCACACTAACGTGTTTCCTACGTTTGAAAATTTGATCAACTGGTTCCTGGAATGAATTGGGATGGAAAGGATGGACAATGATGCTTCAAGAGACATGGGGGTTTCGTGATTATCAGAATGACAACATCGTGGGTTTATCTTTGGATTATGAACTTCATATGCCCGATTAAAAGGCTTTTTTTTTTTTTTTTTTTTTTTATCTATATATTTTTCAAATTCCGCTCATTTATATACACTGACATCTAACCCCACTCTAAAACTAATTTTTCCTCGATATTTGTTTTTAAAATGAGTATTAGAACTCATCGGGAAAACAAAAACAAATGAATGACGACACCTACTGTGCATGTGGCTGAGAGAAGATGCTGGCTTACTAGTTTGTGAGCGATGGAAGAGTGGGTAGTATCTCTTCTAGTACAATTACCTTAATTACTTGGAATTCAATTGACGCGAAAAGGCTAATGATTTTCTACAATGGTCACGAAAAGAAATTTCACGGAAGAATCTAATAAGTAGTGATTGTCATCAATTAATTTGAAAGACATTTCTCTGCAATAAATGACAAATCTTTTCAACATATACCACACTATTGTCACTTTTTTACGGAAAAAAAGGGTATGTTAAAATATGCATAGTCTTTTGCAGGTTTCTAAGTTCTGGAGAAAAAACCACCCAAGACTTCTTGTAACGACCTGCTAGAGTTTGGGCTCGACGCCCGGTTAAATGAGACCATTGCATCTCTAAACATTGATATTGAGTTTGGGTTTGGTAAGGGTTTCATGTAAATTAAATGCTCGATTCGATTCCATTAATTGGAGATTCGAAACATAAACTATTTCCTAATCCCTACCCAAAGCAACGACTTGTATGACCCGCAGCCCAAGATGAACATTGCCCGAACAAGGATTTTATTAGGGATCTTCTCTCCCCATTTGTTTTTTCGGTTTTAAAGTCGACAACAAGTCTATTCGCCAAACTAACCACTCCCGTTTTCGGACAAGTATTTTAAAGATTACTTTTGCATACAAAATAGGCAGATATTTTAGTAGCGTGTCCACTTCGTTCATGCATGTATAGGGCATCCCTTTCACCTTTCCTACCAATTTGCAAGTATCATAATCTGGTCCTCAAGGCCCCGCCTTGGATTGGTGCGTGATGACAATTTCCGGAAGATATTATCATTTGCTTCCGCTCCATTATTCTAACAAGATCCATCTTCCCATTTTGGGGCGGAAGCTTCAAGAGAATCGGTTGACGAGGAGCTGATACGGCGCTTTGCTCTTTGGCCTTTTCGGAGTAGGAAAGCTTCCGTCTTTACTCACCACGGCCTGCAATTTCTTATTGCATCGAGAATTACTACGTTAATCGCGTCTGACCCACGACGCCCGGACAAAATATAAACCGGTTGTCTTCCTCAGTCGCCAAGTTGGCGCGTCCTCTCTCTCTCTCTCTCTCTCGCCCGTTCTTGATTTTTTGTCTGTCTTGGAGGTCGACGAACGAAGAGATTGGGCTCCTCCTGTGACTTTCTGACACAACCCTTTAACGAACCGCGCACGCTCGCAGATACCCACTTTCTCGTTCGTCCATCTTCCTCAGAATCAGAGAAATGTCTGCCGAGTTGACCCAGTCCCCCGGGACGACGACCCAACTGCGGAGGTCGTTCTGGGACTTGCTCTCCTTCTTCTTCCAGTTCTTGTTGCGCATCGCCACGGCCCTCGGGACTAGCCACTTCCTTCTCTCCCGCTTCACCTCCTTCAGGCCCCTGCCCGTCGCCGAGCTGCCCGTCCAGGACCCACCCGCCGGCGTCGCCGCCGAAGAAGGCGCCGAGTCTCCCGAAGGCCTGGAAAGGCTCACGGTAACAAAATTTGTTTTTCTCTGCTAGCTGCTTGATTAAAGGTTGGAACTTTCTTTATGCCGGGACTGATAATCAATGTATAATCATGTTTAAAGGGAGGAACTGCGGGATGAGAATGATTTAAATCGGTTTTGTTGGTGTCTTTTCAATGGTATTGATTGGGCTTTACTGAAGTTGCTGGATACTCCTTTATTCAGCTAAATATGGAATTATTTTCAGGATGTCATCTTTTAGTTTGATTAGGATTTGTGTTTTTCTCCTGAACGTCTGGAAAGGCTTACTGTGACGAAATTTGTTTTTCTCTGTAAGCTGCTTGATTAAAGTTTGGAACTTTCTTTAGGCCGGGACTCATAATTTATGTATAATTATGTGGAGGAAATTGTGGGATGAAAATAATTTAAATCGGTTTTGTTGATGTAGTTTCAATGGTGTTGATTCGGGTTGATTGACGTTGCTGGATACTCTTTTATTCAGCTAAATATGGAATCATTTTCAGGATGCCATCTTTTTGTTTGATTGGGATTTGTGTTTTTCTTTTGAAAATCTATTGATGCTTTCTGTATTCAAGTGTGTGTCTCTGTGTGTGTGTGTGTGTGTGTGTGTGTGTGTGTGAGAGAGAGAGAGAGAGAGAGAGAGAGAGAGAGAGAGAGAGAGATGAATTGAATAGTCATGTTATTTTTTTTGGGTCAATAATATTTAAGCTTTACTGATTTGTTGACATTTTCACATGTGTGTTAACTGTGGTAACTAAAGATTTTAGTGAATTTATATCTACGAGCAGACAGAGAAAAGAATGAAATCACTTGAAAAAAAGTGCAATTGAATCTGT
Source organism: Eucalyptus tenuipes (assembly GCA_014182365.1). Taxonomy (NCBI): domain Eukaryota; kingdom Viridiplantae; phylum Streptophyta; class Magnoliopsida; order Myrtales; family Myrtaceae; genus Eucalyptus; species Eucalyptus tenuipes. The sequence goes on along the minus strand of CM024543.1, from coordinate 31,255,439 downwards.
TCTGTCTCTTTCAGGTATACAACTTGGGTGGGATTGAATGTGTTCTGTTTCTTTCAGGGTTAGCATCCTATGTGAGATTTGATACTATTTAAACACATGCAATGCAGGTGGTGCTCGATTTAGATGAGACTCTAGTATGTGCATATGAGATGGCGAGTCTGCCTGCTGCTACACGTGACCGAGCAGTGGAATCTGGATTGGAGTGGTTTGACCTGGAATGCATTTCTTCAGAGAAGGTGTTTTACATTCTAGACATAATGGGTTTTGATTTGACTGATATTGTCTTGGTATCTACTCGGATGAGTTATCTTGATTATTGTTTCCTTGAGTATATATTACTCTTCAAAAGGACTCTGAAGGAAAGCCTAAGGTCAATCTTGTGACGGTGTTTGAGCGCCCGGGCCTGCGAGAATTCTTAGAACAGCTCCATGAGTTTGCGGATCTCGTGCTGTTTACTGCTGGACTTGAAGGTTGCTATCTGTCTGGGTGCTTTTTCCAGTTTCTTTATTGCCAATTGGTATTGAGATTCAATAAGTCAAATGTTCATGGCTACAGGTTATGCAAAACCACTTGTTGACACAATAGATGTTGAGAATAGATTTATTCTGCGACTTTATCGACCTTCAACAATTAGCACGTAAGCTTACTTTACACCTTGTCCTATTTACTTTCTCTGTGATAATTGACTTTTCCACTGAGAATGGGAAGATAAATCCATGTCTATCCTCTTGAGATTGCACTGATTTCTTGAGGTTTTCATCTGTGAATCTGAAAAATGAAATATCAATACGTTGAATAAAAAAAATGAAAGTACTGAGTTTTAGGATGATTCGATGGATGTGTCATCATTTGAACGAATAAATCTCAGATGAGTGATTTGAGAGAAAGCATCATATAGAATACATAGAACGAAACTTTTTAAGGTGGTTTAGAATGTATGTCTTAAGTAATGGCCACCAGAAGAGCTTGAAATGCCCATAGCAGTCTCAACTAATGGGTTCCCCATTATTCTAAAGATATTTGGGGGGCTTAAATTAAATCTATTGTTATCGACGATGCCTTCTCCTTATCCTCCTCAGCTGGAAGCATGAAAGGTGATTCGTCACTGATTTTTATGTCCTAATAGCAAGATGAGATGGCTGGTTATTAATTTAGATTTTGGTGCCTCTAGGTGTTTCCTAAGCCATCGCTTGATGCGATGCTAAGTAATATAACCTAGAGTAATTAATCCTAATTCTGGGATCTGATGAATCTCTGGAATTGGCACATGACTCACCAATATATGGACTTACCTAAGTTGCTGGTATCCTGATCCTAACATGCAGGGAGTACAGGGAGCACGTCAAGGATCTTTCTTGCCTCTCAAAGGATCTCAGCCGTATAGTCATTGTCGACAACAACCCATTCAGTTTCTTGCTGCAGCCAGTTAATGGGATTCCCTGCATTCCTTTTACTGCTGGACAGCCACACGATAATCAGGTAGTTGGACCATTTTTGGTATAACTTTTAATTGTAAATTCTCCATTCACTTTGCTCAACATTGTTCATCTGCTTCAGCTTCTGGAGGTCCTGGTTCCACTCCTGAAGCACCTTTCCATGCAGCGAGATGTGAGGCCCGTGCTCTATGAACGGTTCCGCATGCCCGAATGGTTTCAGAAGTATGGGATCCCTGCTTTGGGCTTGCCGTTGTAGCATCTAGACCTGAAGTTTCCATTCTTTTTGTATGAATCTGAAGAAGTGGCATCTTGCACGGGGTTGATGTTGGCCCAATTGTCTCGCTGGTGTGGAATCAGGTGGTCCAAAGGTGTCTATCCTTTCCGTATTTGCAGAGTATCTAGCATGGTTCTGACTTCTACATCTTTGCCGATAGAAAGAAGTCTTTGTATGCAATGTAGATAGAATCTAAAGTACTATTCCTTGTAACATTATTTATGTGCTTGCAGTCCTGTAGCATGTCCAAATTGCATCTTTAGATTGCTGAACACTATCTCTTGATCAAATAAAAATAAAGGGTTTTCACCGGTTGCTGGAATGTTTTACACATAGCAATGATCAATTACTTTTCTGTTCCTTCTCTAAACCACCATATAAGATGGTATGGCTCGCTAATGTGTACTCAAACGACAACCTACGAGTAGGAAATCTGGCTGTCTGGTTTTCCTGTCATATTGGACATCTTGGTCTGCTTGTTAGTTATCACTGGTAAAATTTAGCCCCTTGATGCCTCAGAAATCTTGGCTGCTTCTCCTGAAAAATATAAGAAACATTGCACACTTACTATTGCAGACAGCTGTGCGCTGCATGCAGGAACTCGAGAAAATTAGTCTCTTGTAGTATCGATTCCTCACTGAATTCCAACCGCAGGCTAGATAAACATTTGGGATGCCCTCCCTTCGCAATGCTGCCTCAATTTTATCCTATTAATGGTAAAGGTCACACGCTGAAGTACGAACTCTTGTCTGTTTAGAAATTTCTTTAACTTCTGGAACATGATTGAACTTCACAAGCGAAATAAGTTCACCAATATCACGAGATTGAAATTCACAAGCGAAATAAGTTCACCAATATCACGAGTTGTCTTTTTGCGCCTCTCCTGTCCAATCACTTGCTTAGAAAACCTACTTCGCAATCCTCCAGGTGTCGGCAGAGTTCGAGAGGTCTTTGCCATGACCGCAAAGGATTTCACCAACCGAGTTCCTTCCTTCTTTTCTTTTGGTATTATATTTCTGGTACTTGCGCCGTAATCATAGTTACAGGTAGTTAGTAGACATCCTCTGCAAAAAAAATTGGTTTTTTAAATCTAATTGTCGGCAACAAACTTCCATGTGCAGATAAGAAAAGCGAGATCATCAGTAGCTGGATCGCTCGCTTTGCCTCCTTCCTGTTCTCCTCGTGTTGTCTCACTTTCTTGCTCCTTCTAGTTTGTCCAATGACCAGTCCTTTGGATGCATTCCTTCTTAAAAACAAAAGAAGAAAACCACTCGGCTGTCCGAAACTTGTTCGCCCTTTTGTGTGCCCGCAAGCCTGGTTCAGAATCAAGAATGTCGGTTCCCGTATCACGCGTGTTCATCCGAGTTCAGATTTTCTTGCGCTGCAAAACTCGTGTTTCGCGATCAAATTATATCCTGTGAAGAGGGCAAACTTGCAGCGAGCGCTTCTTTTTCTCTTTTCATGTTCTTCTGTCGAGTTTGGACAGAGTTGTGAAAGTCGGCTAGATCCAAGCAAGAAGAGTGCGACGGGTCCTAGAGCTCGCAAAAGCATGAATTCGGGTATGACCTACCCAAAGGACTTTGTCATACCATTCCATGGAAAACGTTCTGATAGGATATCAGAGCACATGCCCCACCGTTGTGAAAACTGTGTCATTGAGATTGAAATGTAAACATGCCGACGACTTGCCTCCTTTTCCCTGGCCCAACGTGTTGCTGCTACACGTCGAGGAAAGGCGAAAAAGATCGAATGCGAACAAGAGTGACGCCACGAGGACGCGACTTTCATTTTCGTTCGAAACTCGACCGAATCCATCGCGTCATTTCCTCTGCTTTCACGAACGTATAGAAAGGTCGGAAACGAAACGGTCGTGCACGAATAAGAAGAATTTTGAAGCGGTCTCGCCGTAAAGACGATGCGCTCGGGGTCGTCGGTAGCGAAAGCTTTTGGAAGGCCGCGAGACAAGGATCGAGCGGAGAGACTCGGTCAACAGTCAAACTTCCACTCAAGCCAGTGGCGACGGCGACGTTAAATGTTAAAAACTGTGTCTATGCAGATCGGGTGAAGAGTGAATGACTTTTGTGCCTCGCCCAGGAAAATGTACCTAAAAAACCGCATCGACTTATTGTATTTATATTGTTTTAGTCTAAAAACTCTTCAATTTGATCAATATAATCTAAATTATTTTTACGTTTTGCTAATATATACTTGAAATTATAGATATGGACGCTAGCAATCTTATGTGACATAAATAGCATTTGAATATTCTTTAAAAAAATTAATTAATTTTTTTCTTGTTCATTTTCTTTTTTTCTTCTCTTTCTCTATCTGTGTTTTTTAAAAAAAAAAAAATTGTCTAATGGCTGGCGAGCTCCGACGACCCTTATAGGCCATATTAGAAAAAAGAGAAAAAAAGATAAGAATTAATAAAAAAAAATGAAGAAGTTAAGGATATTTTGCATTCACGTCAGCAATTTTCGATTTAAATCGACAAAATAGACTAAGTTGTTAAAATATGAAAAAATATATAATTAAATTAGTCTAATTAAAAGACTCAAGGTGGAATTGATATCGATGCAACTTGTATGAGACTTTTATTTGGTACTTTCCCCCTTCGCCTGATGTCAAGTCCATGCCTATCAAGGTCAAGAAAGCACTCCCACCCCTGGCCCGCCATAGCCTTTTTGCCCTTCGCATTAATGGCTTGACACGTCCTGCTAAATCAAAACCAGAGCAAAGTCAAGCACGTTTAAGTTAACTACGTCCATCACGTTGAACGAGTCCGGGGGACATCGAGAACGCATCAAAAAGAAGAAGAAAAAAACAGGGGAGAACGAAAGAAGAGATTGGTACTGAAATCGACAGTTGAAGAAAACAAATATACGGGGATTCTTCTTCTGATTCTTCGCATTCTAGAAATTCCCCTGACAGCCATTATACTTTTTTGTCAGAATTACTTTTCCATACCTAAAAACAAAATTAAGATAGAAATCTATTTGACAATTTCTTTTTCTTCAAATTTAAGATCAAGAAATAGGTTTGTAACATAAATGAAACACACAAATTTTCTACTTCTCTACTTTTCGAATAGAAATAAGAAGTGAAAACTCTATTCATTAGTTGTCCTCGCTATTAGTCGGCCGCCCATCTATAGTCGCTTGCCGTGCACCACCATCGTTTACTGTTCACCACCACCGATCGTTGTGTGCCATCCATCGCTTCACATTTGTCGGTGGCTAGTCACCGGTTGCCTGTTTGCGTCCGCCATCCGCCAATTGTCAATCTCCGTCCGCCATTCAACATTCGTTGGTCGCTAACCGCCATTCGCCGATGACGCCATCACATGAGAGGGAAAATTTTTGTATTTTTATTAAACGAATTTTAATTTCGGAAATAAAAATGTTATATCGTTATTAAACACGTATTTTTGCTCAAAAGCTCGTTCGAATAATAGAAATTGAATTGTCAAATAGAACAATTATTGTTTGCGCTTGAATGGATTCAAACCACCTTCTTGACCGTCCCTAAAACGGTGCTTGACCGTCAACAGAAGACAGAACCGGTACGTTATTGCAGACGATCGGGCATGGAAATCGTGCCGTTTGACCCCTTTTATCATTACAAGATCGCTCAACGAGATGACCGCCATGGCGTTTAGATGTCTCCGACCGCTTTCACGAGGGAGACACCGACCGCTTTGACATTTGGAAAAAAAAAAAGAGAGGAAGAAATTGAATATTTTCTCTCGATTTGTGTATTGGGTTCATTTTGGCGTGGCGTGGCGGCGCCCTTTGAGAGTCAATTTTTGCGGTCATCGAGATGATTTGGTTATCATTTTAGTTTTGTTTATTCATGTATGCACCATTAATTACGTTCTAAAGAGAATCGCGAACTAAAGGAGATTTGGCAATCAAAACCGGTTGGTAACATAACGGGAGAAAAACCAATAAGTCATGCCTACAATGGCAAGCAAGTTCACATAGGAGTTGGTGAAGTTAAAGCATCGACAAAAACACAAATCAAAATTTTGTATTATAAAAGTGCCGACAAATTACTAACAAGTCATGGGTAAATAAGGTGAACGATAACTTTTTCCACTAATAAATTTTCTGTTACAGTAATCAAATCTCTCGTCATGTCGTGGGTGATGATGCCTAGTTAATTCCCTAGAACAAGTCATCAGTAGTTTTGTTCAAACATCGAATGACCTTTTGTAATGATGTTCGAATTTGGGTAAAGCCATATTACATTGCCAAGTGTAAGATATGAACTCGAACGATGAACATAGTGAAAATCCAAAAAGGGATCTCTTAATCAATATTTGGGTCCACCGAGGCCTACCTAATTTCTAGCCAAAGAAATAAATGCCATGAGCTTCAATTCATCTCAATTCCATAGCTGTAATACGGGGCAATCTCAAACCTAATTCTAAACCCTTGTATAAACTCACACCCTAAAAAACATGATCATTACAATTTTTGTTGTGCGAAGCAAAATGAGAATACAAAAATAGGGATACCAATTACAAATTGTTTCAGGAACCGTTCTTTACACATGAAACATGAGAGATGGAGAATTCGATTCTCTACCTTCTTAGAGAGTTGGGGTTGGAGACATTCGGTATCTAGTATGAAGTTTGACTCCCGCATTCTATGAAATGACATGATAAAAATTTCAGAACGAGGTGAGAGTTGGCGCAGGGAAAGAAAGATATATTTCTCCATTTGGGGGGGAGCGAATTAGGGATTAAATCCTTCATTGCCGAATCCCGCAGCGCAATCGTAAATTCCCCACGTCCCAGAAAAAAGGTAAGTGGCCCCCACATCGAAACGTCCGTTGAATTTCAGAAGACAACGATGTCAAAAATGACATCCTTAACCAGAAACGCAGCAAAGCCCCCCCCACACCTCCTCCTTGTAGCCAACGCTGTTTCGCCGCCCGCCACGCTTTCCTTCGAACTGCGCATCCCGAGTTCCCAACACCGCGAAAGTCCTCCGAAAAGGAAACCGAAGAAACATACCGCATCTCTCTCTCTCTCTCTCTCTCTAGAACTCTAGACCTCTAACCTTCCTTTCTCTCTCTTCCTCTCGAACTGGGTCTTCTCCGCCAATGAAGCAGCCACCCACCAACCCATCAGATTCATCCCCCGCCGCCGAAGGGCCCCTCGTATGACGACACGGTTCTTCCCCCCCGCCGCCGTCGTCTTCTTCCTCGCCGTCGCCGTCGCGCTCCCCGCCGCCGCCCATGGGCTCGGCGCCGGCGCCACCGTCGCCGGCGCCTACGGCTCCGGCACCGTGTGCGGAGTCGTCGCCGGGCAGCCCACCCGCGCCGTCCGGTGCTACCGCGGGGGCGTGCTCCTCGGCGTCCTCCCCAACGTTTCCTTCTCCGAGGTCTCCGGCGGCCGGGGCTACTTCTGCGGCCTCATGTCGGGCGGGTCCACCTTCCTCTGCTGGGACGCTCTCGGCCCCAACACGACCCTCCTCCCCGGCGGGTCTACCTCAACGAGTCGGCCCCGTTGAAGAACCTCGCCGCGGGTGACGACCAGGTCTGTGCATTGGTGAGTGCCACGGGAGAGGTGAAATGCTGGAGGTTCGATGACTCTTTTCAGGTACCGTCCGGGGCTGATCGATTCTCGTCGATTTCATCTGGGTTTGGGTTTTCTTGCGGAATTTCGATGAATACGAGTCGTGTCCAGTGCTGGGGTAGCAATAAAATCTCGAATGATATTCAAGAGATTCAAAATGGGTTTGGGAGCATGCAAATGTTGAGTATCGTCGCAGGTGGTTCACATGCTTGCGGCATTAATTCTACTGGTTCTGTAGTTTGCAGGGGGAACAATCTTTCTGGGCAGCTTGATGTTCCTTCCCATTCATCCTTTGAGTTCTCTTTGTTGTCTCTAGGTGCTAATCATAGCTGTGCAATGAGGCGAGCCAATAACAGTGTCACCTGTTGGGGTGGCAATGGACAGTATTCTGTCTATAGAACTGATTTAATTTCATTTGAATTGATCGTTTCGGGTTCGAATTTCACTTGTGGATTGATGTCGAGTGATTATTCGATCATGTGTTGGGGTCCTGGTTGGCCTAGTGAGTCGGCTGAGGGGCTCCAGGTGCTTCCATTGACAGGAATCCTTCCAGGGCCTTGTGTTCCAGCTTGTGGATGTGGAATATACGATCTGTCACAGCTTCTATGCAGTAACTCCGGTGAAATTTGCAAGCGGTGTCCTATCCAAGCACCAATCCCTCAACCAATGCCGCCACCGCAAGTGCCGCCGGCACCGGTCTCCCCTCCATCCTCCCCATCACGAGCTCTTAGAGGGGGTTTGTTGGCCTTTGCGATTGTTGGATCAGTTGGAGCATTAGCGGGAATTTGCACGTTGATTTATGGCTTGTGGAGCGGGATATGTTTTGGGAAAAAGAAGGTGCATAATTCAGTTCAACCTACAATTACTAGGGGCAATTCGAGCAGCGGGACGATGTCGAACAAGAGCCCTCCTTTGAGATCATCCACCATAAGGCGCCAGAGCTCAAGAGCGATGAGGCGCCAGAGAAGCGGGACCTCTTCGAAGCACCCAGATAAGGCAGAGGAATTTTCTTTAGCAGAGCTCGCAGGGGCCACTGGCAACTTCTCCCTCGAGAACAAAATCGGAGCCGGCAGCTTTGGTGTTGTTTACAGAGGGAAATTACATGATGGTCGTGAAGTTGCTATAAAAAGGAGTGAAACCGGTCCAAGGACGAAGAAGTTCCAGGAGAAAGAAAGTGCTTTCGAATCTGAACTTTCATTCTTGTCCCGGCTTCACCACAAACACTTGGTTAGGCTAGTTGGGTATTGTGAAGAAAAAGATGAGAGGCTCCTGGTGTATGAGTACATGAAGAACGGAGCTCTTTACGATCACTTGCATAATAAAGATAATATCGAGAGAAGTAGTAGTCCTGTGAACTCGTGGAAGATGCGGATCAAGATTGCGTTAGATGCTGCCAGAGGGATTGAATATCTACACAACTATGCAGTGCCTCCCATTATACACAGAGACATCAAATCTTCTAACATATTGCTAGATGCCAACTGGACGGCCCGAGTGTCCGATTTTGGATTGTCATTGATGGGTCCTGGGTCTGACCATGATCTGAGGCCATCCAAGGCTGCAGGAACAGTCGGGTACATTGATCCCGAGTACTACGGTCTAAATGTGTTGACTGCGAAGAGCGATGTGTATGGCCTTGGGGTGGTATTGTTAGAATTACTGACTGGGAAGCGTGCGATATTTAAGAACGGTGAGGATGGAGGGATGCCGATCAGCATTGTGGATTTTGCTGTTCCGGTGATAATGGCAGGGGAACTGGCGAAGATCTTGGACTCGAGGGTGGTGTCACCAGAGTTGAACGAGGCGGATGCAGTCGAGCTGGTGGCTTACACGGCGATGCACTGCGTGAATTTGGAAGGGAAGGACAGGCCAACCATGACCGACATTGTAGCTAATTTAGAGAGGGCATTAGCTCTATGTGAAGGTAGCCACGGGAGCATTTCCAGCGACATAATCTCCATTGCTTCAGAATGATTTGGAGGAACAAATAAACCGAAAAAGAAAAAGAAAAAACCGACACAAGATCTCTTCTTTCACCATGGTCATTTTTGTTTTCGCGTTTGGGAGGGATGATTATCCAGATGGATTTCAGGGGATTCTTGATTGTAAAGTGGGGTAGGCATTTTCCATTTTCCATTTTCCATTTTCCATTTTCCATCTAACCTTGAGCTGTAGTGTCGTTACGATTCTGTGAACAGCAGTGAGAGAGGCACTGAGAGGGGGAATTCAGATGTCACTCGATTATTTCATTGAAGCAAAGAAAATCAACTTTCACAGTCTCTTTTTCCTCCATCCCTTTTTGAGTCCCGCATCACGTCGGCGTGTGAAACAAGTTGCCGCAAGCTGCACGAGCTCTTGAAAGTGCGCAGAAAGTTTCAAAGTGGCGCCCCCCCAAAAAAGATTGCAGCACCAATCAGAAAGGCCTTTCCTTTCAAAGATTTGCGTCTGCATGGACGCCGCGGTCCATATGAAAAGAACTAGACAGATCAGGAACCGGTCCCACCATGCGAAAAAGAACAAGTTCGACTTCACAGGTGGAGAGGGGCCGGTAACACGGTGTCGTTGACTTTGAAAATTCGAAAGCGGGAGGGGGAGAAGGCAGTCAACGATCAGTGCCCCCGAAGTGGGGCCATGCTCGGCAGGCGTCACACGTGTAGGGCCAGCCCCAGCCCCAGGTGCTGATGATTTTTTGTTTTCAAAAAACTCGAGACCACACCGAACATCGTGGGGGCAAGGACAGTTATGGGATTTCATTAATGTGATGTGGTAGTCTTTATTACGCCCCTGTAATTGATTAGAGAAACCGAAGGGGCCAGACCCCAAAATTGAATACCATGGTGTGAATTGGTCGCCGTCGGATTAATGTCGATTTTGGCGGATCGTCCGTGGTGGCCGGTGACCACCACCCACCACCACCACCATCACCACACCTTCCTCCTCATGAATCTTTCTGAGAGGTGTGTACATCCATAAATTTAATATGTATTCTGCCCTCTTACGTTCTTTCGTGGATTCACACTTTGACTTCCCACTTTCCTTTCAGACCATAAAGGCCTTTTTATTGCACTAAATGGAATAGTAGTTTTTTTTTTTTTTTAAGTACTGCAATGAAGAAATAAATGAAAAGGGACGACAAATTGCCCCTCAAAATGCTCCCCTAAATGCAAGGTTTCGCCGTTTTGATGCATTCCGTGTTCTTGCGTACGATTTGGTAATGTGAACATTCTGAGTTGGGGAGTGGCGGTGTGTAATGTGAAAGGATAGCATTGTGATGTGCGCTTTTCGTTCTTCAAAAGAGTCATGTTGATAGGTGTCTAATTAACATAGTAAAAAGGAGGACATTGATCACACAAAAAGAGAAGTACACGCGTCTAGCGCATCAAATTTTCTCTCTTTGGTTATCTAACAAGTGCTCATGGAGCACTTATTAACAAAAACCTTTTTATATTATTTTAGTAAGCAATTGGGTTTTATTTTACTATTTTCGTCATCTTAGTATGCCCTGCAAATTTGTATTAGGAGGCCCTTTCTGAAAACATCTCAATGTATTATGGAATCAAGATGAACACAATTATAACCAAATAAGATGATTTGGAAGTTCTACAAACCACAAGATCAAGCGTTTGAGCAAAAAAGAGCCAAGTACTGATAGAATCAAATTAAACACAACTATAAGTAAATTAAATAGTTTGAAAGCTAAAAAAATCACAAGATCAAGCATTTGAGCCAACAGGAGCCAAGCATACTTGAAAGTGAAAGTTCTTCCTTTAAAACGAACCGTGGCCCTTACATATGTATTTCCTAAAAGAAAAGGAAAAACAATATATCTCCATACTTGTTCTCGCCATTTTTACTTAAATTAACTAGTATCTATCACAGGATAATTTTTGTTTGAAAAAATAAAGAAGTCCAAAATCTATTTATATAAATATTAATTTAGTCATAAATTTTTTAATTTGGCTAATTTGATCCTAAACCTTTTGACGATTTACCAATGTGATCATTTCAACTAATATTAGCTAAATATTGCTAACATAGACACTGGCCGTTCTATGCGGCACGGTTAATGTAGGATGGTTGGTGTTGATATGAATAATTTTTACCTATTTTATAAAACTTTTCTGAATTTTTAATGTTTTATAATTGGTTTATTCTTTTCTTTTCTTTTATTTCCTTTCTTTTGTTTTCGATGTTGGCTAATGGTTAAAGGAAAAGAAAAAAGAAAAAGAAAAAGAAGAATTTTATAAAATATTCAAAAAAAGTTTATAAATAGCAGAAATTGTCTAAGTCAGTACTAATTGTGTTATGGATGATGACAAAATAAGCAAAATATTTCTTAAGTTTCCTTCCAAGGGCATGCAAAGGGCAACATTAACAATATTCTCTCGATTTTCAAGATACTTATTAAAGAAGGAAGAACAAACAAAATCTTCAATAAATATATCTGCCCTGTTTATGTACCTTACATAGTAAGGGTATCGGAGAACAAAACAGAAAAAAGATGAATTAAAATATGGAGAAAGGGTAAAACGGGAAAGAAAGAAAATAGAGAAGCCTGGGAGCTGACTCTGTGGAAACAACTAGAATGACGAGGATGGCTTAATGACTACTCACGAAAGTCATGAATTGAATCATTAGAAGTGGTTTACCGAGAATAATTGAATGATTGGTAGTGGGAAAATTAGATTTTTATTTTTATTTTTATGAATTTTATAAATAAATTAAAAAAAGTTTTATCAGCCTAAATATACTTTTTCAAGCGGCTGTTTGCCGGAGTTGACTGAGTGGAAAGCAAGGCAAGGCAGTGTACTTTATTTTATTTTAGTCCACCCTAATAATTTTTCAGGCTTTTGCCGGATTAAACAATTAATTTTATTTTAGTCAGGGATTAACGACCTTATAACATGTCCAATTAAGCGGGAATAACATGAATCAGTTCATTTTAGTATTTTACAACTGGATCATTGTACCAAAAAGAAAGCCAAGGAACGACACAAAGGTTGGGCTCTATTGAGGGACTGGATGGGAGTGGAGTACACGGCTGAGCGGGCTCACTTGTTGAAGGTGGCGACGAAGGCGATCGGGCCTTTGCCGGTGTAGGCGGCCTGGATGCCGAAGATGAGGAATGCGATCATGGCGAGGCGGGCATGCTTGATCTCGGCCAGCTGGAGATTCTCCTTCTTCTCAGGGTCCGAGGCGAGGCCGAGCGGGTCGAAGTATCCGCCCGGGTAGAGCCGCTTCTCCGGGTCGAGCTCCGCGTTCCTCTGGAATTCGATGTACCCGATCACTATCACCTCGATCCATATCAACGTCGTCAGCGAGAACGGCAGCGGTTGGCCCAGGTAGGACGATCCCTCCACGAGCTCCACCTGAGAGCAAGTTCCAATTTTGTTAATTGAGCAAGTGTCATATGCAAGTAAGAACATATGTCAATAGAATATTTTCTAATCGCCAATGAAGTTACTGTTGTTGAGCCAATTCATCGTCACTTTGTTCATTTGTATCTTTTGTTGCTTGTGATGCCAGTTAAATTTGGAACGGAGGGTTATTCCGTCGATTCTTGATTTTCTTCTCAATTTAGATCTGAAAAAGGTATTGATCCATCTTGTTTTTAGGTTAATTAATGAATTTTCCTCTAGTTGGGAAAAGTGATAGGACCTTGCTAAACAAGTTCTCTTGGTAAAACTTTGTGGGACTGCCAGCATTTTAAAATTAAAACCGTTAAATTAAGCCGCGGCGTAATTATTTTAAATATTCAAACACTTGTTTCAAACCCTCTAAAAGTGTAAACTAAAAAGGAATAGAGAAAAAGCCAGAAGAGTGGTTTGTTGGGATCTTTCCTCTCTTGTAGAAGAACTAATTTCATGCAACTTTTGCACCATATAATAATAGGAAGAAGCAGATAAGTGTTGCAATAAACAATCAATCTTCCTTTTAACCTTGTTCTAATAGACAACACGCGTTCGCAATTAATTTCTTGCCCCCACCATCATCATCACCAAAAGCTAGGCATTGTCGTGGTAAAGAAGTAGCCACGATGAAGCGAAGGATACAACACATTTTTCAGCGTCGATGTCGACAGGAGGACCACAAAAACTACGGAAAATCGAAGAGGACATAAAGTATGGACAAACAGTGGAAACCCGTACTTTTCAAACGTGTGGTTACTTCTGAGGGGGAGTTAAACGTACCAAAATATCTTCCCGACAACCAAGGGGAAGCTGAGGAATTTCGATCATCTCAACCAGCCGAATTAGATTTCAAGAACAATCCACTGAACAATAATCATATCTACACGGGATTCTATCATCTTGTGCCGTAATTATTGATAGATTTTTTTCGTTAATAAGTCACTGTACGTAGAGAGAACTGCTGTGTACCTTGCCAGCATCTTGCCAGGCGACCCCGGTGAGGGCCTCGACGGCGAGCGCGCCGAGCGTGCCCAGCATCGCCCACCGCCCGTGGATGAGCTCGCACTCCCGGAAGCGCTGCAGCCCGAACACCTCGCTGTACGGCTGGAACGGGGTCGGCTTCACTTCGGTCTGCTCGACCCGCACCCCGATCACATCCCCGGCCAGGTTCTTGGCCAGGTTCTGGTCCAGCGAGTCCAGCTCGAACTGCAGGTACTCCGCCGGCTTCCCCAGCCCGAACGGGTCGAAGCCCCGGTCCCCGACCATGGTCCCGTCGAGCCACTCCGGCGGCTCGGCCCCGGGGAACCAGACCAGCCGCTCCCCATCCAGCTTCCTTGGGGCGGGCTTCGGGGGAGGCGATTTCTTGCCTCTGAAGCCGAATTTCTTGCCTCCGAAGCCGAACCGGGCCTGGAACCGCCCGAGGCTCGGCTTCGGGTCGGCAATGCGGGTGCCGAAGAAGTACGAGGAGGTCGCGGCGGCCATGGTGTTCGGGGTCACGCGAGTGGGTACTATATCTTAATAAATAATATTGCGGGGAGAAATGGTCTTTTGTTGTGTTCTTTGCGGGTTATTTAGAGTTACGATTCCTTCATTTTTTTTTTCATAAATTTGGTTTGGGTTGAAATGGGATTGGTGGAAACAGAGGAACGAAAGGAAATCAATGGAGGGGAGTGGGTCGGGCCTTATCTCAGCCTTATCCGGAGGTGGGGTGGGGGAGGTTTGTTTGGATGGTTGATGGGTGATTCACCTTATTCAGTGGGGCCCCCGTTTGATTCCGGTATACTACAGGAGGCCGTCGCTTTCTGGCAGGTATTCAGCAAGCCTCGCCCCCGCATGGAGGCCGGGGAACGTAGCCGGCGAGAGAAGACGACCGTACATTGAACATTCTTCGGATGTTGCTGTGCTGTGGCCAGCTATTCTGGCCGTAGCGCCGGAATTCCAGGACGCTAATGGAGTTTTAAACCGCATACGCAGACGGCTACTCGACTCCGTCTCTGTAGTTTATGTTCTTGATTGATGGAACGATGATAAGGGACCAGTCGGTAATCAGCTTGGACGTATGGTCCAAACATGAAATGGACCAGGGCCGACCTTATGAGAGTTTCTATGTGGGAGTGGCTGGGCCATGGTTACATTGGTTTGGCCCGATAGGACTTGTCGTTCTGGACCTTGTGCTACTGCTCACAGGTCTACCCCAAGAACGCGAGGCGCCTCTTGTTCAAACCAAAACGCATCATGATGCCCGTGAATCTTGTCTGCGAGTGTGTCCGAGACATTTGTCAGACAGTAAAACAGGACTGCTCCCGTGTCATGCGTAATCAAATGTTCTGAAGATTGAACTATTTTTAATCAAGGAGTGTCTGATACATGTCAAGCGTACTTGGAAACATGAACTCTTTTGACACACAATATAAATGTGACACACACACCAGTGTAAGGCTGTGCTTGGAAGAGATTTGGGGAAGTGCAAAGTGATTTTATAAAAGATCTCTAACTCAATGTGTATTTACCAAATGTACATAGCATTTGGATAATTGAATTATCGGTGTATTTTTTGTAAAGTAACCTCGGAATAAAAAGAAAAAGTAAAAAGGAGAGAGGGCCAACAAAGAAACAACAAGATCTTGAAGCTTCAGGTGAGCGTCGCCGCTTGCCCAAACAAGGTCTCTGATGTCACCACCACCATCAAGTCTCGAATTTGGCCACACTCGACTTGAGTCCTAGAATCTAGGGCTCGCTACTAGATCGTGGTAGATGGATCGGCGATGACTACAAGTGGCTTGTTGGCACGGCAATTGATCTAAGGGGGCTTGTTGGTGGAGGGGCTAGTTGGTGTAATTAGTTAGTTGAGCACAAACACCCCGTTGCAAGTGGCTCATTAGCATGGTGGTGATGCAATCAAGCGGTAGAGATGGGCGTGTTTAAGGACTCGCCAGAGATGGCGGAGTTGAGCTGTGGCATGGTGGAGAAGAGAGGAGGAGGAAAGATTGCATGTAACATGAAGGTAGAACTGGATTTTAGATAATCTAGTGAGGGCAAGATGGGAAGAAAAAAAGCCTTTAATCTTTGAAGATGTCTTTTCAAAAATGATGAAACCAATTTATTTCAAGCTTTCAACTTTATCAATACTGGCATTCTAAAAAAGCTTTTTTACCAACGACCAAACTTTCATTCAAGGGACTTTAGAGGCCCAAAGTTTCTCGGAAAAACCGAATCAAATGCAGCATAAGTACCTTTGACCTACCTTGCGACAATGACACAAGGACAGAAGTAGAACATACATTTTCATATGTCATCAGAGAACTCGCCTTAAGTAAAGAGAAGTTTCTTTGTCGAGGGGGGCGACAATGGCTAGGCTGTAAAGAGAGAGGAGCCGGGTGGGTGAATCGGGCATGGGACAAACTGTACGACCCCAGAAGAGAGAAGAAAAGAAAGAAGAAGGAAGAAGAAAAATGGGGCTCCGTTGCGTTACGTGAGGAATTATGAATCGTGGGAAACCATGATTCCAAACGTGTAAATGTCGGAGCATGTCGCTCAAAAGGCAAGAAAGCGATGGCCACACACGGTCGCGAGCGACACGCCCAAGTGGACGACAACCTTTGCCCTCGCCATCATCACCATCATCCTCCGGCCATCACAGACACCATAGCTTTCCAATCTTTCGTTTCTTTTGTTTATTTTCCGATTTCTAAAGGAAAAACCTATTGACTTTTTACCACAGTTCGTACCCTCAACCAGCTGCTGCCTTTTGGCATCCACTCCTCTCGAAGTTGAGCGATCTTTGATAATTATATGTTTTTGGTCGAATCTTGATAATTATATGTTGAATAATTGCATTTTTTGGAGTTAATGAGCCTCTTGAAGTGATTGGAATATTGCTTCCCCAAAAGCTCTGATGCGCTTGAGCTCTTTACTTTGTTCATCTGCTTTTTCATTTATGTTGTTGATGTGCACTTTCATTGTCATCACTCATGTATGGGGATTGATTTTGCTTTTCCTTTTACGGCGAGAAAGCTTACCGGACATCGTAAATCGGGTGCCCTCATGAAATCCTATGAGATATGAGTCAAAATTCGAATGGATAACCTCAATATGAAATTATATGTGCCTAATAGGGTGAATCCTATGCCCAAGTCATACAAACATGGCCTTTTTACTCATTAAATCAAGCCGATAAATCTCAAGTGGGTTTAGTTGCATCCCCAGACGAAAGAGAAAATGCGAAGGTGCCGATCTTTGCCCTTTGTTTTTCACGAATTTTATTAGCAAGCGTTTGCAAAACCTTGATTAACAGTATTTATCAAAGAAAAGTTTTCAATTTTCTAATGCATTGATTACACATAAAACGAGAAAAATAGTAGATTGTACTTGTTAACAAAATCTTTTATTTTTTCTATTTATAAATAACTCATTTCACCCCCTCGTTGAATTAGTTGTTCTCTCTTTCCAAAACATATTGTATTTTTCTTAATCGCACAAATGTAAGTATTAGTGAAGCATGCAGAAAATTCAATTGTAGAGAATTATGTGATAGACCGCTTCAAAAATTCTATTAACACACCTCAATTCAATCTCTAAAGTAATATTCAGATTCATGTTATATGCTTTCCTAGCTACCTATCCAAAGACATTGCTAATTACTACTTAGAAAATCAATAGAACATTTTCATATAAAATAGGGATTGAACAAATTAAAAGTTGAGAGATAACGTTGCGCATTAAACTAAAGTTCATGAACCATTTGTGTCGTTTTCCGTTGGAAAAACTACCTTTTTATTAAGTGTTATATTATACATGACATGAGAAGAGAAATAGAGCAATGTTCCCCTTTAGCAAGCAAGAAAGCAACACCTCTCAAAAAAAAGTTAAAACCGCAGTGCACAGTGACCTTTGGGTGACACCTGAACCTCTCTTTTACTTCTTCTCCTTTTCTTTTTTTTTTTACTGTGGTTACCACTTTGTCAACATGAAAAGGGGGTTGATTGAGTTGATTAATTGGGGCGGTTGTATACTCAATGGCAAACCGGTCCAATGGGGGGAGTGAAAGTAATAGAAGCGAAGAGGGGGATGAATCTGAAAGAGACACTATACTTGGCCAAGAGCTTAAGTCTCTAATGCCACTTGATTAGAGACAAAGCAGCAAAAAGAGGCTATCGTGTCAACGAAGCTCATCTTTCACCACCCCCTCTAAGAAGGGCAAAAGCTGGGGGTTGAGATGCTTTATGGACCACTCAGGATTTTAGGGTCACTTCCAAAAAATCTCAAATCTTCCCATTTTCGCTCAACATCATTAAGCATAATAGGTTGTGGAAATTCACACGTGCCAGACTGATTTTCCATTGGGTGATGATGATATATATTCCCTATTCATTTCTGCTTTCATAATCTGATGGAGAGAGCCATTTTCCCCTTTTTTGAAGAAAAAACGGTTAAAAAAAAAGCACGATCTTATAATTAGAGAATGATCTTTCCCGCGCGACTTTATAAATATTCAAGAAAAGAGTTGTCCCGTTTATGTGGGTATCCCAATTTTCAAATTTGATTCATTCCTCTTGATGTGCATAATCACCCTCAGCACATATTGATTAAAATTTCACGGGTTAAAATTTTGGCTCCCCAGGCATTTTGTTTGATATTTAACACGCACGATGTATATAGGTGGTTGGTTTGGTTTGTTCCTTTATGACTATGGCATAAGATGATTTCTAGATAAAGAGAGATTAAATGCCATAAATGATGAAATAACTCATCTCATGCATTCACTATGTAGTGCCCGTCGTCTCATTCATAATCAAGCTGTTTAAATACCGTCTTCATTTTTAGTATTTCACTTGTTTTCTGAAACTGAGTTTAGGGGAACAGATGAATTTAATAGCTGGACCCAGAAGCCGAAAATATAGGGTTTTTTTATTTGTCTCCTTCTCTCCCAAAGCAACTTAAGTGCTTATGTCATGGAGGATGTCCAAAGTGTCTTTAAAGCGGAAAGTTTGATTTAACGTCGATAATGGGGGTTAAGAATATTTTTTTTAGTCTTATATATCTCTTAAATACATATTATAATATATATTTCCTGTTCTACTACTTGAATGAACGACGTTTGTGCGGGTGGGTACAACACCATGATGATATTGATATGATTAGGATTAATCAATCGAGGGGAAAGGAAAAAAAAGCTTCCTTAAAGACGAATTACATGATAAAACGTATGGGAGATACTTCCTAATTTCTTATTAGGGATCACTAATCTAAGGGTTGCCTAGTGGGCAGAAAGCTAAATAACATCCTTCGTTAATGGGACCCATGTGGTTTGATATGGCTCCATCATCTTATGATAACCCAAACAAAATAAAATTCAAAAAATTATATATCTTATTAACGAATGCCAGCACACATTTGTTAGACGTGCTTAGTATAATTATACGTTATACAAGAAAAAAAAATAACACGAAAAATTGTAAACTTACTTTAAACGATTTCTTAACAAATACCTAGCGGGCACTATTTAATAAAATTCTTAAAAAGAAGCGTATTAACTATATCATGCTAACTCATGATTATGGGACATGTAGAGATTAATATAGCCCCTACTCTTCACTTTACTATCAAAGGTGGGCTCACCCACCGTGGCATAAAAGCATTTGATGGATTAGTTTTTGCATGAGCTGATGATGATTTGCCAATTAATCACAAATTAATCGGTAAGCGTACTTTCTTCCCTCCTTTTTTTCCCTCTCTCACCCCAGGTGTAGGTCAAAATTCAATGGATTTAACATTAAAAATTATTTTCCTCAATCACTTTAGATAATTCAAGGTAAAATGACAATCATCATAACAAAGCATAAACAATGTTATTTTTTGTCAATTTAAACTCTTAGAATTAATTCATAGTAAAATCAATTTTGACGAAAAATGATTTCCCGAGGTTTGTAATGAAGAGAAAAAGGAAAAAATATCTGTAAATTGGATATGTTTGGCAAGAGGCCATTTCAACAGTGATATAGAAGCAGAAAGAACAGTGATAGCCTCCCTCATTCTATCTAATTGATGGGAAGTTCATTAGCTAATTATAAATGATTTATTCACTCTTTTCCCAAGAACAAATAAAATAAAATTTTCCCTCTTTCAATGGCCTTTGGGTACCAAAAAAAAAGTTTTGCAAATTATTTTCCAAGTGTGGAGAGAAAAAAAAAAGGGCTCATGATTCCTTCTAGAATGGAGTGGACCCAACGTGCGAATATTGCTTCGCAGGATAGAAAGAGAAGCCGAAAAAGGAGGAAAAAGAGGAATGGAAAGTGCGAAAAGAAATTGCTGCTCACTATTATACGCGGTTATAAAAAAATACAAAAATAAATGAATAAATAAATCCCTCTTTATTTATTTTCTCTAAAAATTCTATTGTTCTGTTTTATTTCACCAACTTCACCACGTGATCAATCCAATTTAAGAAAAAGGAAAGAAGAAGAAGAATAATAATAAATGTGATCATGAAATTTGGAATACTTAGTAGCTAGATCAGCATCTCTTACACCTAATCGTTGTTTAGTGTTGCTTGAACCTAATCAATTGATTAGTGCTGTTTGAACCTCCCACCATTAGATTACAATAAAAAGATAACATAAAAAATAAGCAATGAATGTGAACATACACCATGTAATATGAACAAACATATGCTTCTTTCTTAGGAAGATCAGAAAAATTATATATACGACTAGTTCCGATTAACTTAATTATTTGATTAGTGTTGCCTGTACTCCCATCACGATTTTAAATATAAAAAAGGTAGCATGCCCTTCCATATTATGCAAAATAATGAATTTGAACATATACCGTGCAATATGAACAAGCATGCCTATTTTTTGGCGAGATAAAAAAAAATTCATATATGTGACATGTGACACTCAAGATAATATGACCAAAATATTTGGCCACAATGCATTAGGCAATCTAGTCCTCAAATTTAGGCATTGCATTGCCGCAATTCAGACCATGGGGTTTCGCAACTAATATAAATTTCAACATTTGAAATTGAGAAAAATGTGTTTTCATGTCTCTCTCTTCTAATAAGGTCATAAATAGGATGCGACTGAAGAAATAAACATAGAGGACAGCGTCCAAATGTTTTTATTATTATTTATTTAACAATACATAATATAATGCTATTGCAAATTGAAGTGTCTCTAATTAATATGCTCGACAAGTATCTAAGAGCATTCGTTACCAAGACCTTTCATTTGGACTGAGTGTAGCAAGAGATAGAAATATTCACCATTAAAAATTTTGTCCAAACATGTTTACGTGACTAAGATGGTGTTTTACAAAAATAAAATTGGTAAAGAAAGAAACTACGGTGATCTTCTGAAGTGTACATGAAATAGATTAGTCCTAATTAAGAAAAATCAGAAACAATATCATTTTAGAGAAATTCCTGCTCTGGCTTTTACTAATGTGTCTGCAATATCTTTTGACTCTTGCTAGCGTGTCTTTTCGTACGTTAGTGCCGTCTAAATCCGTCAAAATGGATTAAAGATCCATTTCTTAATCCATATTTGATGGGTTGAGTCATTGTATAGATTAATTATTTTCAGTAAATAGGTTATACATAGATTTAGAATGACAAAGTTCAAAAAAATGAGTGTTAAATGAATTTACAATTTGCTCAAACCCAATTTATCTTTTAACTCTTTCTTCACGCTCTATAAGAAAACAATGACCTCTCCGAACTGTTTTAAATTTAGAGAAGTTTTGGTGCATTCGTAAAATGGGCCCGACTTCACCCTTATTAACAATAAGACAACTTTTTTTGCCCATTATTTTTTATTTTTACTAATATTGTAAGTTTCGTCGATTAGTAATTGGAGTATATTTTTCCTTGGTTGTATTTGACATTGTTATTTTTACGTAATATTCTAATTGTAGTTCTTATCATTGCAAATCCATGGTCAGCATAAATCATCTTCTTCAATGTCTTACATTCCATATAATTAGATTTTCAATTTCTTGATGTTATCTGTTGTTGTAATTCTATAGATTCACTACCAAGTACTTTCTCTCATTCTTCATTATAAGTAAATATAAAAATTGAAAATTATATGCAATGTTGAAAGCTAATTCTTCATCATCTTATAATTGAAATAACAATTCTATTCAAATAACATACATACATAAAGAACTTAAAGTGGTTTAACATAGGTTAGATTAGAAATGAAACTCCTTTTATAAATAGGTCAGGGTCAAATACGAGTTACTAAATTTATGTTGCATATAAATGAGTTAATTATGCTCAAATCATTTTTAAGAGAGTCGACTCACGCATTTGACAGTTTTAGTTACATCACGTGTAACATTAACTTGCACTGGACGAAAACATCGATAGTAGTGGACATTCTCATTCTAAGTTAGTGAAAATTTTCTTTTGGGATTAGTTTGAAAAGTTTGAGTATTTTCGTTCACGAGTGACTGTTTGTGGGTTTTCTTTCTTTTTCTTTTTTTTGGGGCGGTCGAAAAAAAGGAAATACGAGAGTTAATGGAGGCTGGCGTTCTCTCTCCTTTTCATATCTCTGGCCCAGACAAGAAAAAAAGAATTTTCATTATGCAACCCCTAAAGGAATATTTTCGTGTTAGTTTCCAGTTTACACGTAGTCTTGTCTCGAGATCGAGAGAGAGAGATGATACAATCATAAGAATCCGCCATTAATGACTTGCCTCTCTGTCCTCCTCCATCCCCTCTCGTTCTCCTTTTGCCAGATACACTCGTGCGCTTCCTCTCCTTCCCTACCATAACCCCATCTCTCTCTCTCTCTCTCTCTATCGAATCACATATAAGAGCAACACCTACACAATCCGTATACACAACAGGCACTTATCTGTATCTCTCTAATAAGCTATATATCATCATACTCTTCTTCACTTTGCATTGTGATCGTTTCCTTTTCTCCACCCCATGGCTTTCTCCATCACCATTGCCCTCCTCTCCATATCTCTCACCGCCGTCCTCCTCCTCCTCCTCCTCCGCGCCTCCCGCCGGCAGCGGCTCCCCCTGCCGCCGGGGACCCTCGGGCTGCCCCTCGTCGGCGAGACCCTCCAGCTCATCTCCGCCTACAAGACCGAGAACCCGGAGCCCTTCATCGACGAGCGGGTGGGCCGGTTCGGGACCCTCTTCACGACCCACGTCTTCGGCGAGCCCACGGTCTTCTCCGCCGACCCGGAGACGAACCGGTTCATCCTGCAGAACGAAGGGCGGCTGTTCGAGTGCAGCTACCCCGGCTCGATCGCGAACCTGCTCGGCAAGCACTCGCTGCTGCTCATGACCGGCGGCCTGCACAAGCGGATGCACTCCCTCACCATGAGCTTCGCCAACTCCTCCATCATCAGGGACCACCTGCTGGTCGACATCGACCGGCTGGTCCGGCTCAACCTCGACTCGTGGTCGGACCGGATCTTGCTCATGGAGGAGGCCAAGAAGGTCTTTTGCTCTCATCTTCCTTCTTCCTTGTTCCAACGATATATTAGTATTTTATTCACTTCGAGAATCAGATAATAATTCAGTTCATACAAACCTCTAAGAATCCTCTTTTCTTCATATGATTGATTCTCTTTCGTAGTTGACCTAACGCGTTAATTGAAATGATCTTTTGGGGAGAAGCGAATAATCTCATTAAAATATCGTTTGCATGATGATTATGATGGGCAGATCACGTTCGAGCTGACGGTGAAGCAGCTGATGAGCTATGATCCGGGCGACTGGACGGAAAGCCTGAGAAAGGAGTACGTCCTCGTCATCGAAGGCTTTTTCACCCTCCCCTTTCCCCTCTTCTCCGCCACCTACCGCCGCGCCATCAAGGTATCTTATCGCTACTATTGCCAGACACGATCATCAACAGTTGACATTCTTTTCAGAATCGATCTTTCATAAAAAAAAAAAAAAATCATACCATCTGACAATCATGGATATATAAAGTCGATTTTGTCACGCATGTTCTATTTTCTTTTCTCGAATTATCATGTCACACGTCTAATAACCGTCCATTCACATGTTAATCGAATAATCCCTTTTGACCTTTCTTTCTTTCATAAATTTCTTTCATCGAGATTTTACTTGGAGCAGCATAAACCCTGTCTCTTTTCCATCCAATCAGCACAGGAATTCGAGCGATAATGAAGAGAAAAATCAAGCGCACCCGAGTGGCTGGCGCACGTGTGAAAACGACACTCGGTTCCTAATTCTTGAGGGAATGACAGTGGTGCGATCTGCTAAGATTTTTGCACCGAATCGAGCAGATCTCATCGCTTAAGCGTCAGATATCTTCATAATGAACAATAAAAATCTCATGTCACATCCCCCTCAAACTGACAAAGATGACAAAAGCCCATCAAGCGAGCAACCAACCAGAGAATTTTCCATTTAGTGGCGTGCTTGGTTTTGTCATTTGTCAGTCGTGGATTCTTGAACTCGACCGCCCATAAAGCAAATTCAAAAAAAAGGAGTTTAGTTTCGGGAAATTCTGCTTGTTGGGTTGCTAAATCTGTCGTTTTTCTCGGGATCTTTTTTCTAAGGCACGGACAAAAGTGGCGGAGGCATTGACTTTGGTGGTGAGGCGGAGGAGGAAAGAGAGCGAGATGGGCGCCAAGAAGGAGGACATGCTGGGGGCCCTGCTGGCCGGGGACGGCGGCGGCTTCTCCGACGAGGAGATCGTGGACTTCCTGGTGGCGCTGCTCGTCGCCGGCTACGAGACCACCTCGACGATCATGACGCTCGCTGTCAAGTTCCTCACCGAGACGCCTCTCGCCTTGGCCCAACTCAAGGTAATTTAGATTAATCACTGACCCGAATATCGCTTTCGATGGGCCTTCCACGCGTCGGCTTCTTTGGCAATGATTCATGTGCATGTCCAAGGACGGCCCCGAAAGTGGAGGTCGCCCAAAAAAGGTGCCATTAAAGAATCAAAACCCTTGTTTTAATGCACATGAACACGACATCTATCGATCGAAGTTTTGTAATTTAAGAAGATGCACAGAAGAAAAGGCACGTATAGGGCCATGAAAAGTATCATAACACGTATTGAATAGTAGGAAAAAGTATAGAAGCGTGTAATCATGAAAGTAGAAACTGATGTTCATGATTCATGATGGCTTGGGACTTGGGGAGTACCACCGGGACTAATGATGCCCCTGGAACCGCACGCCCTCTGGCTTTTTGAGAAGTGAAAAGAGAGGAAAGGGCGAGCGGTGTCGACAACCTCCCTTGTCGTTCCCATGAGACAAGGCTTTTGTATACTTATTTGGGCTTTCAAAATCACAGAGGTCCCCCTCAGACTAGGGCCCTTGAATTGAGGCCTTGTCGGTCGTGATATTTAAAAAAATTATCGCATGAACTCGATACACGTGACTAAAAGGGCCTAGTGCAAGAGAGGTTTTTCTCCATTGAGTGGGGTTTCGACCTTGTGAATTTACGGCTTCGGCGCTGATCCATGATTATGAATGATTATGGAGTGGGGTAGCGTTCTTTGTAAAAATTGGACGAGAATGATTGCACTGAAATCGCATCGGAATTAATTGCGTTGTTTTGAGCTTAGTGAGAGAAATTGATGATGTTAGAGTTTGTGCACTTTTCCCTCCCTTTTCCATGTCTAAGAGAAAAGAAAATACAGAGATGCTCTTCTCATGACAAGTTACAGTCCATTGCCCAACACTAACCATGATCAATGTCCCTAACCTGCTCTCTCTCATGTTTGATTGATAGTTAAGTGCTGATTCATATGTTTCTCCATGTCACTCTAATGAACTGTCTCTATCTGTCATTTGGCAGGAAGAGCATGAGAAAATCAGGGCAAACAAGAATCGATCGGAGGGTTTGCAGTGGAATGATTACAAGTCCATGCCTTTCACACAATGTGTATGTAAAAGAAAAGGGCAGATACATTGCCATGAAGTTTGGTTGTGTATATATGTTTTTTTTCTGGTCGACATTCTGATACTTCTGATCCTAACCCTGGCCTCTCTTTCGCGTTCAGGTGATCAACGAGACGCTGCGAGTTGCAAACATTATAAGCGGGGTATTCCGACGAACGATGACAGACGTCCAGATAAAAGGTAGTCGATTTGGTTAGGCAAAAATTGCTACTTTCTTTTGACGATCTAGAGCTTAGTTTGCATCAGTTCTGATTAGCTGAAGACCGTGACTTGCGATTTAATTCAAGCAGGTTATACGATTCCAAAAGGATGGAAGGTCTTTGCTTCGTTTAGGGCTGTTCATCTAGACCACGAGTACTTCAAAGAAGCTCGTACTTTCAATCCTTGGCGGTGGCAGGTAGGTGAAATCTTTCTTTTGATGCGTCTACAGGAACTTTCGACGTTGTATGTTGGAAAAAGTGACGTGAATTTTGTGTATACGATGAACAGAGTAACGGGGCATCAAGCAGTGCATTTAATGTCTACACACCGTTCGGAGGGGGGCCAAGGCTGTGCCCGGGATATGAACTTGCGAGAGTGGAAATTGCTGTCTTCCTTCACCACCTTGTCACCAGTTTCAGGTGCCAAAATAACTACCACGAAATGTTCAGAACCTTTTATGAGTTGGTGTTTTATAAATGTTATATCAACATAGCTTCAAAAATTTTGCAGCTGGGCTCCAGCTGAGGAAGATAAGCTGGTGTTCTTCCCGACCACCCGGATGCAGAAGCGATATCCCATCGATCTCCAGAGGCGGAACATATCCTCGTGAAATATAAGAATCGGCGAACTACTACGGAGGTTGAATCAATTGATTAATATGGCATGGTTTTGGCTAAATAAACTGGGGTTGTACATCCGGGAGGGGAAATGGGATCATCTGTTAAAGTATGTACATACATATGCAGCAAAAAACAATGTTTTGCATCCTAGTGCGAGCCTCTTCTGCTTGCGCGTCCTTGCATTTTCCGAGTCTGGCAATTCATTTGCACATATAGAATTCGAATGCTCTACTAAAGCATCACCAATTGCACTCCTCAGTTCCGGCTCTTTGCAATTTCTTGCTACTGCCAAAAAAATGTTCCTCACGATCTTTCCCATCTCTGAGTGTTCATGCATGTGAATGAATGTCGTGACATTAATTCGGGAGCCCGAAGATAGGGAAAATTTAAAAAGAAAAAAAAAAGGATTTGAAGTGAGGTCATTTTCTCAAAAAAATGATTTAAAGTGGATTTGATTTTAAATAAGGACTTGACCACGCCAAGCATTTTATTCCCTTATTTTTCTTTCTACCTGTTCATCTTCTTCTTTGTCCAAGCCATCCCAAAACTGCTTAAATAAGTGAAGATCAAGCGCGACTTCCAGCTCCCGATCTCCGGCCATGGCGACAGCCTAAAACTAGGGAACTCTCGGTTTGGGTCCGCCGGAAATGACGCTGGCGACTACCGGTGCTCTTGCAGCGGTTTCTGGGGGTGGCAGATGGCCGTCATGGGCGAGCAATAGCGAAAGGCCGAGGACCTTGAGCCCGCGTTTTTCTCTCTGCCCTCAGTCCTTCATTTCTTTCTTGCAGAGAGTCCGTCCATGAGTATGTGCATGTCTTTTTGTTGATATCAATCGAGATGGAGAGGAAGTAATAGGTGCGATGATGCCCAAAACAGAGCCGGGTCTCTCTCTTCACCTTTGCCCGAGCCGAATTTGACTGGTTTCAGAAGATTATGCATGAAAGTTTTTCCAATTTGGGCATATGCTTCTGCAGAAATTCAAGAATTAAACCCATGTAATATGAATACAGAGAAAGGAATGAGAAGCAATAGAGAACTCTGCGAATATCAACTGCTTTATTTTGCGAATTTGATCAATCGGACCTTCGTGGCATTGAAGGAAGGAAGGAAGAAACAAAGCAATTCGGGAGTCAGATGACGCCGGATCTCTGATTATTTTTTTCAAAAAAATTAATTTTAAACTTTATTCAGAATTTACTCTGGACGATAATGCCCTTATTTCGTCAAAAAAATCAAGTGCTCGCTAGCCGGCCAAATCTCTAATGAGCGAACTCAAGCCTTTATTTTAGACTAAGTGGATACTTCAAATTAGGGGCGAGTAGTTTCAGGTTTTGTCCGGACAGATTCCCTGATTTTTGGAATGTGAAATCTACTTCTGTCATGAGTTCTAAGATTGGTTCTTTGGTTTACCCAATTTCAACTATACTCTAAATTAAACAATTACAATAAATCATTACCTCTAATGATTACCATTTGTTGAAATTCATTGATTACAAGTCACATTTAAACACATGAAAATTATAAAATATTAACAAAATAAAAGTCTTAATCATGAATATCGCTGAAAAATGAAAGCCCAAATTAATGATTTTAGATTACACACTTCATTGGACGCCATGAAATGTCACGGGATCATGAGAAGACATAGAATAAAAAAAACATAAAAATTTGTTACAGATTATCAAATCCACCTAAAATCTGGCATTTACCCTTGAGAATGGGTTCTTTGAGAACTAAAATCTACCATATATATCATAAAACTCAAAAATGAACTCAAAAACGAACATGTTTCCATTAGTCTGTTTCTCAAGTTATCATTTTTATCCTAAAATCGTGCTCACATTTACTTCAAATCTTTATTTGAGATAAAATCCACTGAAGTCCATCTTTTAAGATAATGATCTCATGCCATACCTCAATTTGGAATCTTCATCGGAAGATACGAATTAACATGTTAGAAAAGGTCCAAGTCACCCGTAAAAGTGTTTTTTCATCCTTGTCTGCTGAATTCTACTAATGCTCATGTTGAGGCAGATTAACTTCAACCGCACAAATTCGAACAAAAAAACCAAAATTTTAGGACTGATATTTTGAGCCCTTCCACCTTTAAGCAAATATACAGACTTTACATTTGATAGGACCGAGAAAAATTAAAGAAAAAAAATCTATTAACTCTTGACAATGACTGACGAAACCCTATGTGCAGTGGAGATCATGTGGTTCGTCCGAGTCATTTTCGCGAATGTGTCGTCGCCTGTTAGATTTGACTCCTTGAGGGTCAGAATCCGACTTCCCTCTTCTTGAATTCGTCTACGCTTGCGCACCACAATCAATGGCCGCCCCCGTGAGAGACCCCTTCCCCATCCGTAGTCGCCCGCCATTCATTACGATGTTTAATATATGTCGCTCTGCGGACCTAATTGTCAACGTTCGTTTGGATGGACCAGTTGCCTGAAACCCGATCCTGTCCGAACGTGACAGAGCTAAACGGGAAGAAAAATCAGAAGTTGGGTGTGTGTCAGTCTCCTCCTCCTCCTCCTCCTGTCAAATGCCCCACCAACCCTTTGTTTTTTTTTTTACTTTCATTTCTCTCTCTCTTCTTGGAGAATCTTCTGATATCTGGGGAACCCATTCTTGCAAGCGGAGACCTGCAGGCATGACACGAATAGATTAATAATTTCCCCAACTTTCAAACTTCCTGGTGGCAGTGATGTCCGGGCATGGCAATTGACCATCTGCTAAGTGGAGATATTCAAATTTCGGCGTTCTATAAAGTCGAGAATTATTCCCGTGGAAAAGATCAGGACAAGAACTGTGGCCAGCTAGGAAATGGGGTTTCCATCAGTTGGCACGCCCTCCACACAGCTTAAAGATACAGCTGAAGAGGGGGCCATTCGTGGGTCACAGTCACTAAGCAAGAATCCAAATTCTCAAATGAATGTGAACATTGTGAATAACATGGAGCATGTGTTAGGAAAGCAGGGAAGACATCAATTGTCGAATTTAGGCTAGGACCGCGTGGCTTTTCAGCAAGGTAGCCTATTATTGTAGAAACCAGAAGCCAGAAATAGCTTCCTAATGTTCAGGATTGGGCATGGAGCAGTGGTCCGGCACTACGTTTAATCAAATACGAACTGTGTCCATCTTATAAATTAGGTGAGGAACAAACAAAATCCGGTGAATAATAATGTTATCCCTCTGACCTAAAGAAACAGAGGAATATTATTGAGAAAGAGAGTGCACATGCAGTAGCAAAGATGCGCTGGATCTACATGTATACAGAGCATGAGTAGGCATATATTCTAGTTAATAAGTTGTGGCTGTCAGTTACAAAAATTTTGCGAACGGCGACCACACATAGTCCAATCCAGAGCAACATATTCTCTCTCTCTCATTCATTATGAAGGGCGGCTGACCTGCTCTGTCCCGCCCATCCCCAGTTGTATGAGACTCTTGAGTTACTACATGAATTTGGTCAGTAATAGGGGGACCAGAGCTCAGATTTTAAAGATTACCTACAATTTTTTGGGCCAGAACAAGATAAGCTAAGCTTCACCAACCCTTTTTATGCGGATTCTTATGACTTCTACCCGCAGGACTCATAAGCCATGAGTACTGTTTCTTCTTTTTATATATGAACTTTCGGGACAGATGGACATGGGTAATCTCCAAACATGTGCAATGCTTCCTTCACATGCACTAGCCACTACCCGGGATTTAGGATTCCAATGAGATTTTTACCTTACTTTAGAATATATACAATTTTTTTTTTTCACAACCGATGTTGAATCCATTAACATTTGAGGAGTTTTTACTTAGAAAAGGACAAGGAGGGATCATGACAGGCATACGGTGCAGACAAAAACGTTTACTAAGACTCGGCAACGTTAGCCATGACTGCTCGGCGGTTTTGACCTTCTAGATGAACTCATTTGAATTCTTCAACCCTAAGCAAAAAGATGGGATTTGTTTATTTCCTTTCCAACTCCCATTTTTTCCATCTATGGCGTCAGAAGTTTTCTCGCCTTTGCAGTCTAATCTACCAAAGAATTCTCAATACAGAATGCGAAGTTCGAATGTTAATGTTCCAGCTAATAAAAGATATGCTTCATTTTTTCTAAGTGCAAAAAAAGAAAAGAAATTAAAGAGATACTTACAGCTTCAATGTCAATCTTGTATACGAGAAGCTTTCTTCTTTCCCGGCAACTGATCTTATACGCCACAACGACATGGCCAACGGCCAGAAGCCAAGAAGACATGAACAGAGCCATCTCCAAAGCTCTGGCATATCCTCCTCTGCTTGTATTTGGTACACTGAGCACGTAGGAAGCCTTCAACGAGACAAACGCCAGGGACAGCAATGAGCAAACGGTGGTTATCCCCAAGTACGGCCCTCTTGAAAGCCTCGGTCCATCACACAAGCTGTACACACCTGCAGTAACCCCACAAAACTGAAAAAACATCAGAAACTCGAATATTTTCTCAGTAGATTCGAACACCCAATTCACAGGACGGCACGAAACGATCGCAAAAATGCGTCTTTCTTTTGTTTGTTAAGGAAAAAGCAAAGATTTTCCGCAAACAGATGGCCTGCGTGCCGACCCACATAACGATTCGCGGTCCGAGAATGAGGATTGGGGCGCACTTACAGATGATGATGGCCGATCTGACGATGGACACGAGGGGTATATCGATGAGGGAGTATCGGAAGTCGTAGTCGGCGAAGTGGGCGGAGAGCCCGTCCTGCAGGGACGGCGACGAGGGGGAGAGCGAGGCGGAGAGCAGGGCCGAGGGCAAGAGCGCGTCGGCGATGACGAGGAGGATCGGGGCGGAGAAGAGGAGGAGGGAGATGAGCATGGTGATGAGGAAGAAGACGGTCTTCACCCCCGCAGCACCCGCCTCGACCGCTCCTCCTTGGACCACAACCCCATCATGTCTTGCCCCTCGAAAAAAACAGGACTGCCCCAGTTGAATTTCTTTGAAAATTCTTCTTCAACCCAACTGCTGCTGCGGTGTCGGAGCGCCTCGCGTCGGGAAGAGGGAAGTTGAGGAGGGGACGCGAAGCGAAGGGGGGCTTAAAAGGAAAGAGAAGGAGAAGGAAGGTGGAGGCGGAGCTGCAAAGGTGCGATCTTTTGACTGGACTGGTCGTCCTTGCGGGGGAAGGCAGGGAGTGACGACAATTATAAGGGAGTGGCGTTGCACCCGCCCGCAAGTTACCGGTCAAACGAAGAGTCCCCACCCCTTTCTCTCTCTAAAGAGATTAACGACAATAACGATTACGTTTCTAGGAACAGGGAAGAGACATGTGAGAATCTCGATCAAAATTTTAGGAGATTGTCCACTTGCTATTTTCTCTCTCTTGCGTCCTTTTTTTTTCTTTTTAAATTACCGGCGCAGCAAAAAAAAAAAGGGTATTTTTCTTTTAATGTGAACATGGGTTTATTCTGACCCGAAAAAAAAACATGGTTTATACAATAAAAAAAGTCAAAAGAGAAAAAGGGAACAGATGCAAAGATGGTTTTGACTTGCATATTAAAGCTCTGTTCTCCGTTTTCCCACATTTGGCGGGGAATTCCAGATTTTCACACACTCGGCGGGGGAATTCCCAGATGCGAAAGGCAAAAAAAATCGAGACTCGTTCTAAAAAAGTGTTAACCTTTCGGAGAGGAAATCGCCGCGTCGAAAATTCGAGGGGAAGGAAGAAGAAAGTTCTTTCGCACCGCGTGCGATGTTTAATTGTCGTGAGGAGGATGTGATTCTTCGTCCATTTCTGGAAGCCTAGGAAGAAGCCAAAGTTAATCCTTAGCATTTAAGGGATTAGATTAGAATGACTGGGGTGGATGCAATTACACAGTGCATTAGTTCTTGAGGGACTTATTAATGATGTGGGATAATTGCCCAATAAAAAAAAGTCCCAAGCCTGTTGCTCGGAACTTATGAAGAAACCAAGGTGTTATTAGTGCTTAACGAATTAGATTAGAATGACAGGGATGCATGCAATTATGTAGTACGTGAGCTCTTGGGGACTCATTAATGATGGGAATATTACCATTTTTGTTTAAATTATTGTATTTATACCAATTCAGTTTTCAACTTTTCAATTTAGTCAATTTAATTGACCAAAAAAAAATAGCCAATTTAATCGACAAAAAAAAAAAGCCAATTTAACCAACCAAAAAAAAAATTAGCCAATTTAATTTTTAATATTTTGATGATTTGTCAATGAAATTCTTTTACCCATTTTGGTCGAAAATCACCGATGTAAACATTGGTTGTATACGTGGCATGGTCAACGCTAATATAAATATTTTTAATTTAAAAAAATCTAAATTTTATATATATTTACTTATTTTCATTTATCTTTCCTCTTTCTTTTCATAACTTATTTTCATTTATCTTTCCTCTTTCTTTTCATTTTTATGTTTAGCATTTTTTTTTTTTGGTAATCTTCGATGTTAATGATTGATGATGGTCTTAACCATTCCTTGGAGTATCAATGCGGTCGAAGAAAGTTATATGAATGTTTGTTCATCACGTTTATATCCAACTTTGTTGTAATTGGGGAATTTATAGTTACATGATTTGATTTGTACCGGGGTTTGTAAGCAAGCTTGGTCCACCTATGCACACAATTATGATTCGATGGACATCGACATACATATAAGAAACATCAGGAATCTATAGCTATGTAGTCTAAAAGTAAATTTGTCGTTGATGGCAAAAATAGAGTCCCGAAAACCATTGGCATGATGGCCCTACATTTTCATTTGACAATTTTCGCTCCGCGTGTAGTACGTGTTGATTCTAGTTATTTTCGTAATAATTGGAGGATGAAAGAAGGGTTTTAACTCCAATCCCTTCATCTTGCTTTTCCCACATTCTCTCCCTCGATTTTTCTAAAATACAACAAGACTCTCCAATATTTTGATTGCTTCTTCTCCTTAACGACCATCACAAATGAATCTTCTGCTTTCTTCGTTGGTCAAAACGGAGAACAAAAGTGGGTGTTCAACGTTTCGTCTTTCTATCCGGCTACTTCGTCATTGATTAGGTGTGGCCTAACCCTACATAAACAAAGCATGCTTTGGAGCCACACAATGCATTTCTATGCTCCACATATCACTACGAACGATGCATGAACCCAAGCGATTGAGAATGCATAAAAATAAGCAAGAGTCAATCCAACCGGGGATGGCGGAACCGACAGATTCGAATCATGTGATCACATGCACCTTTGTCTCGTCGTATCATTCCCATCCATCTCTTAATTTTCCCGTCAACATTTTTTTTCCTCCCCATTGTTTTTTTCAGTTAGGTTCAACTGCAAATTTGTCGAATTTCTCCAATAAAGAAGAATAGCTTGTGTAGGATGATGGTCAGGTTCGTTGTTAGTTACTCAAAAAGGAGAGAGATTCGTGGTAGTTAACATCGGGTGTCGAGAAACTGAATTGGAATGAGTGAGATGGGAAGAAGTGGGGCTAACATCAATGGGTCCAAATTCAATTGAAGGAGCAAATTGAAACGGATTGCCAGTTTTGCAGGACGATAGGGGGTATTATAATCAGGCGCAAATCATGCTTATGCGAGAACACTAGAGTTTTGCTTTTGTTTTTTGGGGTCTAGATTTTACAAATTCAGACTGCTTTTAGGTGCAAAATAAGTTGTACTTAAGTTAATGTAGTATGGCTTTTGTATATCCCTGTCAAACTATTAATAGGTAAGATCGCTTTGCCATTGTCATACGGCCCGGAGAATTAGGGTTTCAAAAGTGACTTCCGTTTTGGATACCAACAAGTCAAATCCAAAAAATAAATACGGGCAATCTCTATCAGATATTCCGAAATAATATTGACATTCCATGCGGTCCGAGGATTTGCTTTTCATGATTTTTCTAGTTTTTACCTTATAGACCACTTCTACAACGATCTAGAGTTTACGTGCTTTTAAAGTTGATATAAGATGGGTTCTGTATCCCTTTATACATTCAATTTGTGTGAAAACACTTAACAAATTACCTTTTAGTTCCATTTGTTTCGTAGAAAATTAACTATTTAAAAAATATTTTCCTAAAAATAATTATTTGTATCGTTTACAAAAAATGATTGAATGAAATATATTTCCATTGTTGACGAAAGTATATAGGCATAAATTGTTGCTGACAATGATAGCATTTTCAAATTGATTAATTATTTCAAATGATACAAACGATCATTATAAAAAAATATTATTAAAATTATTCATTTTTTGCAAAATAAACGGAACCTTTAACTTCTATGTTCTTAATTTGTTAATTAGAAAAGCTCAAATTCCGTGCAATCCACAAGATACTAGGGTTTGCCTTTTGTGATTTCTCTAGTTTTAACCTTATAGATTTGCTTCTACGATGATCTAGAGCTTTTGTGCTTTAAAGTTGACATAAGATGACTTTTGTATCCCCTTGCGGTGAGATTTGATAAAAATATGTCCAAAATAATGTGAAACATTAGATAAAACTATCTTTTAGACTCCATTTCTTTTGTAGGAAATTAATAATTTGAAAATTATTTTACAAATGATTTATTTTTCTTAAAACAAACGGAATCTTAACTTTTGCGCTCTAGATTTGTTAATTAGAGAAGCTCAAATTCAAGTGGAGCTCCTCCTCTCTAGCCTAAAGTCTCCACTTGTCAACCTCCTTATGAGATCATACACAGGAGTGGTTAAGAAACAAAAGATTAGGCAAACGAAATGGTTCCTGGGGTTTAACTTTTTGTATGTATTTGGGAGTAAGTAAAGCATCTTTTATTATAATGGGTTGCATGCTTTTTCTTTAAACCAAGGCCTTATCTGTTTTCCTTGCCGACGATGGAAAGTTAAAGGGACAAACCTAGACTTTGACACCGCGGCGAAAAGGGGTTTCACCGAAAGACCCCAAACCGAAACAACGGCCATGAACGTATCTTTTTATCTTATCCTGATCTCCCATCTTTTGCAAAAGTGATCAACCCTCTAAAAGAGATTAACACCTTTGAATAATACCCAAAGTTACAAAGTCGACATATTCTCTTTGTTCGGTACAAACAACATAATGCTGGTTTCGTATTCCGTCGCTTTTTATTTACGGGATTCACAAAAGTATTGTAAATTATGTCAATGCATATTTGGTGTTGACGATATATCGCGTCCCAATCCATCTTTTTCTTTAATTAGTGGAAGAGCAGTTGAAATGATGATATTGATGAGGGGATTTGAAATTCTGAGGTCGGACAAATAACGCCATCTACCATATTGTGTGGACCAAAGATAATGATGCAGGAGATGAAAAATCTCATGTCATGCCTAGTGGGAATTATATTAGAAGGGAAGAAAAATCAAACGGGGTGCGTCATAGCTAGCGTCTGCTTTAGGAAG
This sequence comes from Eucalyptus tenuipes, assembly GCA_014182365.1. Classification (NCBI taxonomy): domain Eukaryota; kingdom Viridiplantae; phylum Streptophyta; class Magnoliopsida; order Myrtales; family Myrtaceae; genus Eucalyptus; species Eucalyptus tenuipes. The sequence goes on along the minus strand of CM024543.1, from coordinate 31,219,614 downwards.
GCAGGCGAAAAAGATCAGCAAGCACAAAGCTTGAGTAGAGATTAAATTAAAAGAGGCACTAATCTAAATAATCATTTGACTAAACTTCCATAATTCCTATTTAATCCGTTCGGGCGTTTGCTTGGGCAATAAGATCAACACGGATTGCATCACGTCAGCAACTACCCCCTTAAAATTTAATTTGTCGTAATATAAATTGCTTGGAGATTAGAGTAGGCAAGACCTAATCGGGGGCAAAGGATTGCGTCATTGATAATGGAACCTGCTCATTGATTACTCGCGAAATTCGAGTTTAAGATGCGATTTGGAAGCTTAATTATGGAGGAAATTTCCTTGACTTGGAAAGGAATTTCTGGAGCAGAGGGGAACGGTGACTATCCATCCGTGAACATCTTTCTTGCGGAAGTTGCTAAACGTGTTGAATTTGGTTTAAGGGCTTGTCAATTTGTTGATGTCTGAGCGTGAAAAAAGTATGTTCTAGAATCTCTATTTTGAAGAATTATAACCTTAAAAAATCTCAAATTAATTGGACGAAGCTCGATTCAACTTATCAATTTAATTTTAAATCTTTTGATGATTTATGGTCGGTAATAGCTAAATGCTAATCAGTTTTACGTTATATGATCGGAATTAACATTGATGATGACTGTTTTTATTTTTTAAATATTTTGTTATATAATATTTCCCGTGACTTTTTTAGGTCCTTTTAAGTAGGCCGAGCCAAGCCGCCAAATAAAGAGACACGTGGCCTTGATGGGTGTCTGCTCTGCTAAGCCGCCGTGTTGGGCCGACGTTGGAATCGAATGTGACGGCCGCTGTCATGGCTGGCTATGGTGCAGCCACCGCACGTGCCTAGTCCTTGGGTTGCTATAGTACCAAACTGCGCAATTTCAATTTTTTTTTTTCTTTTGTGCTAGTTTTTAGATAAAGGAAGATTCTCCACTTGGATTTGGCAGAGCTAAGCCAAGAGTCGGCAATTCCCATTTTCCAGACAAACAAAATTTGGGATCTCGACAACAACGACGAGAGGATGAGAAAAGGCGACAAAATCCATTTTCAGATTAAAAAATAGTCGACTTTCAATCACATCTTACATGATACAAATTGGTGTAAGAAAAAAAAGGTATTCAATCTCGAATCGAATGCATACTTAATAAGAATATATTTTCACTTTTTATGTGCAAATGCGAGAACGATAATTCACTAAAAATGACAAACTTTTTTTCTTGGGATGTTTAATCATTTACTACTAATGTACCTGTTAACAAAAATTATATAAAAATAATTAGTTAATAAGACAAGCATTGAACCAATATTACGTTCCGAATCAATTTTTGACAATATTTCATTAAACGTTTCGATTTTTCTGGAATCTATTAGTTCGAACTCTCGATACTAATGTTTTCACTCCAAAGGGATCGAAATAGTGGATTTGGTCTAGCCCGCCAAAAGCTAGCTCGCGACAGCCCTACACATCCTACTCGGACGGACGATCGGATACGTGTCATGCATCCAATCGCACATGTAATCGCGATCATCGACCAGGCAACCGCTAAGGCTTTTCCTTGTACAAGGGTTCCTTCAGACGAGACTACCATCATGTCAACCGACCGAATCCCATGTCACCCCACTCTAATGGATGTACACAAGGACGGCAACTTTTCTGTCATTTCAATCTCGTGCAGGACATCAATCTGTCCATGTAGGGCCTGAAAATATCCGAAACGTCAAATCCTAAGTCGACATCGACAATGTAGAGAAACTGTTTACGTGTGCATCGCGTGGTTGAAGATAGAGATTGGGGACGCCTTCCGGAGGAAGTTGAGTGGGGCTCTTTTGTTCGTTCTTTGAATGTCGACCCACTGCCCACGCGTCTCGTACACGGGCTTTGTCTCAATAAGAAACCAATCCACAGTTGCAATGGGCCCGCAATCTATAATTTATAAAAAATAAAAGAAGAAGAATTCTAGAAAGAATTGAAGGTGGATGAGCAACTTGTCTGGGAAGGCTCCATGTGTGTTCCTTCGTGGAGTTGGGCAATGAACGTGTCACGCCAAAACGCCAACACGAACATTACTTGTTTTGGAGGACGGCTCCCATCGATGATGCGATGGAGTTTGCGTATCCTAGAAACAGAAGCAGCATGCATGGAGGATTTCGTGTGATTCTTGTTCATCGTTCTAAAAATTCAAGCTATCAAATGAATATATAATTTAATATTTAATTATTTCAAATTATGATACTCCCCATTATATATAGAGTGGACTTCGATCTTAACCCAAACTGTGAAAATATGTAATTATTAAGCAAATAGAGGTTTGGAAGATTTGAGCTCAAACACTTATATTTTGTTATTATGAAAGATCTTGTAGGATATAACATATGGTATTGGGTAGGAAGTCTTGAGTTTGAATATTTCCCGTCCCTTATGTGGTTCCTCAATTGCATACTAAAGTCCATTTTATACATGATGGTGAGTGTTAGATATTTAAATAATAAACAACATTTTCACGGATTAAACTATTAAAACAGTTGATAATGTTATTACAAAATTCCACGATGTGAAAGTCAAATTGCTTTCGATAATACGTTCCGAGTCTCCTGATCACGAAACACTCTCCATAAAAGGGGGGAAAAAAGGCATGTAATTTCGTAAGACTTATGCCATGTCACGCATTGAAGTGACATTAAAAAAAAAGCGTAATTTCGTAATACTTATACCACGCCACGTGCCGAAACCACGTCGATATCTAATGGAGAATCTGCTTGGGTCCATTGAAGTCGTCCGATGACTAATGCGCGTTTCGTGCAAGGAGGACTAATACTAAATTGGTTCTATGGTACCGCGTCAGGGACGATGCGGAGACCTCAAGTGCCCTGGGAAATCCCATCCTAGGGGATCGTTTTGGGCCTCATTTGAATATAATGGGCCTTCGGCCCAGGAAAGTTTTTCTTTGGGCTCCATTTGAAGATGATGGGCCTTTTGTGGGCCGAAGAGATGACGGGCCCTTCGGCCCACGAAAGTTTCGCTCGATCGGCCCGCGGGGACTTCCCGAGTCTCGCGCGGCGCGAATTTTTCGAGTTTCCCTCCAATTTTTCCTTGCCTCCCCTGCTTCCTTCCCTCGCTCGAATTCTCGCCGAACGCGGCTCCGCTCCGGAGGTAGAGAGAGAAGCTCGGGCGACAGGTGCTTTCCCTTTTCTCTCTCTAGACCCTCTTCTTCTGCCCGGGGTTTGATCTCGATCGCCTTGAATTGGGAGTTTTTAGTCGGTTCGTGTTGTTGTGATCCAAACCCTAATGCCCGATTTCGGCCTAAATGTCGAAATGGGCGTCGTTCTGGTCTGGCGTCGGATGCCCGTTTCGAACTTTCGTGGTCTCCTGCTTATAAAAATCCGATCTTTCGTCGTCCATCGGTGCAATTCGGGACGAGCTGCCAATTTTTGCTCTTCTTTTTCAGTGGGTTGGGGGGTGGGGGAGGAGGAGCGTGGAACTTTCAGTGAAGACTGCTAATTTTGTTCTTTTTTTTTTTTTTTTTTTTTTCAATGGGTTGGGGGAGGGGAGGGGGAGGAGGAGTGTGGAACTTTCGGCAACTCGCGGTTGCTTACTGGTCGAGGCATTCGCAAAGTAACGGCTGTCGATAAAGTTTAATGGTTGCTTGTGCTATTGCTGATGGTCACTTTTGTTGTGACAGTCTTCCTAGCCGGGATTGTATGGAAGCGGGTTCTCTGTAGATTAGTTTGCTGGTCTCGCTGTGTCGACCAGCTGATCTGAAGGATGGGAAGTTATTATGACATCGATGATATCATTGCCGAAGAAGAGGTCTACACTGGCTTTATTAGTTCTCTTCTCTCTGTTGGTTCTATGGTCAGTTTTTAGCGTCCTCTCAAAGACTCTAATTACGGGTTTCTGATGTCCTCGATGACAGCCGGTTTCAGTTGTATTCCAAAAGCCGGCAAATGGAGTTGGGATCGATCCTAGTGCAGAGAAAAATTGCGTAGGTTTTCGAATATTCTGGAGCTTTATCTAGGTGGCTGTTCGAAGTATATTAGCTTATTGTTTCTCTTTCCCTTATTTTCCCTCGCCAGGTTGACCAAGGATCAAAAGTAGAGCTGCCCTTCTGGCTTGCTAATGAGTTGTGCCAGAGAAACGCAGTGTCGGTACTTGTTCCGGCGTGTTTTGATGAAAAGTAAGACGCTGATCACTGTCTCTTATATGCATTGCCTAGGAAGATGATTCAAACTACATATGGGGTATGAGTGATCTCCATGGAGAAGTAGCATGTCTACCCTTTCCTCATATGACTGCAACATCATGATACACATTAGAGTTGTGGAGTCCTTGTTTATGGACTTCTTAAAGTTTCACGTTGAGTCTATTGTGACACTCTAATCGTTTTTTATATTGTATTTGGGATGATGTCAGAACTAGACTGGAAATCCAGGCTGATCCTGCATGTGTGGATTTGAGATCTCGAAGTCCATATTTTTATGAATTTGGGTGCAAGATGGTGCCGATGTGAGTATTTTTTGCAACACCTTTCCCCTCTACAACCCAGAATCTTGGTGTTTCTTCTGTTGCATTCACTGAATACTTCCATCCTATTTCCAATTTGTACCTGGCACTGTCAGGGTCCTGCACATAAGTTTTGGTCAGAAGAAAAGGTTTTGAACATATTTAATTACTTCAACTTGGAGAAGTATAGGGAATTAGTGAGCTTTTACATGGGTGAATTGCATGGAGCAGACTAAATCTTCCCCATAGCTCAGTGGACATGCTCCCTGTATTGTTTTGGTGATTACCCAAAAGACTAAGACTTCGTATCATTTTTCAAAGAGGCGTAGTCATTTCAACTGGGTGTTTCATGTCCTTGAATATCTATCATTTTCTGCTCCCTTAGCTTCTTTTCCGGTTTATTTTCAAGAAAAATCCGTTTCTCAGTGGAGAATTGTTAGGAATATTATATTAGAGAGGCAAGTTGTTATTTTGCGGCCTCTCTTTTCCTTCCTCATTTTCACGGTAAAGAGTACTGCAGTTGGTTCACTCAACACAGCAAGAAACCTGATGATAGTGCATGCTGGTGAAAGTTTAAGATCTTCTAGTGATACTTCAGATGAGATGGGCTTCATCTAATGAAGCACTATTATATGATTGAGTGGTTTCAAGTCACAACTCAAAGATTTGCTAGTTAATGTTATAGTTCTCCCATTTGCTGAAGAGGTGGCGTCTCTCTGGTTTAACTTGTTCAAATATATACATCTGTTACAATTGTTAATAATTCCAGTTCCTTCTAAATTTGAGACCTTCTTTCATGTAAACTTACGATTTCTCCTTGTTCCTTTTCATGAACAGTGTTGGTGATAGGACCCTTGGATTTCTGCTCTTCTCCGCATTTAGAAGTAGATATAAAGATGTACTGACTAAGGCACACACTGCATCGCATGTGGCAGCTCCGAAGATTCTTTCCCGACTTACTAAAGAAGAAGTCAATTGTAAGAGACTAATTGGACAATCATGTCTGCTTTCTTTTCTTATCCTTTATGACGCGAGATGCTGATACTGTAGTTTCCCATGTAGTGTACGAGGCAGCTCAATCATCTGTGGCTGCCTTTAAGAAATGGCGTATAGGTGGCCGGAGATTTCAGCCTGCATCTGTCCTAGGGAGGAAGAGGAGATCAGAGGAATAAATGGTGTAATATCTCATTCAATTTGCGCCACATTTCGACTTTAATAAAAGCTCCGACCTTGACTTGAATTTGATTATGGAGGAGCATCACGTCCTAGCCTGGCAGCAAGTCATCTGTCAAAGCAATTGAGATTTTATGACCCAAGGAGGTTGGTTCCTCTCCTCTTGATGTAAAGTTCTGCAACGCAACAGCTTCAGTTTTTAAGCTCTTGTCAAGTTAGCTGTACTTTTGTCGTTCAAATTAATTCCAGCAAAGAGTAGTCATTTATGTGATTTCCGGACCAAGTAAGCATTCTACTTAATTTTTCTCTTGGTCTAAAGTTTAGTATCTATACGGGACCGCCTCACTTCATTGAAGTGCAAGACCGGGGCTTGTGTTGGAGTTTCTGCAGTTTTTTCTTGTAGAAGAGTATCGCATACCGTGTGTTGTAGCCATGAATGTCACTCACAAATCAGACATGTTACCACGAGCACTACACAGTGCCGGGCGTGCACTGAGCTTGTTCAAAGCAATAATGAGTGCGGACGACATCTTTGCATTTTCCTTTTGGTCTACCAGAATTTAGATTTAGTTGATCATCTGTTGCAATTTCTGCGGAGGCAAGTATCGGGGCTTATAAAAAGCATCTCGATCTCCGTACTCATTGTGGGTCGCCTTCTCTCCGTGGTCTTGGCGTGATAAAGTGAGACCATCTAAATTCTTGGACCGATCGTTTTCCAAATTCAGTCAGATTGAGAATTGGTTCGGCGTTCATTTGCTTTCCTGCTTATAAGGCAATTAGACAAATTGATTTGCTATGGATTTCTTCGAAATGCATTTGACTGGGGAGTTCTCTGTCCTTTTTGGGTGAGACATTGCCTTCATGAACATGATCGCAATTCCGATAGAATGACTTGAGATCTTCCATGCCCTCCTCGAATTAAAGCTGAAACTTCTCCTTACCATTTAAAATCACACCCATCATAACTAAGAATCCTTGTTAACAAAGAAAAGTCAGCATGATAATGCTGCAATCTAAAGCTTAATCTGTAATCTAATGCTTAAGCTAAGGTCGATGATTTGTTACATTACTTACCTCCATCGCCTCTTCTCATTCACTTTGTAAATGGCAAAACTTGGGGTTCAATAATATATGGAGAAACATAGAGAAGAGGGATAAGTGTAGTAAAAGCCTTAAATCTCGTTACGAAAGTCTATTAAATTTGAAAACTTGTTAAGTTGGTCCAATTAAATCCTAAAATCTATAAAGTTGAGGCAATCAAGTTCAAAAATTTATTAGCATTTCTCATTTAATCATCAATTTGACAGATTTTATAATTTAATTATACTTTTCTAAAATTTTAGAACTTAATTATATTTTTGTGATAAGTCCTTCGGTATGTTTATCCTTACCAAAAGAAGGTGCCACGTCTCCATATCCCGCTGAGACCAAACCTGGTAAAGGGGGGAAAATGGACGTCACGTGGTAGGGACGCGAAAGCCAACGCGCATTATCCAGCGGAAGAAGAATGATACGCGCCTTTTCTCGTATTATCTCCTTTTATTTTTGTTCGGCCGACAACCTCGCGAAGCGGACACACCCTCCCGCATTGATTCGCCCCCTGAGTGACTGGTAGCTTCCACTTCGTTCGGATTGGGCGGAGAGGTGTGGGACCATAGGTTGGAAAGGCGGGGCCCACCCCATCCTTATTAACCTTCGCCTTTGCATCTTTCTCGAACGGGAAAGTAATCCGTCTCCCTCGTCATCAACCGTAAATTGTAATGCAAATGCAACTCTCTCTCTCTCTTCCTAACTTTCTTGCTTCCTTCTCTCGATTCTTGACTCGTCCCCCCACCATCATCCCGTCCCTTCCGACAAACGCGCCTCACCCCGTTCTAAAATCACATCCTAACCCATCTCTGCCTGGTTCTTGAAGGTTCTTGCTTTTCGCCTTTTCGAGAGGTCGCGCGTTGTTCGTTCGTTTGTGTTTCTTGGTTCGTTCGTGGTGTCGTGCGTGGGCGAACCGCGAACCCATGTCGAGACAGACGTACAGAGTGTGCTTCTGCTGCCGCCGCCGTTTCAAGCTCACGGCGCCGGAGGCGCCCGGCGATGTCAAGGTCCTCTTCCAGCGGTACTCCGAGAACGGGGTCATGTCCGTGGACCAGCTGCAGCGGTTCTTGATCGAGGTCCAGAAGGAGGGCGGGGCCACCAGGGAGGACGCGCAGGGCATCGTCGATAGGCTCCGGGAGCAGGGGCGTTTCCACATTTTCCACAGGAAGGGCCTCACCCTCGAGGACTTCTTTTCCTACTTGTTTGGCGATATCAATCCTCCCCTGTCGCCGAATCTTGGGGTACGGCCGCGATCTCTTCAATGCTGCGTGTTTAATTGAATTTCGATTGGATTTCCTATATCTTTTCCATTAAGTCTTGACGATCGGGATGAGCTTTGCGATTCTGCACCAGCTGAGATATGGGGAGTGGGTGGAGAGGCGCGAGACGACATCCTCGTGATAGCTGTGCTTGAACAGAGTAAATAGAATCTCGTTCGGATGCCTACCTTCTGTCTCGTTGCATCATCGATTATCTCCTGTTTAGTCGGAGCGATGTTACCGATTCTTTTCCGTAAATTCATTTCATCGTTTCACCTAGGAAACATGGTCTTAACATTAGTAGCTGTGACAGAAGCGACTTGATGTAGAAGTTTGTCTAAAAGTAGAATTGGCTGGATATTTCCTCACAAGACACAGAAGAAAGATCTAACTTTTTGCCTTTTGTACTGAGTCCATCATTCAATTCATATAATATCCGAGTACTTTTTTCTTGTTTGGTGTCAGTTCTGATCAGCGGATGGACAATGGCATTCTACAGGAAAGATTACTAATTTCTTTACTTCTTACTAATTTCTTTACTTGACATTTGGTAGATTATTTGAGTCATTGGACTGCACTACTAGTGTAATCTTGACAAAATAGGGACGCTTAGAATAATTGATATCCGCGTGATTTGATATGGTCCAGCTGTTCGTGTATATATTTTCTCGTGTTCCTGTATTAAGCTTTGCCTTTAGTTGTTCCTAGACCTATTCCCTCTCGCATGCATGGAAACAATATCCTAAGAACTGCATCAAAGCCGCAATACGAGAACCAATAAAACGCTAGGAATTCCTGCAATGGGAACAGAAGTTGTTTTCTTCAAGTGTTGTGTCAGAATTGCAGAGCCTGGTGTTGCTATTCTTCGTCTCTTTAAGCCTTTGACTACATGAAAAAGAGGGAAACTCTTATAGGAAGGATGAACATTGTGTTTGTAGATTAAAATATCACTTTATAATTGATTCTTATAACCCTTTTTTTTTTTTTTTTTTTTTCATCTCTTGTTCAGGTGCATCATGATATGAATGCTCCTCTCTCTCATTATTACATATATACTGGCCACAATTCCTACCTAACCGGCAATCAACTTAGCAGCGACTGCAGTGACAAACCTATTATTGATGCCCTGAAGAAAGGGGTTAGAGTAATCGAATTGGATATATGGCCAAATTCCAACAAGGATGATGTGCATGTTCTTCATGGAAGGTATGGTGCAAAGTGCTTGTTGAGTTTGGCTGCAATGATATTGTTTCTTGAGTGCAATGTAAGAGGAATGATGAGTATAGTGTTTAAGATCGTGCATTTTTCCTCCTGTTCTCATATTTAACTTGTTAGAAGGATGTAAATCAATTGATAACATATATATATGCGGACATGAACCAACGACTTCCAAGTCCAGCTCATCATGTCTGCTATTTGTGCAGGACCTTGACTACTCCAGTGGAACTTATCAAATGTTTAAAATCTATTAAAGAGTATGCCTTTGTTGCATCTGACTACCCTGTTGTAATCACTTTGGAAGATCACCTTACTGCTGATCTTCAAGCTAAAGTTGCCGAGGTGAGGTTTTGCAATCTTATGAAATTTTAAATCTTCAGGTGTCCTGCTTATTTAGTTATCTTATTAATGTCTAGATGGTCACTCAAACATTTGGAGATGTGCTGTTTCCACCCGATCCAGAGTGCTTGAAGGAATTCCCCTCCCCTGAGTCACTGAAGAAAAGGGTTATTATATCCACTAAACCGCCAAAGGAGTACCTTCAGGCAAAAAAAATAACAGAGAAGGAAGTTGATTCACAGAGAGGGAAGGCAGGAGATGAAGAGGCTTGGGGAAAAGAAGTGCCAGACCTGAGAGAAGATATTTTAAATGACGACAAGGTTGGAACTCTTGTGTATGAAAGATGGTTTAATTTTCGTTTTCTTGGATCTTTATATTGATTGTTGCTGTGTCACCTTTTCTGTATAGGATGATGATGGTGATGAAGAGGATGAGGTTGATGATGACGAGGATGATAGTGTAGGTGGAAATAAGCCACAGCAAAAATCAGCTCCAGAGTACAAGCGGCTGATCGCTATTCATGCTGGAAAGCCTAAAGGGGGATTAGATGATTGTTTGAAGGTCGATCCCGACAAAGTTAGACGTCTGAGCTTAAGTGAGCAACAGCTTGAGAAAGCTGCTGTCACACATGCAAAAGAAATTGTCAGGTATTATTTTGTACTCTCTACAGTGGATTTTGTGTTGGGCCCGTCATTTGCTGCACAAGATTGACGAATAAATCTTGCGTGGTGTTAGAATGTAGAATGGCTAGTTACCGATCATGCAGAACTTTTCACACTTGACATAATATGCTTACAAGTGCTCAGCTTTAAACATGTTAATGTCATGAACTATGAAAGTGGAAGCACACTGTGCCAAGTGATAAATGCCAAAATGATTGATCAATATTTGAAAACTTAATTATCACTCAGACAATTTGGTATTGTTATGTACTGGATTGGTCAAGTACTCGAAAAAAATGATGACCCTTGGTCTTTGTCAGAAAGGTCCCTATTGGCATACGTCATGACAGGTTTTGCTGCCATTAATCTTGTTTTGCCATTTATCCTTTTTCCCTCCAAACTTCCGTGCAACACTGTAACAAGATGCTGTTTGTTGAAACCAAAGCATCGGTTGTCATACGATATCAACTTACACTGCGAGATGTTTCTCCATCAATTTCATGAATCAAGCATTGCTTCATGTGCCTGATTAATGGTCCACTACAGGTTCACCCAACGGAATTTGCTGAGAATTTATCCAAAAGGCACACGTATCACTTCTTCAAATTACAACCCACTTATTGGGTGGTCACATGGAGCTCAGATGGTTGCATTTAATATGCAGGTAGTATTTTTGTCTGTCGATCTTGAGATGTTTTCTGTTTACTTATAAAAAAAAATATCATGCTTCACTCCTGTAAAGTCCTAGTAGAAGCGGTGAAATCATTTAGATTTGGACAAAGTACTATGTTCCCCGATCAGGGTTCCTCCTGCCCAAATGTTTGTTGAGGAAATGCTCATAAATTCTTGTATGACAATTATTCGGGAGTTAGTAAGTTGTGCTTTGCACATAGTTTGGAGAAGGGGTATTTGGACATGCCGTCATTGTGGAAGCAAGATAGATACTAAGAAAGCTGGTTATACAAGGCTTATTTACATCGTTTATAATTTGCAACTTATATCTAAGAGGATTTAGATAGGCCCATTTGATGCTCTGTAAACTTGATGCAGGGATATGGAAGATCACTTTGGTTGATGCAAGGGATGTTCAGAGCCAATGGTGGATGCGGCTATATTAAAAAACCAGATTTTTTACTGAAGTCTGGTCCACTGAATGACCTTTTTGATCCAAAAGCTCCCTTACCCGTGAAAACAAAATTGAAGGTCAGATCCTTTTTATTTTTGGCCTCTGCTATCACTTGCAACCAATCTGTTCAGGCTCATTCTCTCAGTGTGATTCTACTGATGGCTGACCGTACGTTCAACTTTTTTCTTCTTCTCTAGGTGACTGTGTATATGGGTGAGGGCTGGCATCATGAGTTCGATTCCACCCATTTCGATTTATATTCCCCTCCAGATTTTTATGCTAGGGTAAGTTAAGAGGGTCTTCATTACTCTTTTGTTGGTAAAAGTGCTACAAAAACTCAACCGGGACAAATGGTGCATGCTCCAACCTTCATTTCTGTTATTTACCAATTGATCCGTGTATAGATAGTGTGGTTAAGAAACAGAAAATCCTATTTGCAGGTTGGAATTGCTGGAGTTCGTGCTGATAGAGTAATGAAGAAGACAAAGACGCTTGAAGATAACTGGATCCCCGTTTGGAACGAGTATTTCGTGTTTCCGCTTACTGTCCCGGAACTGGCTTTACTCAGGATTGAAGTTCACGAGTACGACATGTCCGAGAAGGATGACTTTGGAGGTCAAACATGCCTACCCGTCTCAGAACTAAGGAGCGGCATAAGAATGGTATCGCTCCATGATCTTAAAGGAGAGAAGTACAAATTTGTAAAGCTGCTCATGCGCTTTGAGTTTCTTGATCCATCGACTGAGGAATAATGAGGGCGCCATGACTTTTGTGTAAAGCATCACTATCAGCGTGTTAGTATTCTTGTGCAAGATTGTATGTAGTCTAGTCATGCTTCCTTGGGGAATCCGAGTTGTAAGATGTGTTCGAAAGCCATAAACTATCTGTTGATATATATAAATTTTTGACTTTGCATTGTGCTTAAGCTCTTATACCTGTCCTCTTCTCCTCTTCGACGGTGCCATTAGGACTTCTGTACTGCAAGAACTCAAGTCATTTTATTGGTATATTTGTAACCCGTGGTTTCTAGTTATAGATAATGCGATGAACCAGCAAAGCAAGTATCGGCAAAATTTGGTCTATGCTATTTCTATTTTGCAGGTCATGTCTTATCGGTGCACACTGATCTCAGGGTTAAATGCTGTCAATACAATCATGTAACGCATCTAAAGATCGCAGGCTTTCTCTGATCTAAAGAACATTCAAGAAAGTGGATCTTAATCAAAGTTAAGACAGCTGAGGAAGACTAACCGTTCGGCCCTATCTGCCTTTCGAATTACTCCATCGTGGTTTTGATGAAAAGGCCAGGTTGCAATTCATGTCTGATTGGCCTTCCTTAACTGTTGCTAGGTCACCATGCCGCAACAAGAAGCAAAAAGCCATGCTTATGATTGATGTGTTGCTGCAGGATGCAGCATCCACATCCTTTACTAGTTCTGGAGCCTCGAGTGTTACTGTCTGCAGAAAGCCAACTGGAGTTCTTGCCAGTAATGTCCCTGTATTGAATTGAGACGTTTGACTAGGAAAACAGGACCATGAAAGGGGGAATCTTTTTCTCTCACAACACCAATGAGGATTTTCCGATCACCCTGACCCGATCCAATGAACTACGCACGCGTCCATGCGGGTTGTTGAGCTTGTCTTGTTATTGGCCCTCTGCAATAGGTTATGAACAAACACATGAATGATACTCTAAAGTGCTTTGGACCAGTATTTGCCAGCAGTTCTTGGGATCGAATGAAAATTACTTAATGACACATACATTTGTACTAATCTGTCTATATAAAAAAACTATTACCACAGAGAAAATCATTAATTATTTACGTGGGTTTGAACTTACATTTATTGTGCACTTTAGCTCATGAATAATTCGATACGATCATACATATGACTTTTTGGATCTAGTCGCTCTTGAATAATGTCAACTTTATCTATAAATCAATTATAGACAGTCGTCCGTATCCAAGGTCGAGAGTCTTGCTAGATTCCTTTGATTACAAATGTATATTTTCTTTCCGTGTCCTGACCTAGTATATCTGGGTTTTATTGTCAAATGGCAGGGGAATATAGTTTTGTTTTTCCTTATAAATTATAATATCCCATTTCAAAATTATTCGATTTTCGATTCACCGCATTGAAGTTTGGAACCCCTTTCTGGTCCTGGACGGCTCACCGGAGCCCGAGACGCCCCTCAAAATTTGAAAATTCAAAAAGGAAAAAGGGACCAGAGGACCCGGGAGGGGCATCCTCGTAATTGCGGCCCCGCCAAAAGGTCACCACGGACACCAGACGACGGCGTAAGCTTCAAGTTGAGAGTCGGGGCAGGGCGGGGGTCGCGATCCCCTGCGCCCGCCGCCAGAACAAAAGATCCGATCTCAACCGTCCGATTCCCTCGAATCACCGGCGCCCGGGGTCGATCTCCCCGATCGACGGCGCGGATCGTTTCGTCCGTGGGACCCGACGCGACCGGGGTGAACTCGAGGCGCGATGTGATTGTCGCGTCGCGCAAGGAACCCGAAAACCCGTTTCCAACTTTACCCCTCCGACGATCACCTAATTACGTTGACCGCCACTTCTCCACGCTTTCTCCTCTCTTCTCCCCCTCCCCGTTGCGATCTCCATATTTTTCTGATCCGTGCTCCTTCCTCTCTCTCTCTCTCTCTCTCTCTCTCTCTAGATTCTATCCTCCGCCTTTCTCTCTCTAGGTCGGAGCTCCGCTCGGCGGGAATGGCGCGTCGACCGAACTGAGCTCGAACCTCTCCGCCTTCCTCGCGGTCCGCTCGCTAGGGTCTTCCAGCTCGTCGGGGCTCGCAACGAGCTCGGGAGGGAACGTCCTCGATTTGAGCGGGCGAGAGAGAGGAAAAGCGCTCGCGAAGTGCCGCGCCGTGGTCCGCTCGGCTCGCCGCCGGAGTATCGGCGGCATCCGAGCTCGGTCGCAGATCTACAGTTGGTGGTGCTGTCGTCGTCGTCGTGGCCTGTCGACTTTCTGGAGACGTCGGGGTCACGTGTTTGGTGGAGAAATTATTGATAATGGTTGGAGGCGTGGGGGCGAAGCTAAATTAGATTCTTATCTATCGATAGGACTGGGAAGTCAAGCTTAGGTTTTTTTTTTTTTTTTCCCTTTTTCTGAGGTTTGTTCGTTTGGCTGCGAGTCGGGATTTTTTTTTTTTTTTTTTTTGGTTGGTTTTGTTGTGGAGGCTGGATTTGGCGATGAATCGTAGCTTTAGGGCTCAGGAGTCGCAAATGCTGGGGCACCGGAAGCAGCAGATGATGAGGGAGAAGGAGGAGGATCTCGCGTTGTTCCTCGAGATGCGAAAGCGCGAGAAGGAGCGCAACGATCTCCTCCTCAACAATGCCGAAGAATTCGACGCTCCATTAGGTAAGATTTTTTTTTTCTTTCCCTCGAAGGGCCGAGATTACTGGACTCGGTGTTGGTAATGCAATGTAAAGCTGTGTGTTGGTATCTTTTCTTGGTTAGATGTTTAGTTACATGAGTTGTGCTCTTAGGTCTGGCGAAGAGGAAAGCTTACTGGTTCATTGCTCTGCTGTTAGTGGTCTATGGGCAGGGCCCTTTTGGCTCATCTGTTGTTTAGTTAAGTTGGGTATCTCGAATTCTCAATTAAGGATTGAACTTGCAGGATCGAAGCCTGGTACTTCTCCCATATTCAACATTGCCGCTTCGGTGCCTCCGCGTAAAACTGCCACTGATGACTTTCTTAACTCTGACAGTGATAAAAATGATTACGATTGGTAAGCTGGTGATACCCTTCACTTCCATTTTCATTTGCTTCTCAACACGACAGAAGATATATGCTACTGTTGATAAATATTGACATTCTGTTGAGGCCCTTTTTAGCTCCGCTGAATTCTCTTTCTGTAGAATGATTGTCTTTTAACCTATTTGATTGATTTCAACTGCACTAAAAATTCTCAATGCATGTCCATCTTCTGAGTCCACATTTACTTTGGTAATAGATAAACCAAAAGATGCTATAAGCTTCTCATAGTCACTTTGGCGGAGTGACTGAGAATTATGCTGTAGTGAATGGAGAACTGTCAAGTTTGCATTGGTATACATGAGTACCTCCTCATGACTTTCTCAGAAAATGACTCGTTAATATGAAAAGGTAAGAAGTTTTCAAAGCAATTGTTGAATGGGGATCCTTTTCTTAAGTTAGAGGAAATATGTTATGGCAGTGTTGGGGATTCTTGGAGCTCTACGGTGACCTTTTTAGTGATTACGGATTAGAGAAAAGGTTTGGTTTTAAAAGATATTTGATAGGTGCTGAATGAAGCAACTTCAACTTTAGACTCTGGAATTGGGGGAAAAAGATCAAATCCGGGACAATTAATTGTTTAGACTTCTTGCTCTTATCTCACATGCTTTCATGATTTGCATATTACAACCTTGCTCACTTCATACTGAATACCACACATTTTAGTGAATTGTTCTTGAGCATGCTTTGAAATTGTTTGAGACATTTTCAGTTTTGATAGGTAGTTGGAAAGTAGATCTCATAGTTTGATTTCTTTTTCCTTAAATCAAATGGTGTTTCCTCAGTGTTATCCCATTTTTAACACACGTATATCATAGTATAAGAATGGCCATTTTGCATAGTTATTGTAATCTTTTCCACAAATCTATGTATCGATTTCGTTCAAAACACCTGAATTTAGGGATTTTTATACTCCAATATGCGGCCAATAAGAAAGCATCTTGGAGCTATTTAGGATGGCTTTCAATTGACTGGTGGAATTGCTTTGTCCTTGGCTTTTCTTGTGAAAGATTAAATGATGCGAAACTTGTATGTCATGACATGCCTACACTTTTTTTCCCATTTGGAGTCCTGGAAAGAAATATTTTGCTGGCTTTTGACTACACACATTTTAAAACATCTAATAGGTAAAGTAAAAATTACAATTTACAGTTGAAAGTTAACAAGAGGGCAAAGATCTTTGATGTTCATTAGCCAGTGAAAAAGATACAATTTGCTTGTTTATTAGAATAATCATTCATTACTCTGATTCCTTGAATGTGGTTCTAATTTTATTGAGAATGTAATGTTTCGTGAAAATGTCGAGGCATTAGGTTTTGCTTCTAAGATTTTTATTGGTTTTCTCTGTATCATTTCTAGGCTTCTGACACCACCTGGTACGCCTCTTTTCCCTTCTCTGGAGATGGAATCACAAAAGACTGTTATGAGTCAGCTTGGTACTCCAAAAGCTCGCCCCACGGTGCTTAAATCACGAGTAAGAGCATTTCTTGTTGTTGCATCTGAGATAGTACTCGCTTGCATGGTAAATTTTTGTCATATTAGGCTGCACTTGCTTGGTGCTTAATACCAAAAGAAAATTTGGAACTGTAAGAATGACTGGCTTGTGTTAATTTCATTCAATGCAAATCTGCCTGCATATTATGAAGTCCCAATACTGTCTCTCTTAACAACCAGCGGCCCTGAAGCATTTTGCCTTTTGCGTCTAATGATTGATGGTGATGCCTTTTGGACTTAGTTATACATATTTGTCATGTTTGAATATCGAGTTTTGTATTGTGAATAATTCTTTGATATTTTTGCTTGTATGCATAGTGCAATTGTATTCTCTAGTTTCTTTTACAGCATATTGCATAGATGGAACTGCTAAAGGTATTAGCTTAGGGATGTTCTTGGTTGGTTGTAGATTCCCATTGTGTGTGGGGTACATCCATGCTCTTAGATTTTCACCTTTCCGTACCACAAGATATGTTTCTTAGATTGTCTGCTAATTGTTACTTAATTAGAAGAAATTCTATTCTTATTCTTTTCCTTCTTGATGGTTTAAAACTGTGCTTGGATTGCTTATTTGGTCATTTGGCCATTTCTTTAGTTGGCGAATTCCATGGTGGAGCCACCTGCAAGAACCAATGTGACATCTAGACAACAAGCTTCCTCTCCTGGGTCAACTGCTTCGGGGGCAGGAATTCGCCGGCCCTCATCTTCAGGGGGTCCAGGATCGAGACCGGCAACACCAACTAGTCGGCCTACGCTTACAATGTCCTCTAGAGCCTCAAGACCTTCAACGCCAACCTCTCGCCCAACCTTGTCGTCAAGTAAATCAACAGTGCCTGCCAAGTCCTCTGTTGCTGCTACTAGGCCTGCAGGTACTTCGACCAAGCCTGCAGTTTCAGCTGCAAAGCAAGCTCCTGCCAGATCATCGACTCCATCAAGGTCAACAGCGAGATCTTCAACACCAACCGCCCGTCCCACTGTTAACCCACCAAAACCAGCATCAAGGGCAGCAACACCAACTCGCCGACCATCCACAACATCAACTGGTTCCACTGTATCTGCACCTCCTGCAAAAGCCGTGTCCTCTACTATTGCAAAATCTGCTTCAACAACGTCAAGAAATCCAGTGCCTTCACGTGGAACTTCCCCTACAACGAAATCGAGACCATGGAAACCTTCAGAGATGCCAGGTTTCTCTCTTGATGCTCCTCCAAACTTGCGAACAACTCTGCCTGAAAGGCCGCTTTCCGCTACTAGGGGTAGGCCTGGGGCACCCAGTTCTCGATCGTCTTCTATTGAGCCTGGTCCAACTACAAGACCAAGAAGACAATCATGCTCACCATCGAGAGGGCGCCCTGCCAATGGTGTCCTTCATACAAGTGGAGGCTCTGTTCCTGCAGTGAGTCGTGGGCATCCTAAAATAAATGACAATGTGAGCCCTGTATTAATTGGAACGAAAATGGTGGAAAGGGTAATGAACATGCGGAAACTAGCACCACCAAAGCAAGATGATAAACATTCTCCTCACAGTAACATGTCTGGGAGGTCGGCTTCTTCACCAGATAGCTCAGGCTTTGGCCGAACACTATCCAAGAAATCCTTGGATATGGCTATAAGGCATATGGTATGTTCCTTTTTCTTCTTTGGCATAACACTGTTAACTAGTTTATTGCTTATACTGCTTGACATGGTTACTCTTCTCAGGCTTGAAGATCATTTCTCTCTTTCCATATCTAATGTTTGACTACGAAGGGCAATGTTTAAATTAAATTGATGTTATTTTGTGATGTGATTGTACTTAAACTCAATCCAGGACATAAGGCGGAGCATTCCCGGGAATTTGCGACCATTGATGACAAATATACCTGCTTCATCCATGTATAGCGTGAGATCTGGGCCTACAAGAAGTAGGACAGTTAGCGTGTCAGACTCTCCACTTGCGACAAGCAGCAATGCCAGCTCTGAAGTGAGTGTGAATAACAACGGTCTGTGCGTGGAGGGGAACGGACTGGATGATGATATTACCAGTGATCGGGATGGTCATTCGCCTATGCGTGGCAGGCGATTGTAGGTAGGTGCAGTGATGAATTGGAGTCATCCATTGTTTTGAATCGGGATCCGCAGGATTGATGAAGAGAAATGTTCCTGGAAAGGACTTAGGGCTTCACGTTGATGGTATAAATTGTACGAGTTGGCTAGGAAGGCTGGCTGTTGAGGGCCTCTTATTGAGGTCCGTGTATTAGTTAATGTCGGCGAATCTAGCTAAACTCCTTATTTTTTATGAACGGGAGTTATGGTGAACAAGCTTTAGAAAGTTGTACCCATCTTGGCGACTTGTTCCTTATTCTCGTGCTCATTTAGTTTCTATTGTTTAGAGCGCGTTTTGACATCTACTCACTACATAGCGCGATGTAAGCTTAGAGAATCTTGATTATGTAAATCGCAAATGGTCTCCTCAATCGGGCCTTCTCGTCTATTCACTTTTATTTTCGTCTTCTTCAAGCCAGAGTTTATTGGTTGGTGGAAGAAGGTAGAGCGAGAGAAAATACTTCGTTTTCTCCTTTCTGTTGCATTAAAAAAAGCTAGTTTGTGGATGAATATCGTTCCTAAATCCTTAATATCGCTAGAGATGCGTCAATATTATATTTTGCCCTCGGAAGAATTTGTGACGACCAATTCGAACGGGCAGTTGTGGATATCCTTCATGAACATCCGGTGCTACGTGGAGAACTGGAACGAATTTGAGATAGTGCTGGTGGTACAGTCTTGCCGCGTCGTTTTCCCGCAAGGAAGAATGGGAGGGACGCTATTGGGGCATCGACTGGGTCCTAACCAAGACATGGAAGTCAAGAGTTGAGGCGGAGCACGTCAAATTGGACCGTCTGGGTGCAAAACACGTGGTATTGAAGATATGTTTGAATAGGCCGAAACGATTGTCGTTGAGAACTTTAGATTCATGTCAGTTTGCTTTCTTTAAATCAAATAAACTACACGCGAAGGACGGTAGGAGGAAATATCTGCCTATCAGACTGCAAAGAGACAAAGCTTGTTAGGAACTGAACGTGGTCTACTAGGCATATTGTGGAATAAAAATTTATGGGCTCTGTTTGGTTTAAGAGAAGTTGTCGATTTTTCATCCTCAATTTCCAAAATCTAAGTGCTTGGCAAAAATTCTCAGAAATTACTTTCAAAAGGAAACACAGGGCAGTAGGAGATGACTCAAGTCAATCTGCCACTAATCTGTCTATTTTATGGAAATCATGGCATGCTCTTTTCCTATTAATTCTCATTTGCTTGTTGTGGAAAGTCGATTTCAGCCGATGTCTGTCTTCATTAATTTTTTATTTTAATTCTGCCGTAGAGAGATCGCTAGGAGGAATGTCACATCTTTCTTGTTTTTTAGCAGCCAACTTGTCCACTCACTTATGCCAAGTTGATGCAGATAAATGACTCGTGTGAGACCAAAAGAGGAGGCTCTCTCCTAAGTCCTCCTCCACTATAAATCTCCTCTCAACGTGGTGGCTAAACCATCTAAATTACACATCCCATCTCTCATTTCTTCTTAATCTCCCACCACATCTCTTCAGTCCACTTCTGCTTTGAGTTATGCAAATCTCGGGCTTTACTTCTTCAAACTTACAATTTCGTTGCTTCATTTTTGCGATTGCTATTGTATTGTGCTTTGTACGAGTACCCTTAGCATCAAATGAAACCGACAAATCCGCATTGCTTGCATTCAAGGCTGGAATAACTAATGACCCTCTCAGGGTGTTAGATTCCTGGAACAATACGGTCAACCTCTGCCAATGGTATGGCATTACATGCAGTTGCCGGCATCCCAATAGAGTCACTGTGTTGGCGCTGTATTCCCAGAAACTCTCAGGGTCTATCTCCCCTCATATTGGGAACCTTAGCTTCTTAAGGGAATTGATGCTCCATAATAATAGCTTTTACCATGAAATCCTTCCGCAAATCGGGCGATTGCACCGGTTACGTATCTTGTCGCTAATCAATAATTCTCTCACAGGCGAAATCCCCAAGAACACATGAGGTTGCCTTGACCTTTTTAGTGTTGGATTTTCTGCAAACCATTTGAGTGGAGAAGTGCCTCCAGAGATAGGTTCTTTGACGAAGCTTCGGTTTCTTCGTGTAGCAGTAAATAATCTAGCAGGAAGTATCCCTTCTTCAATTGGCAACTTATCATCATTGGAGGTTGTTTATCTTCGCTGGAATTACTTAGGCGGGAGTCTTCCTCGGTCTCTAGGCCAACTGACCAAACTATCAGCACTTGTTTTGCTACAGAACAGGTTGTCTGGTACGGTTCCACCTTCCCTTTCAATTTATCTTCATTGGAAGCACTTGACGTAGGTTATAACCAAATACATGGAAGTCTTCCCACTATAATAGGCTTTGGCCTCCCCAACTTACAATTTTCAGCATCGCCTCAAACCAATTTGTTGGCTCAATCCCCCCGTGGATACCTAATAATGCTACAAAGCTAAGGATATGTCAACTTTCAAGCAACAAACTCTATGGGAAAGTACCATCTTTTGAAAGTTTGCGTAACCTTCAAAAGTTGAACATTCAATTTAATCGCCTCGGAAGTGGGGGATCTGGTGACTGGAAATTCCTTTGCTCATTAACTAATATCACTAGCTTCTTCTCCTTAAGTTTTGCTAGTAATAGACTCGGTGGGCTGTTGCCAAGATGCATTGGTAATTTCTCCATTACTATCAAACACTTATTTTTTGGAAAAAATCTTATCATTGGTGAGATTCCTAGAGAAATCAGCAATCTTGTGAACTTGGAGATCTTGGCAATGGAATACAACAGTTTTTCAGGTGCTATCCCAATTGATTTGGGAAATCTTTAAAATCTGGCAATTCTGAGTCTCTCCTATAACAATCTATCTGGGGTAATTCCATCCTCTTTGCAGAAGATGAAGCGATTGATTAAATTACATCTTCCCGGGAATCAGTTTCATGGACACATACCTTCACATCTAGATAATTGTAGTCTAATGGACCTCGATCTTTTTAACAACAATCTCAGTGGTCCCATATTCCCAGCGGTTAAAACTCTCATTTATTTAGATTTGTCTAAAACCATTTGAGCGGGGCCCTTCCAGTGGAAGTGGGGCAAATTGACCATTTAGATACTTTGGACATCTCAGGCAATATGTTTAGTGGTGAAATTCCAAGCACTCTAGGTGATTGTAATGCATTGGTAGTATTAGTAATGAAGGATAACCACTTCCAAGGACCCATTCCTC
The DNA here is from genome assembly GCA_014182365.1 of Eucalyptus tenuipes. NCBI lineage: Eukaryota > Viridiplantae > Streptophyta > Magnoliopsida > Myrtales > Myrtaceae > Eucalyptus > Eucalyptus tenuipes. Next base: position 31,197,699 of record CM024543.1, on the reverse strand, counting down.
AATCAACTAGCTCATTAAGAAGTATTGAGGAATTGGATCTTTCGAATAACAATCTCTCGGGTGAGATTCCGAAGTTCTTAGCGGCATTCGATTTTTTGGAATTTCTGAATTTATCCTTTAACAATTTTCAAGGCATGTTACCAACCGAAGGAGTCTTCAAGAATGCAAGTGCCACTTTTATTGCTGGAAACAACAAGATATGTGGAGGAATCCCAGAATTTCGGCTACCTAAATGCGTCTCCAGACTCTCCAAGAGCAAAGGAGTAGTTCATAAATTGAAACTCTTGCTCTCTATTATTTTTGGGCTTCTTGGGGTGGTTCTTGTTCTCATTTTTGTGTATGTATGTTGGCTGAAGAAGAAGAACGCACAAGAACCAACTTCAAGTTCCATAGTTGAGAGTTGGCCAAAATTATCTTATGGAACTCTTCTCAAAGCAACTAATGGTTTTTCCTCAACTAATTTGATTGGTGTTGGTAGTTTTGGATCCGTTTACAGAGGAATACTCCAGGAGAATGGGACTAATGTTGCAGTGAAGGTGCTTAATTTAACGCACCATGGCGCTCTCAAGAGCTTCAAAGTCGAGTGTGAGGCCCTAAAGTGTATCAAACACCGAAATCTTTTGAAGATAGTAACAATATGCTCAGGTATTGATTATAATGGAAATGACTTTAAGGCTTTAGTCTATGAGTTCATGGTCAATGGTAGCCTTGAAGAGTGGTTGCACCCATGTCCAATACTAGCTGATGTAGATGGGCCCTCAAAAATTTTGAATCTCATCCAAAGGATAAAGATTACCATCGACATTGCTTTTGCATTGGAATATCTTCATAACCAATGCCACAACACCATAGTTCATTGTCATCTAAAGCCAAGCAATGTGCTTTTAGATGCAGAAATGGTTGGACATGTTGGTGACTTTGGATTGGCAAAGTTCATCCTTGAATCCACTTCTTATACGGACACAAATATAAGCTCAGCTGGTTTGAGAGGAACAATTGGTTATACTGCTCCAGGTATGTCCCCTTGTGTCCCTAGCTCCCTCAAATGAAGAATTTGTTTATCACAAAATTGCTGATGCATCTTTTCACAAAACTTTGGACTTCAAAATGAGATTGTGCACATGCTATTTTCTCATAACTCAACCATTTGTGGTTCTTGATAAGTGCAGAATATGGAATGGGAAGTGGGGTTTCTATTGAAGGGGATGTCTATAGTTATGGCATCCTCATGCTAGAGATGTTTACAGGAATTAGTCCGACAACTGAGATATTCAAAGAAAATTTCAACCTTCAGAATTTTGTCGAGGAAGCTTTGCCTAAACGAGTCCTAGAGATTACCAATCCCATTCTAGTTCAAGAAGTAGAGAGCAATGCAGGCCAAAGCAGAAAGAGTACAATCCAAAATTGTCTGCTAATGATCTACAAAATTGGGATTGCCTGCTCAGTTGGAGTCCCAAGAGATCGAATGAGCATCACAGATGTAACAGCTCAACTATGTTCGATTAGGGACAGACTTTACGCAGCTGGCTTATGAGGATAGTAGTTATACTAAAGCAGTAAGTTTTTTTAATACATCCTGCAAATCATGCCAAACTGAACCAGTTAAGCATTGACAAGCACCTGACATTACGCATTTTTTTCTTTTTTCATATCTAGATAAACTCAATTGTCTGATAATGCGAAGATGGAGCCATGGAAGTAATAAAATCATCATGCAGAACCAAAGTGGCTTGGAAAAATAGTGAAGCCATCCGATGAACCAAAGTGGCTTGGAACCACTATGGCATATGGGAACCTTTAGTTAACTCGAATTCAATGACAATGTCTTCGTCTCCGGGAGGTAGGGAGACGTGGCAGAAGGTCTTCATCTCTGATGCAAATGTGGGACAACTGCTTCTCTAACGTGTTGTGAGGTTGGTGAATCGAGTTCTGATGTAGACTATGAATAGTTTAGACCGTGAAGCACATAGGTGTATTTCATTATTCCTTTAAGACGAAAGTTGGCATGTGAGAGGAGAACGAAGTATTAGGAATGATGCTGTCATCCATACAGCTGTACTCTATATCCGGATTATTGAAAAGAAAAGGCTTACAGGCAAGCCAGCATATGTCTCTTAAAGTTGTCTGAACGATACATTTTTCCTTTTCTATCTTTTATGCTAGTTAAATAGCTCAATTATCTATTAATAAGAGTAGACATTGTGCTGGCACATCCAGCGCGATGTATGTCTAGGGAAAAACACTACTATGTGAGTATTTCTGGATACCTTCATGTACGATGCAAACTCGAGTCCTACATTACCTAAATCCTCCACTTGGGAGAGCAAATTATGTTATTGCATCATCTCACCAAGCGGGAATGACTTTCATTGACAGAAATCTAGTTTTAAGTGAAACATGCATCGCCAACAAATAACTTGGAAGTAAAGGTAATAGTCATTATCAAATTTATGATGAAGACCAAATCATGATAATCAAGTTCATTAGATGGATTAAATGAACAAATTTCCTCTCATTAATAGGAATTTCAAGACATTTTAGTCCACTGCACGGACAAAATAGAAAAGTCGACTAATCGGATAGTACTCCTCACTCTGCCTTAGAAAAGAATAGGAAGATGGCCATTGTATCCATATGATCATTGGTCATAGTTTTTCCTTCCATTTTAATTTTTGGGAATCTTCATCTTAGAGAGCGGAGAGGTCATTAGCTATGCATTTTGCAGAATTCAAAAAGAACTGTAGCAACTTCAGACAGTGTAAGTTTAGACATCGGAAGTTCCGAGTTTCTATCTTTGAAAATTTTTTGTGTACAACCCAAGGTTCGGACTTATTGGCTATGCACTTCACTATAGATTCTAAAATTTCCCCTTTATTTTCTACTTGCACTAGAGAATTATTGGTACATTAACTGTAAAAAGATGGCGAATCCCTTGTGCGGGAATCATGCAACTGCATAATTGCCTCTCTTTTCTGAGAAAGCCTCTTCCGTGGGTACATTTATCTTATTTCTCGTTTTCTCCTATTCTGGTTTTTTCTTGCCCAAACCTTTTTCTAAAGAGGAGGTCGTGAATAATATAACCGGCGAGATCCCAAGAGCAATTGAGAATCTCGTGAACTTAGAAAAGTTGTATGAGGATGGCAACAATCTTTCATGTACAATCCCATTTGACTTGAAGAATATTCAAAATCTTACATATGTCTCTCGATCAACAATCTCTCCGGGGTAACTGCATTTTCATGCAAAAATCTAAGCAAATTGGTTTACTTTGTATCTCGATTGGAATAAGTTTCAAGGGCGCATTCCTCCACATCTAGATAAGTGCTTGCTCAAATAATAAATTTAGAGCAATGTGAGAAACAAAATTGATTTACAAAGTTGGTGTACTTGTCCGTATGGCGAACTTCTGTTATCGTTTAAATTTGGCTCACTCGTTGAAATGCCTAATGCACTTAATAAACCAATTTTATGAACTAACACTACTGTTTCTAGCATCATTCATCAATGTATAAGGACAGACTAGTTTTTGTTCCTGTTAGCTACTAAGTCCAAAGGAAAACGGAGCATGAAGAAGACCGTTGTTGCTGTGAATGACCAATAGAGGGGGTCGGAAAGTCAGTCGAGGCCATTCAAAGTCAACGATAAGGTCTTCGCCCTTAGTTGTCTGAGAGTGTCCTCTGGATAATGAAATGAGCGCGTTCTCATCAACATCAATCCTCTGTGGAAGTGAAAGTTCGACCCCAGAAACAAGTTGCAAATGCAGATGATCGGCACTGTCAACTTCAGCGGCATCCCTTTCATACGAAATTTCCTCCGCCAACTCCAAAACAATAGCATCAACCTTTTGATGTTCGAGTTCACTAAACAAGGTCGTCTCGACTCTGCGATCGACAGCCATGAAAGTTTTTTGGATATCTGGGAAGCTTCTTGAGGGAATAACCAAAAGCCGGAATTGTAGCCGGGGGCTACTGGAGTGGAATTATCTTCTCAGGTTCTTCATATACTGCCTGTTTGGCTTACAAGCAGTTGTAACAAGATAGCAACCTCAGAGTCTTACCCACCCTAAAGAAAAAAGGTGGCCAATTTAGAATATCGAAACACAGATGCATCGCAAGATAAAGTTGCTAAGTGTGAATTGTTTCTTTATAAAATAATCCCAACCACCATGATCAGTGATTGCCATCATCGTATAAAAGGAACTTCTTTTCTTTCTTCTAGTTGATAAGAAAGATTTTAATATTTCTATTACACACGTGTATTGAAATCGTGGCTAATCGATTGTTCACTGATCTTGTTCATAGAGCCAAAGACAAACAACTTCAAAGTAATTAGCATCTTGTTGCTATACCAATCTAGTTTAAATGCACACAAATTTGGACTAAACTAAACTATCGACATATATTCATATTGATGAAAACTTTAGTTTGTTTTTTTATTAGGAGCAACTTGATGGTGTAAGTATTTGCTACTTTACAAGAATGTTCATTTGCTAAATTAAGCAGAAATCATGCGGTAATTCCTCTGAAAGAAGGATTTATGTTGGACTTTGTATTTCTAAACAAAATCGCGAGACAAAGATTTCTATATGACCACATTGATACAAGACAATTTGAGCCATTTCCCATACTTCCAAGGGTTTATTGCTTTTGTGCTGTCTCTGTCGAAAACTTTGACCAACACTTTTTTTTTTCCTTCCTTCTTTAGAACATACAAGAATAAAATAAAACAGAAAAATAGGGAGAATAGATATTATAAGTAAATGTGTATAATATATGTCTACATATAACATTCCCCACCCTATTGAACGTTTGAGAGGCTCGACGTTTGTGTGTGTGTGTGTTTTTTGGTACTTGACGGGTCTCGCAAGTTGAATGCTCTAATCCCGCGGACAAACGGAACTTTTTCTTCCAGAGATTTGTTGGCCGCTAGTTTCTGTCTGCCGCAATGTGCTCTGATTCCACAAGGAGTAGACCGTGCAAAGCACGGGAAGCATCCATGACCCAGAAATCTGGAATTAGATGTTGACCCAAAAATCATGAAAATCGAATGCATCTGCTCGGTGGGTGCGGGAAGTCGCACTTCCAAATAATTGCTCCCGAGTAAAACTCTCTCGATGCGGATGATCCGATGGGTAGGTGTGGGAAAGTACTCCCGTGCCCTTTTACTTTTTTAAAAAAGAATTTTTTGTCATGACATCAAAAATATCAAAATATGTCCATTGTGACACATTTACTCTAAACTTATTTTTTTATAATATAAAAAACTCTAAGCTTATACCTATGTGCCACATTTATCATCCGTCAAGGTTCAGATGATTTTTCAGCCAAAATAACATTATTTTTTTTATTTCATAATATCCTTGAATAAAATCAGCAGGGCTATTTGAACTATTGCATTCCCAATAATTCGGGTTGAAGCATTCACTCAGTATGCGTAAATAAAGCTACAATGAAAATGTATACTTCGATGTTATTCTGATGGAAAGAACATAAAGTGCTAAGATAAGTTGGAACTAGTAGATTTCTAACATTCCATTTGCCAAAAATTGAAATTTATTCTGTGTATGGAAATTTTGAATAACTGATGGCAAATTTGAGATATCGCCTGTAATTTTTTACTTATTAGGAACTTATCAGTCCAGTCAACTATTAGTGAGTGATGAATGAATTAGTAATTTTACAATCCTAAATCCTAAGGGTAAATCACCACTTGTTCTTAAATTCGATAAGTGGTCCTCTTCATTAGTTAATAGGTTCTTTTTTTTTTTTTTTTTTTTTTTTTTTTTTTGCTGAAACAAACCTTCCATTGCATCAAAATAGTTCAAATATTACAAGGAAAAACTACAGCGTAAATCAAGATGATATTGTTGATTTTCCATGTTCACTTTCCAAAATTGATGTGTTTGATATTTTCAGAAGAATTGTTTTATTTGAATTCACTGGAAAGTGTTCTCTCATTTTTAGTCTTGAGCCTTGACTTTTTGATAACTTTGGAAACAAGTTTTTAGTTGTTTTCAAACCAAAAGACGAGGTAGAAAGTTGTTCCCAAACCTAAACCCGGGGCAACGATGGTGGACTCAAAGTCAGTCTGCCCCTTTTGATGTGAAATGGTATGTGAAATTCATGCAAAATAAAGAACATGTTCACTTTACGAGGAGAAACTATAGCGTAAATCAAGATGATATTGTCGATTTTCCATGTTCACTTTCCAAAATTGATGTGTTTGGTATTCTCAGAAAAATTGTTTTATTTGAATCCACTGGAAAGTGTTCTCTTATTTTTAGCCTTTAGCCTTGACTTTTTGAAAACTTTGGAAACAAGTTTTTAGTTGCTTTCAAACCAAAAGACGGGGTAGAAAGTTGTTCCCAAACCTAAACCCGGGGCAACGATGGTGGACTCAAAGTCAGTCTGCCCCTTTTGATGTGAAATGGTATGTGAAATTCATGCAAAATAAAGAACATGTTCACTTTATGAGGAGAAATTATAGCGTAAATCAAGATGATATTGTCGATTTTCCATGTTCACTTTCCAAAATTGATGTGTTTGGTATTCTCAGAAAAATTGTTTTATTTGAATCCACTGGAAAGTGTTCTCTTATTTTGAGCCTTTAGCCTTGACTTTTTGAAAACTTTGGAAACAAGTTTTTAGTTGTTTTACAGGGAAGAAAGTTGTTCCCAAACCTAAAGCCGGGGCAACGATGGTGGACTCAAAGTCAGTCTGCCCCTTCTAATGTGAAAATGGTATGTGAAATTCATGCAAAATAAAGAACATGTTCACTTTATACACAGAATGAAATCACTGCTAATCAATGTTTGCTGATCTTAAGCCAGAGACTTGGCAACTTAATTGATCTTCATCGGAATGTAAATTATATGCAATGAAAGAGGATGTGAGGACTTGGGCTTTATTTGTTTTGCAGAAAATAAATGATTTAAAAAATATTTTCTTAAAAATGATCTATTGTACCGCTTGAAATAATTAGTCAGTGGAAAATATTTTCATTATCGACAGTAATTTATGCATAAATATTTTAAAAAAAATGAAAATATTCATTATTTGTTCATTTTTGTAAATAAAACAAACGATCATTTTTAGAAAAATATTTTTCAAATAATTCATTTTCCATGAAATAAATAGAGCATTATTTTCTCCTCTTTTTTCCGTTAAGGATTGCAAGAATATAATTAACAAGCATCTCTCAAAGAACGAATATTATTAGTAAACGTGTAATATATATATATATATGTGTGTGTGTGTGTGTGTGTGTGTGTGTGTGTGTGTGTGTGTAGACAAGCCCCATCCTATTGCAAATAAGAAAAAAAAATTATTAACAAGTGTCTCCCAAAGAACTTATTAAACATATTTAATTAGAAAAGTTTCAATATTCAAAAATGAGAATGGAAAGCCATTGACCATACTTTGACCGAATATGTGGCTTGCGGCAAGAGAGAAAGGACCTGCTCGGTGAAATGACCGTGGTTCACAGAAGTGAGATGACCGTGGTGGCTAATTGAATGTTTGAGAAGCTCGGTGTTACTTTGCCCTGGTTGCTGAATGAGGGACTCTGTCATTCTTTTTCCATGATGAAGAGGTCTTAAAATGAGAAAATATTTGTGAACAAGAGGTCTTAAAAGTCTTCAGCTGCGTCGAAGAGTTCAGTGGTTAGAACATGACTTACGCGGACATATTAAACTTTTTCTTCTAGAGTTTTGTTGGCCGCTAGTTTCTGTTTGCCGCAATGCGTTCTGTTTCCACAATGTTAGAATATTTAAATAATAAACCACGCCTTCATCTAACAGCTTAAGCTTTTAGAATAGTTGGCAGTGGTCTCACAAAATCTTACATGGTATCAGAGCCATACCCTTCAACCTAGCTTCTGCAAAATTCTTCGAGTTGCCTCTGTTCCTTTCTTACAAATTAGATTCTACAAAGAAGCAGAGGAATTCGTCATGGCCAAGAATACTCAAGGAGAGATTTCAGTTGAGGAAAGACCAAACTCACCTCAAAGCAGAAATCCAGGCTTAGTCAACTCATCTGAAGATGTACATTCGACGGCCCAACATATTGCCAACCCAACTCTTGCTCCAACAAATGTTTCCGGCCCAGCCAATGGCCACCAGTCCCATGGTTTCCCTTTCAGGGCCCATGGGGAGTTGGGCCAATTCAATCATGGGCTCCATACGGCACATCTGGAGAAGGCTTTTCGAGTTCTGGCACAGGCCCGATGGGCCCGAGCACAGGCCCGATGGACACAAGCCCGGACCCGAAACATCTTCGACGGGTCAGGGAGGGAATCCCTACTTGAACGCAGGACCCGGGTACCTGCCGTTCCTCTTTCCAGCCAGCGGCGGTCGGCCGGAACCCGGCGACCCATTCTACACGTCGTCGGGCGACGGCCCCGAGCTACGGCTCATTTCCTTGCAACTTAATGGACCTGAAAACTACAGTAACTGGGCTCGAGATCTCCGGCGGGCGCTGGTGACCAAGGAGAAAGAAGGCTTCATCGACGGAAGTGTGCCCTTCCCGACCGACGAACGCTCGTAGCGGCACTGGCACAGGTGCAATCAGCTCGTGCGGACCTGGATTGGCAACTGTTTGGCTCCTGAGGTGGCCGCCGCACTTCCACCAACTAAAGACTTGAAGATGATTTGGGACGCGATCCGTGAGATGTACGGAAGCTTGATCGAGCCAAGCTCTTCTCACTCACTCAAGCTGTGTCTGATCTAAAACAAGGAAACTAGTCCATCACAACATGTTTCAACCGGCTTTTTGCCCTCTGGAACGAACTCGAGGCTGCTGAGGAGAGACTCGAGGGACCGGAGGAAACCCTAAAACAATATAGGGCTATACGAGAAAGAGAAAAATCGACTTGATTTTTGCTAATCTTAAATGAAAATTACTCACATTTCAGGTTGCAAGTGCTTGCAATGGAGCCGCCACCATCGCTCGGGCGGATCTACTAGTTGGCGGTCCAAGAGGAAAGCCAGAGGATGGCAGCGGCTGGGCACGCACGAACCAGAGATGGAATGGCATTCGCTGCCCTCGGATCTGGCCTGTCGACGATTGGGAACCCCCCACCGGCGTTCGCCGTTCCTGGATCCGGCCTCTCGCCGACTGGCAGCTCCTCGTACGCCCCTTCTCCGGCGGAGCAGCCTTTCGGGTTCCATGGAGAGAGTTTCTCTCGAGCGAATGAAAGAAAGGAGGAAGGAAACCCTAATTTCCGGATGGATGGCTCATATCAATTCTTTAGATCTGACGGTCATTATTTAGCTAATGCCTTAGCTGAATCCAACGGCTCCTTCAAAGGATCCTACGGTCCACGAAATTTCACACCAAGCCTAAAAGAAAATATTAGAGGAAAAGGCAAATTGTATTGCAGCTATTGCAAACGTCCTCATCACACAGTGGAAATCTGTTGGAAATTACACGGTAAACCCGGGGATAAAGGAAAGAAGGAATCTTCAGTTAATCAAGTCACTGGGCACAATATCAACCAATCCATTACACAAAATCAGTATCAACAAATAATGAAGGCCCTGAAACAGCTGGAAATATCCAAAAAAAGAGCAGGCTTCTCAGGTACTTCATTTTGCTTCAGCTCTATTTCTCATGATGCATGGATTATTGATTCAGGTGTTAGTGACCACATTATCTGTGACGAGAGTTTCTTTTCTCATACTCATACATATATTTTCCTAGTCACTGTGAAACTTCCAAACGGGAATACCACAAATGTCACAAAAATAAGGACAGTACATCTTAGCTCTTCCATTACTCTTAAGAATGTGCTCTATATTCCTCAGTTTGAATTCAATCTTATCTTAGTGTCAAAAGCCTGTGAGGATAATTCATGTCGAATCCTCTTCAATTCTGACACCTGTCTTTTTCAGGCCCTTTCGACTGGCAAACTGATGGGCTTGGGTAGTCTTTCACAAGGATTGTATTTCTGGACAGATTTTCCCAAAAATATTGATTTATCATATTTTTCTGTGAATAAGGAATCATTGTGTAACGTTGCTACCAATGATAAAGTTATCATTTCTCATCGATGCTTTGGTCACAGTGCTTTCTTTCCACACCCTAAATGTGATATCTATCCTCTTGTAAAGCAATCACGTGCCCCTTTTTTCACAAGCAAATCCCATACTACAGAGAATTTCTCTTTAATTCATGTAGACATTTGGGGACCCTATCATACACCACATCGTGATGGGTCTCGTTTTTTTCTCACTATTGTTGACGATCATTCTCGTGCTACATGGGTCTTCCTTATGCAGTCGAAGAGTCAAGCCCTTTCTCATTTGAAAGATTTTTTCACTCTAACAAAAAATTAATTTGGAAAATCTGTTCAACGTATTCGAACAGATAATGGGAAAGAATTCTCTAGTCATGATTGTCAATCATTATTTTCCTCGCATGGAATTCTACATGAAAGTACGTGCACTTATACACCTCAACAAAATGGGGTTGTAGAGCGGAAACACCGCCATCTTCTAGAAGTCGCACGTGCACTAAAATTTCAAGCTTTCATTCCTGAAACTTTCTCGGGAGATTGTGTGGTCACAGCAGCCTACCTAATCAATCGCATGCAAACTAGGGTGCTCAATGGACGTACCCCTTTTGAGATTTTATTTGGAAAGAAGCCTGAAGTAGATCATTTGAGAGTTTTTGGCTGCTTATGTTATGCTACTGTCCTGGGTCCTCGTGACAAGATGAGTCCCCGAGCCAAACGATGCATTTTTATGGGTTGTCCAACCTTCCAGAAGGGATACCGTGTTTTTGAGCCATCGACAGGTGATTTCTTCGTAAGTAGAGATGTGATTTTCCATGAAGATGTTTTCCCCTTGCAGGATGAAGTATCTTCCAATAAATCTTCAAGCTCAAATCAGCAAAATAGAAATTTTCTATTTGAGGAAGATTTATCACTCAGTCCACACTATATATGTGTTTCGACTTCTTCTCTCGTGATCGAAACAAATGCAGCATCTTTACCTACCTCAGAATACTCAGCTCCGGACTCTACAATATCGATTGAAGAGACATCTAATTCAGAACAATTATGTTCACAGTCTATTTCTAAGGAATCATCACCTACACCTGGCCATATTCTCCAAGACGGTCAGGACAAACCACTCGTCCCCCAACTTGGACAAAGGATTATGTTTGTGCGTCCCTCAACTCATTAGGTACTCCATACCCTATCTCATCTTATGTCTCATTTGATTGTCTATCTGAGGAACATATGTGCTGCATTAGTCGTATCTCCGAAGAAATAGAACCGTCATCTTATGATGTGACCATTCGTGATCCACGATGGCAAAAGGCTATGGAAGCGGAGTTACATGCCTTGGTAGAGAATCACACATGGGATATAGTACCACTACCTGTTGATCGTAAGCTAATTGGCTGCAAGTGGGTATACAAGATCAAGTACAAGGCTGATGGTTCAGTGGAACGCTATAAGCCTCGCTTAGTGGCAAAGGGTTTTACATAACGTGAAGGTTTTGACTACCACGAAACGTTCTCTCCAATTGCGAAAGATGTCACTGTTCGTTCCTTTCTTTCTGTTGCTGCTTTTTGGGACTGGGAACTACGTCAAATGGATGTCCACAATCTTTTCTTCATGGAGATCTTGATGAAGAAATATATATGGATCTTCCATCGGGATTACGGCGACAGGGGGAGTCTGGAGTATGTCGTCTCCGTAAGTCCCTTTATGGACTCAAGCAAGCTTCTCGTCAGTGGTATGTAAAATTCACCTCAGCTCTTATAGCCATTGGTTTCAAGCAATCCAAGCATGATTATGCCCTATTCTCTTGGACTAAAGGTATGTCTTCGATCTACCTGATGATATATGTTGATGACATACTTATTATGAGAAATGATGAATTGGGCATCTAGAGACTTACGGAATATTTGCATTCTAGGTTTCGCATTAAAGATTTGGGACCTCCCAAGTATTTCCTTGGCATTGAGATTGCTCGATCAGAGCTAGGAATTTCTCTTAGTCAACAGAAATTTGTGTTAGAGATCATATCAGAAGCAGGCTTATCAGGATGTAAACCAGCTGTCATTCCTATCGATCATAACATCAAGTTGACTACCATTGAATATGATGCTGGATCATCGTCTAAAATTGACGATCCTCCGCTTAAAGATCCATTCCGCTATTAAAGGCTTGTAGGGAAACTTATATATCTCACCATAACTAGACCGGACATATGATGTGCAGTCCAGACACTTAGTCAATTCATGCATAGCCCGAAGGAATCTCACATGAATGCCGCCTTGAAGGTTATAAAGTATTTGAAGAAATGTCCAGGCCTTGGAATACTCCTTTCACGAGATTGCAATCTCGAAATGACAGCTTATTGTGACATAGATTATGCCACATGTCCTATGAGTCGGAGATCAATCACTGGTTTTTGCATCAAACTGGGAAGGTTGTTACTTTCATGGAAAACGAAGAAGCAATCCACTATATCTCTTTCATCTGTTGAAGCTGAGTATAGAGCTATGGCTAAAACCGTTTGTGAAATAGTTTGGATACGAGGCTTACTTTCAGATCTTGGGATACAGGTCAAAAGGCCAACAAACCTATATTGCAACAATGACGCAGCACTCAAACTTGCAGCAAATCCCATTTTCCATGAGAGAACAAAACGCATTGAAGTTGATTGTCACTACACTCGAGACAAAATCCAAGAAGGGGTAATCAAGACAAATGGAATTGGAACTGCGGAATAGCCTGCTGATATTTTTACCAAACCATTATGTCAAAGACAACACGCATATCTACTGAGCAAGCTTGGCGTCTTGAACATATACCAGCCGTCGGCTTGAGGGGAAGTGTTGGAGATATGCGAAGATCGAGCTGAAGATTATAATTAATCAATCCAAGATTACATGAGATTGTGATTATTTAATTATGTCAATCTATGATTGGATTTGATTTGATGAATATTCTTTTTCTTTTCCTTAGTTAGACATTTAATGTACTATAAATAGGGACTCATACAATGTAAATCATACATACAGAAATACAAAAACTTCGAGCTTTCCCTTATGCTTGGCCTACTTTTCCATCTGTGATACCATGTAAGATTTTGTGAGACCACTGCCAACTGTTCTAAAAGCTTAAGCTGTTAGATGAAGACATGGTTTATTATTTAAATATTCTAACACACAAGGAGTAACCTTTCAAAGCACGGGAATCAAACATTAGATATTGAATAGTGAACCCACTAGAAATCTCTTCTCTCTTCTCTGTGAGGCTTGTGACTGAGTCCAACACAAGACTTATGAGTCAAGAGTCGAGACAGTGCACGTCGAATCAGCCAAACTAGTATAATGACCCTGTCCAACCGAAGAAAAGGGCCAAGAACCTTCATCACTTCCTTTCTATTTTTTCAAATTTGTGCTTCCCTTCCGTTTGCGAGTGTTTGAAAATTCTGCCATCGACTAGTCTGAAAACATGCTCCTTCCTTGAAGCTAAAGCAAACGAAGCTGAGTTCCACATGTTGGACTAATTAATTCTTGCACTGTGGTGTCATTATTTCTAAAAGGAGCGATCATGCAGAGGACGGCAAGACGAGTGGTCTGTGTTCCGTTAATGATTCTTCCCATACACCTACGTACAGTTGGGGCTAAAAAGATAAACCATCGCGCAATCGGAAGACCATGGCTGTTTAAATTACTGAATCATGATCTTTTGATCATCATAATTCGAACGCCACATTGTTGATGTCCCTCTATGTAACTGACTAATAAGAAACCTATTTGAAAGAAATTTTCTTCAATTACGGATAAAGGAAAATATAGCACTTCTTTCCTCAGAATGTTTCTAGCCAGATTCTCATTTTTCTCCGCTTTTTTCTCCCTTTCTTGATGACCCTCGACTTTTACAATGAATACAAAGAAGTCTAGCAGATGGAATGAAAAAATCAACCAAAAGAAAAGATCGCACCATTTTTTGGTTTGTCTGTTAAAACCTCAATTCGAGGCTACAGAATCCACATAAAATGGCATAAAATAGAAAAGAATGTTTTGATGATTTTTACTTCTCACATCATTAACAATAAAAAGAATGTCATGCCATGTTACGTAGCATTGTAGATAAGTTTTGATATTAAGTCGACCACAAAGATAGTTTTTTGTGTGCTTTAGAATAGGGGCAAGACTCTTTATGCAACCACGGCATACTCCTGTAATATTTTTCATTCGCTTAGTGTGGAAACTCTCAATCTCCTTAAGTTTTCATATGCTGATGTGGGAAGAGAACGCTAAGAGAAATGTTGCATCTTTCTTGTTTTTTGAATTTTTTCATGCGCTACAAAAAAGAGAGGCACTCGCCAAAATCCTCACCTCTATAAATCTCTTGTCAATGAGGTGGCTAAATCACACCTGAATTACTCATCCCTTCCTCCTTTCTCAATCTCCCCGATCATCAGTTCAGTCCACTTCTGCTTGGAGTCATGCAAATCCTGGGCTTTAATTCTGTAAAGTCACAATTTCGTCGCTTCATGCTTTGTACGAGTCTCCTCTGCATCAAATGAAACCGACAAATCTGCATTGCTAGCATTCAAGGCTGGGATAACTAGGGACCCTCTCAGGGTGCTAAGCACTTGGAACAATACGGTCAACATCTGCCAATGGTACGTTGTTACATGCAGTCGCTGGCACCACAACAGAGTCACCGTGTTGGACTTGAATTCCCAAAAAAATCTTTGGGTCCATCTCTCCTCGGATTGGCAATCTCAGCTTTTTAAATGAATTGTCTCTCTATAATAATAGCTTTTGCTAGGAAATCTCTCCTCAAATCGGGTAGCTGCACCGTCTTCGTCGCTTACAACTATTCAATAATTCATTGTCTGGCAAAATTCCAAGAACATATCAGGTTGCTTTGACCTCTGTCAAGTCTGGTCGGATGAAAACCAATTGAGTGGAAAAGTTCCGCCAGAGATAGGCTCATTAGTGAAGCTCCAGAGTCTTGGATTAATACGAAACTATCTAATGGGAAGCATCCCTTCTTCCATTGGGAACTTATCATTGTTGGAGGATCTTTCTCTTTGAGAAAATTACTTAGGCGTGAGTTTTCCTCAGTTTCTAGGCCAAGTGACCAAACTAACACAACATTCTTTGGGAAGAAATAGGTTGTCCGGTACTGTTCCGCCTTGCCTCTACAATATATGTCCATCGGTAACAATTGACATTGCAATTAACCAAATACACGGAAGTCTTCTCACTACAATAGGCTTTGATCTCCCCAACTTGGAATTTTTCAGCATCCATACTAACCGATTTGTTGGATCAATCCCTCCATCGACACCTAATAATGCCACCAAACTACGGACACTTCAACTTTCAGACAACAAATTCTCGGAGCACGTACCTTATTTTGAAAGTTCGCATAACCTTTGACGGATGATCATTGACAGTAACCACCTTGGGAGTGGGGGATTTGGTGACTTGACCTTCCTTTGCTCATTAACCAATGGCACTAGCTTAACCTTCTTGAGTATGGTAGATAACAGACTCGGGGGGCTATTGCCAGAATGCGTTGGTAATTTATCCATAACTATCACATTATTGGGATTGGGCATAAATCCTATAATTGGTGAGATTCCTAGACCAATCAGCAATCTTTTGAACTTGGAAGTCTTGTGGATGGAAAGTAACATTCTTTCAGGTGCTATCCCATTTGATGTGAGAAATCTTCAAAATCTAACATATCTAGTTCTCTCCAATAACAATCTATCAGGGGTGATTCAATCCTCTTTGCAAAAGATGAACAAATTGATTAGATTATATCTTGATGGGAATCAATTTCATGGGCACATTCCTTTACATTTAAATAAGTGTCATAGTCTGATGGAGCTCAATCTTTCTAACAACAATCTCAGTGGCTCTATATTCCCAGTAGTTAAAACTCTCATATATTTGAACTTGTCTCACAACCATCTGAATGGGGTCCTTCCCAATGAAGTAGGACAAATTGACCATTTTGATACCTTGGACATTTCAGGCAATATGTTCAGTGCTAAAATTCCGAGCACAATTCCGAGTACTCTAGGTGATTGTGATGGACTATTAGAATTAGTAATGAGGGATAACCTCTTCCAAGGATCCATTCCTCAATCATTTAGCTCATTAAGAAGAATTGAGGAATTGGATCTTTCCAATAACAATCTGTCAAGTGAGATTCCGAAGTTCTTAGAGGCATTTCACTTTCTCAAATATCTGAATCTATCCTATAACAATTTTGAAGGCATGTTACCAACTAAAGGAGTCTTCAAGAATGTGAGTGCCACTTTTATTGTTGGAAACAACAAGATCTGTGGAGGAATCTTGGAATTTCAGCTCCCTAAATGCATCTCTAGACACTCCGAGAGCAAAAGAGTAGTTCATAAATTGAAACTCTCAATTGTTATTATCTTTGGGCTTCTAGGGGTGGTTCTTGTTTTGGTTTTTGTGTATGTATGTTGGTTGAAGAAGAAAAAGCACAAGGAGAAAAAGCACAAGAACCAACTTCAAAATTCCATAACTGATACTTGGCAAAAATTATCTTATGGAACCCTCCTTAAAGTTACTGATGGTTTTTCTTCAACTAATTTGATCGGTGTTGGTAGTTTTGGATCTGTTTACAGGGTAATACTCGAGGAGAATGGGACTAACGTTGTTGTGAAAGTGCTTAATTTAACGTATCATGGGGCTTTGATGAGCTTCAAAGCCGAGTGCGAGGCTTTGAAGCGTATAAAACACCACTAACAATATGCTCAAGTATTGATTACGAGGGAAATGACTTCAAGGCCTTGGTCTATGAGTTCATAGTCAATGGTAGCCTCGAAGAATGGTTGCACCCATCTCCAATACCAGTTGATGCAAATGGTAGTTTTGGATCTGTTTACAAGGGATTGCTCCAAGAGAATGGAATTAACGTTGCTGTGAAGGTGCTTAATTTAATGCATCATGGGGCTCTGAAGAGTTTCAAAGCTGAGTGCGAGGCTTTAAAGCATATAAAACACCGAAATCTTTTGAGGGTATTGACAATATGCTCAAGTACTAATTATCAGGGAAATGACTTTAAGGCTTTGGTCTATGAGTTCATGATCAATGGTAGCGTCGAAGAATAGTTGCACCCATCTCCAATACCAGCTAATGCAAATGGGCCTTCAAAAAATCTGAGTCTCATCCAATGGATAAAAATTTCCATTGACATTGCTTGGCATTGAATTATCTTCATAACTAATGCCACAACACCATAGTTCATAATGATCTAAAGCCAAGGAATGTCCTTTTAGACGCTAAGATGGTTGGACATGTCGGTGACTTTGGATTGACAAATATCATCCTTGAATCCTCATCTTATACGAGCATAGATATAAGCTCAGCTGGTTTGAGAGGAACAATTGGTTTTGCTGCTCCAGGTATGCCTCCTTATATCTCTCAAATTAAGAATTTGTTCATCACAAAATTGTCGATGTCATCTTTTCACACAACTTTTAACTTCACAATGAGATCGTGCACATGAGTTTCTCATAGCTCAACCGTATGTGGTTCTTGATATGTGCAGATTATGGAATTGGTAGTGTGGTTTCTACTGAAGGCGATGTTTATAGTTATGGCATCCTCTTGCTAGAGATGTTCACAGGAATCAAGCCCACGGCCGAGATATTCAAAGAAAACTTGAACCTACATATTTTTGTCGAGAAAGCTTTGCCTGAACGAGTCCTAGAGATTACTGATCCCATTCTAGTTCGAGAAGCGGAGAGCTATGCAAGAAAAAGCAGAAAGAGCACACTCCAAGATTGTCTTCTAATGGTCTACGAAATTGGGATCGCCTGCTCAGTTGGAGTCCCAAGAGAACGAATGAGCATCACAGATGTAGCAGCTCAACTTTGTTCAACTAGAGACAAACTTTACAGAACTGGCTTACGAGGATAGGTAATTTACTAAAGCAGTAAGTTTTCTAGTACCTCCTATAAATGCCAAACTGAACCACTTATATAAATATTCCAATCTAGATAAACTCATTTTTCTGGTAATGTGAAGATGGAGCCATGGAGGTAACAGAGTCATCATGCAGAACAAAAGTGGGATTGGAAAAACAGTGAAGTGATCCAATGAATTATGGCATGCGGGAAACTTCAGTTGACTCAAAGTCAATGACAATGTCTTCGTCCTCTTCGGGAGGTGGAGAAAGGTGGCAGGTCTTCATCTCTTATGTAAACGTGGGACGGATGCTTCTCTAATTTATTGTCGGGTTGGTGAATCGAGTTCTGTAATAGACAATGAATAGTTTAGATCATGAAGCACAGGGGTGTGTTTCAGCGTTCCTTCTGAAGTGAAAGTCGGCGTGTGAGGAGAGAAGATGGCATTAGGAATGATGCTGTCATCTTACAGCTGTACAGTATATTTGGAAAATTGAAAAGAAAGACATGCGTGCGAGCTTGTATCTGTTTCATAAAGATATGCAAGCAAGTCCATTTATCCTTTTGTTCTGTTTTGCTAGTTAAATAGTTCAATCTATTCATATGAGCAGAATTTATGATCACCAAGATGCACCGGCATTAGTAGATTTCCTTTGGAAAACTTTAAAAAATTGAGACAATTCAATGCGTGATTTTCTAATACGTATATGCAACTTTTAATTGCTGATACAGTCCGTACTAGCAATTTTTTTCTCCCACACACAATCTCACCTGTCCGAGATTGATTATCAGGATGTTATTTAAAAGATGCTGTGTCATTTTCTAGTAAGGAAGAGTGGGAGCATCACTATTAGTGCGTTGACCGCGTCCTATGCACGACTTGGAAGTCGAGATTCAAGACAATGTACATCGAACCGGAATATCTAGATAAAAATTTCGTGGTTTTAAAGATATGTTGGAAGTCGTCCAAAATATAGTTGTTGTATACGTTAAAAGTAATGGTAGGACTCTTTCCTTAAGTTGAATCATCTAGATGCAAAAAAATTCTTAAAGATGTCAAGATTCGAAGGCCAGGAGGAGGAAACTTTTGCTGATCAGACCACAGAATCGAAGCTCCTTGAAACACGGTCAAACAAGCTTATTGTAGAATCAAAATCTTGGGCCTCGTTTGTTTTATGAAAATGCCGCCAGATTTTTTGTTTTAACTTTCCAAAATTGATGTGTTTGGTGCAAATTCTCAGAAAATTTTTTAGTGTTTCCTAATTTTCAGCCTTGACTTTCTGAAAACTTTGGTAACCAGTTTTTAGTTGTTTTCAAACCAAAACCCGGGATAGCAGCAGTGGACTCAAAGTGAATCTGCCACTTTTGATGTGGAATGGTATGCGAAATTCATGCAAAATAAATAAATAAATAAAAACATGTGATCACAGTAGATGACAACATTGTTACGGATTGACAAATAGTTGTCAGGTTCAATTGTTAGATTCAGGACCAAGGACAGGGGACACTAAAGTTGACGCAAAGGAGATTAAGGGAGTAAAGGCTCATTGAACTTAAGGCATGAGATAAGAATTGTTTTTTTTTTTGCTAATAGAGAAGGGAAGAAGCTTGTTACATCAGAATCTTTTCAGAAAACGATAAAAGCCATAATCATAAGTAATGAGGATTACAAGTACCGTATGCCCGAAATTATTTTTTCACGTGACCCAAGTGCAAAATATACACGTCAAATTGCATACTTCAGTGTGAAATACAGATTGTCTAGAGATTGGTTTACTAGCAAAAAGTATCATGACTTCATTATATGTCTTGAAACAAATCTGATTATATGTATTTGGAACTGCCGTCTTATTAACCAGATTGGCATTTATGTGAGGTAGATGATATCTATATGATACGTAATAATCACTTCAATATGCCAGAAATGTGCACATTTATTGTGACCCATTGTACTTTATCCAATCAATCATTCCTTGGTCATCTTTACTAGTAGAATATGACCATGAGAAAGCCGTATTATTGAAACTCCAATAAGGCAAAGAAAAGAAAGAAAAGCAAAAATCGGATGGCAAACTTCCCGACACCTTTTTTTTTTTTTTTTTCTCATGAGTCTTGAAAGTGTGTCGAAATTGAATAAAGTGCGGTAGCTAATTAATATGAAGCCATTACTCATTATTTAGTATCAGTTTCGAAAGATTACTTTCGATAGAAATCAGTGTGAGATTATATTATGAATTAATTTAAAATTGCAATTTTCCTACTCTTTTAGTCCAAACTTATGACTATCCTTAAAAAAAAAAATCCTCAGAATTAATTGTCTTTGTCGAAAGAATACAAAATAAAAACTGCTTACATATCGCATATGAATCTTTAACATTCTGCAGAGAGAGAGAGAGAGAGAGAGAGAGAGAGAGAGAGAGAGAGAGACTCAGGCTTGTCCCAACAATCCCTGTGATTCAAATTATGGAATTGGAGTTGTTTATGCAGCTGAACAGCCTAGAAGGCGGATGAGCATCACCAAAGCCGTATTTAAGCTGCATTCGATCAGGGAGAAACTCTTCTACTGCTTCTTTTCTTGGACAGATGAGCTACAAATTGGTGATATTGAGTTAGACTATGGCAATGTAGGCACACAAAGCATGCATATAGACTTTTTGCCCTTATCAATCTGATTAAAGTAAATGATATTTTTTCATATTCCTATGTATGGTTGGGGGTAAAAAAAAAAAAAAAACCATCGTGCAATAGGAAGCCTAAGAATGTTTAACTTACCATACCATAACCTCTTGGTCATCATAATAGCCAAACATATTTCGAACACCATAATTAGACCTAATTGAAAGAAGTTCCCTTGAGCTAAAGATGAAGGAAAATGTAGCCGTTCTTCCCTCAAGAATGTTCTAGCCAGATTCTATTGTTTTCCCTTCTTTTTTTTTTTTTTTTTCCAAAAAAAGTGCTAAAAAAGTCCTAAACCTTTTGCATTTGTGCCAATTTAGTCCTAAACTTTCTTTGGTGTCAATTAAGTCCTAAACCTTTTTACGTTGTGCCAATTCAATCCTTTTTGGCCAATTTTGGTCGGATTTTGCTGACTGGATGCTGGATGGCTGACGTGGCCTGATCGGCGGTAACGTGGACAACTTTTAATAATATTTTAATTTTTTGAATTTTTTTTATTTTTTTTCTTTTTCTTTTTCTTTTTTTTTTTATTTTTATTTTTTTCTTATCCTCTTCTTCCTCCAGTCGGTCGCTGGACCTCGGCGATTGGCCGAGGCGACGGCTGGCAAGGTCAAGGTCGAGGGTTGGAAAATGAAAAGACTTAAATTACCTCCAAAAATTAATAATAACACAAATCAATTTTAAATGAATTTATGTCCAGCATTTGAAAATGAAAAGACTTTTAACCACCACTCTCCACTACACTTGAGTCTCCACTATTTAAATGCGGTTACTTAATTGTCAAACAAGAACATAAAAGATTAATTACATCTTTTTAATGACGAAACTATTTATCGTTTGAAGATTTTTAATGGGCGTCACCGGCCCAATCTACTGTAAATGGCGCACATAGCATGCGTTGGGTCTAGTGCCTATTGATCTTTGGCTTTGGGTAACAATGCATGGAGAAATAATAGATTTTTTTGATAAATTAAATAGGTATCTGTAAACAACAACCTTTCTTTCGAATAGTCTGATCTTTAATTTCACTCCTATTTGTCGGTTTCCTTAACTTATTATCTCTCATATGCGTCGTGTTTTTCTTTCCCACTTTGTAAATTCTATTCTATATACTATGAAACCAGACGGCAACGAATGCATTGAGCTAGAAATTTACAAGTAATAAGACAATTCCTATAATATCTCAAAATATTATTTTTCGGTGTTATATTGAAAACCCATCAATTAAAGCTAGATGTTTCAGATTTATTATCGAATGTAATTGTGCAAGGAATACTTAAAATTTAAGCAATGCCGTTATTGAATGCAAATACTCGTATTAGAGTGATGATAACATAAAAAAATAACTTGTCATTTTATAGTAAACCGAAAAGAACTTAACAAGTGGGAAAAAAAAAAGAAAAAGAGCACCAGGCATATGAGCAATAATTAATAAAATAAGTTAACGAAAACAATAAATAGGAGTGAAATTTAGCTGTGAAATGTCTACTAACATAAGGCATATCCTTTGCGTTGTCAATAGAAATGTAATTCTTTCGATATACAATTTTCCTTTTCAAGAAATTTCATCACTTCTGCATGCATTGCTCCCCAGAGCAAGAGATCTTTGGTTGGGCAAACAATCAATTGGAAAAAGGAAAAACACAATAGTATAAGCAAGATTTCAAATTACATTAGTCAATTATCATTTATTTCCACTCAAACTCTTGTTAAAAGACACGTGATTTTTTTTTGGTTAGAAATGTAATAGTGATCTTACTTTTATGGAAGGTACATATTTTTTTTTAGCCTCGTGTTACAGTATTTGCTTGTGTGAAAAAATAAATCAGAGCTTACAACAACATAAACTACTGAAAAAACCAATGACCATGCATTCTTAACGCACAAACATCATAAAATGATGATTTCCAAGTAGCGGAAAACGATTCCAAGTATTATCCTAATCGTGTTGAATCTTGTGCATACATAGCCAGCGTTTCACTCTGGTCACAAAACACGATACAGCCGTTGTTATTTGGGGCATTTGTGGATTGTATCATAGTGTAAAAATCATAATGACTTGAGTTACTCGAATAGTATTTTCTTTACCAAGAAAATTACATCAATATCGGTAATGTGTAAATTCCCTATTATCTTGAAGTTAGATTACAGAAATATTGCGAATTCTCGGCCACCAACTCTTGTTTAGAAAAATACCATCGCATATTTATTAGAAATGAGAAATTTTTAGGAATCCTCTCTCGCACTTGGTTTTCCATGTTTATGTCGGAACCAAAAGTCTTTTCTTTCCCTGAAAGAAAATACACATTCCAATATTTCAATTAGCAAATTTAAATTATTCATTTTAGTATCCATAGTTTTGACATTGAAAATTCGTCCCTTGTGGAAAGAAACTTTTTCGCTTGGTTAATTGCCAAGTGGCCCTTTAAACTATCTCTTTGATTCAAAATATAAGTTCGTTGGTCTAGCGAAAAATGAATGATTCAAAAAATAGTCTCATAAAAACGACCACATGTATCGCTTATTTAAAAATTGAATGAATGAAAAATATTGTGGGAAAATTACAAAAAATGGCTTGAAGTGCCTTTACTTTAAAAAATAAAAGCATGAAGTGGACTTTATTATAACTAAGAGCCTGAAATGGCTATATCAGTTTTAAAGAAGAGTCCGACTTTCTAACTAGTCAAGGGAATTTTTGTCCTTTACCTTTTTAAAAATTTTCCATTTTTTTTCTTTTTTTTTTTCCTTGTTCTGATTTTTTCTTTCTTCTTTGCCGATGGTCGGTCTCAAGCAATGGTTGACCACCGACATGCTCAAAAAGGGCTGGGCGAGGGTCACCCTCACTTGATCTAGCAAGGGCTTGTAGGCCCTCACCCAATGGCCAGTGAGGGTCATTGAGCCCTCATTGGAAAAAAAAATTAAAAAAAAAAAAAGTTAAAATTAAAACTGTCTTTGGATGAAAATGCTCTTGACAGGTTGACGACTCGCCAGGCCAAGCCCTTATTTGAAATGCCATGGCCACATTATGCTCTTATTTGAGAAAATGTGGATAGTTCAGGTTCAATGTCTTCATAGTCCATAAAAATGTTTAAACATAAATTATTGTAGATAATTAAAATATTTTCCATTTACTTATTATTTCAAGTGTTACAAGCGATCTTTTGAGGAAAATATTTTTTAAATAATTTATTTTCTGAGAAATAAATAAAACCATAGTTCTTTCTTCTTCTTTTTTGCCAATCTACTCTTATGAAGTTTTAAAAATGACTCCGATTCACTGAAATGGCCTATATGTTTGTATCTTATTTTGATGGGTAAATTACTAAATTGGAATAAATCACCTCGACAACCAGTCCAAACCCATATTTCGCTACCATTTCAATGCAAATTGTCATCGCGAACAGTTTGGTGTCACTGTGGCTCCTTCCCAAGCCAAAGTTAATTGGTCTCAGTCAGCATCAACCGGACTTGAGTAGCTTTCAATCAATCATTAGATTGACAACGGTTCATCCTCAACCAGAGCCAATGCGTCATAAGTAACAGTCGATTGTCCCATAACGCCTATGGTTAATCCCTCGACAGGCGTCAAACAGTTGGATGTCGTTGCAGATTCTAATTTTTTAAAAATTTTACAATTTATATATTTGTCGATTGAAAAAATGTGAAAGGTTATCACATACGTGTCATGGGCCTAGGAAATCTCATTTTGGATCGAAGCTTCAAGTATGGAAGGCGCGTTGAAATTTTTTCATCCTCAAATTCTAACTTCTAAATTTCTAATAATACGACACATTAAGGTGCTTCGGCTATCTCTTTTTTATTTTAATTATTTATGTTGAGGGGTAAATTAACCCCCACACATAGATAATTAAATGGAATTGCTATATGCAAAGTAGCCACTTTTGCTTTGCAGATAGCATTGCACACTTTCTCCCAGAATTCGACTTACAAGAACTTTGTTTAAAACAAACAGACCGAAAGTTGCCAGATGAGCAATTATTCAAATCGTATGCATCAGCCGAGTTTAATTCATTAACGTGTCAAAAAAGAGGGGGAGTTTGCTTATACCGATGAATCAATTTATTCGCTTCCATCCATCGATGTAAATCTCCGGTACAGGAGTGATCTTGCTCCAATCTAGAGTGCGTGCAGCGAAAGCTCTAATACCAATTGATGAAAAAGACTCAAAAGTCACTGAAAGAAAGCACACACCTTTTTATTAGAGGCACTCTTTACAATATCAATCGAGACAACTCCTTACACACACTTACATAAGCACATGGATATTTCTAGAGTGGCCAATCTATTGGCTACATTTCTACGCTCTTCTTATAAAAAAAATATCTTGCTCTAAATATTTACATATTTATTCACAATCATCTTCTTCTTCAACATCGATTCTCCTGCTCAATTCCCCCGCAATTAGTTATACACAGCTCTGTCAATGAGGGAATGCGGCGAACGCCATCTGGGAAAGAGGACAATCCAGGACAGTCTTTAATCTCCAGTACTCTCAGAGAAGAACAATTTTGCAGCCACTCGGGCAATTCCCTCAACTTGGGACAATTCACAATTTTAATCCTTTGCAGTGTACTTGCAGAACCTTCGAGCCACTTGGGGAAAGAAACTAGTTCCGGTAATCCCTCGAATATGAAGGATTGAAGGCTCAACATCGAGCGTGGTTCATTACTTTCGTCTTCTGGTAGCTTCAAGTTCCTACAATAGCGAATCCAGAGATCCTCCAATGCATTCAGATTCTTGATGCCTTGGGGTAAGGAGGCT
The DNA here is from genome assembly GCA_014182365.1 of Eucalyptus tenuipes. Taxonomy (NCBI): domain Eukaryota; kingdom Viridiplantae; phylum Streptophyta; class Magnoliopsida; order Myrtales; family Myrtaceae; genus Eucalyptus; species Eucalyptus tenuipes. The sequence goes on along the minus strand of CM024543.1, from coordinate 31,172,312 downwards.
AACTTCGGACAATGTACAATGAACAACTTACAGAGCAACGTGAGCGATTGGATATCATCAAACAAGGCCTCCAAATTCTCGCACGATGCAATCAATAGCCACCGCAAAGAGGTCAAGCATCCTATTCCTTTCTTTGGGAAATACTGTTGTTTCGTGGTTATATATAAAACGCGAAGACTGATCATATTCTTGATGTTTGCAGGCAATTCCTCGAGTTCCATGCACAAGCCAAGATCTAACCACTGCAGATTGCGAGCAGACCGATTTGGGGAGTTTCTTGATGTCCCAGTTGCCCCATAAACTAAGAAACCTCAAATGCTTTAAACTGCCAATGGAACTAGGCAGTAGGTCAAAGCTAGAGTAATCTAGCCATAGCACTCGCAATTGCTTGAATCGCGAAATGCACATCTCCAGAAGGAGCTCCCCAGAGGAACCATCCTCAAACATGATGGTACGAATGCAGCTGAGTTTGCTCAAGCAGCCGCGTAGTTCATCTTTTGGTATACGAGACGGATTGGGAAATGATACGTGCCGAGTCTTTGGGGAAATATCCTGCGCACGCGCTTTCATGTTGGATGATTCGGTTTGTGCCATCAAAATGGCAAGTTCGTGAATGAGGTCATGCATTCGGAAGAACAAAAATGGATAGTCTACCCGAACAAAATCGAAGAAGGATCTCGACCTGTCGCGACCTAATTTTTCGGGTGCACCACCTAAAACTAGGTTAATGGACTACTAAGTCTTTTAAGCTTAGCACGGGCTCTCCCAAGCCCATACCAAATCGCGACTTAAGGTTCAATTATCTAACATGCGAATGATTAATAATTAGAGTCGCCACTAATCGGTTTATGGTAGGTCGATTAAACACCTTAGTAAAATAATGGGAGGATTATTTTACTCCTACGAACCAGAGATTATGGATACGGGGACTTGGTTACACTAGATTTCTCTAATGCCCTTTCGGTACCATTTCTTTTTTAATTTTTCAAAAAAAAATGTCTTTGTAGGCAAGATTCATTTTAACCTAAATCTCTATCATGCAAAAGGGTGATAACACGGATGCTCAGTCATTATTAAGCAATTAGAAGACTTCCATTAAAAGAAATAAACACACAAAGCATTTTTTGGGTTTTCTTTTATCTTGAAATCGAAACGTGCATTTTAGCTTCATGATCTAACAAGCAAATTTTAATTAAATAATCTATCATGCAAACTCAATTTTGGTTTTCACTTTATTTAATGAGAATCATGCAATGCGTGCTACTAATTTAATATGAAATGATATGACGTGGTAATATGACCTAAACTATATAACATGAATAGGCATGCAATCTATCTTAAAGCATGAAATGAATTTATTCTAATTTTTTTTGTATTTTCCATGAAATTCAAAATTCAAGAAAAAATGCAAAAATGATCTAGCTAGATTAAGGTTCTATCTAATTTAAACTAAGGATTAAGTCATATTAAATCCTAACTTAAACTAAGACATTATCTTAATCTAAAATGCAATTTATCTAAAAAGATGATCTAAATTTAAATGAAACATGCAATTCTAACCTAATATGCACAATGATTTTTTGTGTTTTTCTTTATGAAATTCGAAATTAAAACTAACACATAATTAAACATGCAATTCAAATAAAAAAACTAACAACCTAAAAGAATGCACTTTTTTTATATTTTTCTAAATTCGAAACAAAATCCCTATTCTAGATATGCAAGATAACAAGAAATATTCCAAAACAAATTGAATCCTAATTCAAATATTTTTTTGATTTTTTTTTAGTGGTTTTCCAAAATAAGCAATTATCAAATAAACATTGTATTTAAACTAATCAAGACATTTAGTCAAATAAAGGATTAAAATAATCGAAAAAATAAAATTAACGATTACGCTAACCCTGAATATCACGACAAGAAGTTCAAGATAATTAAAAATCTAATCCGAAGTCTTACGGATCAAATTAATAATTATATTGATTCAACAATTAAAATACTATCAATAAATCCCAATAATTAATATAATTAAAAAAATGACCCGACATCTTACGGGTCAAATTAATAATTACAATAATCTTAGGGAAAACCCTTATGGATAATGCCTATAAGATTTTATGAATATTAACATCCAATATCACAATTTAAATACCTAGACTAAAAAATATAAGCAAAATAAATAAAAATAAAAACTACCTAATTGATTTTTCCTTTTTTTCTTTTCTTGCTTTCTTCACACACGGCTGAGCAGCTTCGGTGGATCGCCGGGGGTTGGGTCACCGGCGTTCAGAGCTCCGGCAAAGACCGGCGACGGGCAGATCGGCGGCGAGCGGTGGCGTCGCGAGGAGCAGCAGCGGGCAGCCTCGCTCGGGCTCGGGCAGAGGCGTCGAGTTGGAAGGGCAGCAGTCCGGCTTGGGCGAATGCGCGGCAGAGACCGGCGGAGGGCGATCTGTGCACGAGCGGCGCCGGACAGTCAGCAAAGGCAGACGGGCTGCTGCTGGTGCTCGTGGGTTGTTGCAGCAACGAGTGTAGGAGCGCGGCGGCGTCGGTTGCAGCGAACGGGACAGGCAGAGCAGAGACTTTTGGGCAGAGCGCGGAGGCGTGGGCGCGGTCGTCAGGCTCCGAACGGTGGTGCGACTGCAGGTGGGTCACGATTGGGGGCGGAAAACTCCGAGTACAGGCGTCGATCGGAGGCGGAGTGGCGCAGGAGGAGGACTCGGCAGCAGGGCTGGCCGTCGCAGGAGGCGGAATCGGGTCCGGCAGCTGGGCGACGGGCGACGCTCGGGATCTGAGGTGCTGTTGGGCTCGTGCGGTGAGATGGAGAAACATGCTGTTCGGTGGCGTCGCGCAGCGCGAGCGCGGTTGAAGCAACGGACGCCGGAGAGGAATCCAACGGGGAAGATGAACAGTAAACTTCCCTTTGATGCTCTGCTGCTGCACGTCCTTGTGCTGTCTCCTCACTGTAGCTTTTGTCCTCCCTTCAGCAAAAAGGGCAAAACAAACCTTTTGGCTTTTTCTTCAACGAGAAAAATTTTACCCTTTTGTGTTTTGATTTCCTCCAAACCGAAGAAGCTCCCCCCCCTCCATTGAACTCCGTACGCACCCTTTTATAGGCGAAACAAAACGTGATCTTTTTTTGTTAATATTTCATCTCACAAATATTGCTTATAACCTCTTGATCACAAAAATCCTTATCTCATGAGTATTCTCCCCCCGATTTCCTCATCTATTGATAAAGATAAGATTATAATGCGATTTTCTTAATTTCCAAAAATTATCATAATATCGCATCAAATCTCAATTTTTCACAAGATAATTGATTAAAACAAACAACGGGCTTTGGTTAATTCGTTCCTTTCGTGGGCCTAGCTCGGCCTGCCAAGCTAGAGCTCAGAAATATTAATTTGAACCCATCCACCACTAGTCCTAAAAAATAAAATGCAAAATATGTAAATTAAAAACAAATGCATCTAAAATTATATGCTATGCAATTGAATTATAATATTTTTTTTAGGGGTTAAAAATTAATTCCTAATTTTTATGCAATAAATAAATAATTAGGTACCAAAATTTAGGTGTCAACACGACCACAGCTCCTCCAAGTACTGCCGTCCAATCTCTTCTAGCTCTTGATTATTTCTGCTGGATTGGATAAGCCCGTTCGAGATCCACAGTTGGATCAGATCCAAGTTGTTGAACTCGTAGTTCTTTGGGAATATCGAGCAATAAGCAAAACATCGTTTCAAGTAAGATGGCATTAGATCATAGCTTATTCTCGGTGAAGGTAAAATATCGATTCGTAATTGCCACATCTCACTATCTCTTACATATTCCCAGTCGCTAGGATTCTTTTTTGAAAACAAGCTTCCCAATGTCTTCACCGCCAAAGGATTTCCCCCGCACTTGTTCACGATTTCCTCGCCGATTACCATAAGGTCTAGGTGATTCTTCTCTTGTCCTTGATTGAACGCACAATTCACGAACAAAGTCAAAGAATCCTCCCGCGAAAGGTTGGCCAAATTAAGTGGGGGGACTGTGCCCATGATTGAGGCAATCGATTGATTCCGCGAAGTCACAATGACTTTACTCCCTTCGGAAACGCCTACTAACAAATCTCTCAATCCCACCCAATCCTCCCGCATCACTTCCCAAACATCATCCATTACGAACAAACACCTCTTGTCCTCCACAAGGTTTCTTAGGTGATTTTGCAGCATTTCAAGGATCCAGCTGTCACATTTTTCTTCCTCACCAAGAGACTTGATGATGTCTCTTATTATCTTCTCAACTTCAAATTTTACTGGCATGGATAACCAAACTTTGCAATCAAAATGTGTTTTTACCGTATCATCATTGTATACCAATTTAGCGAGAGTCGTCTTTCCAGTACCCCCCATTCCAATAATTGGAATGACTGCTATTGTTCTAGCTCCACCATCACATGATCTTATCAACAACTCTATCATGCTTTCCGTTTCTTTGTTTCTTCCAATCACATTTGAAGGGGCCACAAAAGAATGAGTTTCCCTCCGCGGAACTATAGTCTTGTTATCGATATCACTCGACAAATTGAACTTAGTTCTCTCTTCATTGATCCCATCAACTCTCTTTCTCAGTTTTTTCATCTTATGTGCCATCTTAAACTGGAAAATGAAGTTGGATAGCCATGGGGACAAGTAGCATACCTTCCTTTTGAGGGTCAAGTGCTCGATCAACCTTGCCTGCCTCCCCAAAGCCCTAGCTTCAAATTCGTCTAGCACATCCTCGGCATCATAGCAGAAGTCTTTAAGTTTGGACAACCAAAGCCTCATAGCTTCCTCTTTTGTTTGCTTCTGCTCAGCATCGGCAAGCACCTTCTCGATCATCTCTAGCTTGTTCTTGAGCTTTTCTCGGTCATCCTTGACAAGCCCTACTAGTTGAATTTCTTCAATAGCCGATGAAGCTAGTTTCTCCATAAGAGATCCGAGGATGCTTGAGACAATCTCAGACATGGTTGTGATTGGTGTTATTGGTTTTGTTTAGGAGGTTTAGCGTAACTGCTATGCAGGGACTAAACTACTCATCAGGAGAAGGATAGCAAAGAAGCATGATTTTTCCAGGATAAATGAGCACGGACATAGGAATACACATGGTGCAAAGTAGTATGCGCAACGTTATTCCAAGCTGTCGCAGAGTTTACTCAATTCTTGGTGAAAATCTGCAAGGAATTCGATGACATTCTAGTTAGATTTAGAATACCTTCGTTTACTTAAAAGTAAAGCAAAATTGGCCTTAATTCTACGTTTCTTTTTAATCTTTACTACCTTCCTCTCTTTGTTACTCTCTTTCTTATAAAATAAATATGTGCTCAGAGAAGAATGAGCACCGATTCCTTGTTTCATCCTCGTACTAGATGTCCACTTTTTTCGCCCTTCTACTGTCGAGACCACATTAAGGTCCAATTGGGCTCCAAGGACGTGGGCCAAAATTCCAGGCCCGGTCCACTTGTTATATCAACATTGGAGCAACGCAAGGACATGCCGCAAGTGGGCCTATCAACCCAGCCCTCTTCGGCTAAAACTACAAACCCAATTTTAAATGTAATGAAAACTTAGCCCAAACCTATCTAAGTCAAGACTTAAAAACTCCTTAAAAGTGAAACAAGTTCAGACTCATTGAACTCAATGAGGCCCTCCACGTCGTCTTCTTCGTGCTCTTCCTATTATAGACCAATGAAGGATCGACACAGAACAAAAATTCCTGGACAATGAAGGCTTAATCAATGGATAACACCTTCGACCTCTAATCCGAGCCCAACCAAGACACCACCATGAGTTATATCAGTCCACTACCGTCGGAATAATCATTGACCATCGCCCTTGGTCGACCGCCGTTGGTGGTCACAAATCAACCATTGTCGACCATCGCAGACAGCCCCCCAGCCACCGAAATTTCTCATCACCAAGCCGACGGTGGGAGTCGCCGATCACCATCAATCGCCCATGTTCACTGCAAGACCCACACCAATAACCAGCGTTAGACCTCCCTCATCGGCCAGTAAATTCGCACCACCGACCCTCTCTTTCTACCACTACATGAGCAAAACAAATAAAGAACAGAGACTGACCAGCAAACCTATGCCAATGCTTGTAACAATCACCATTTAGGCCTTGGATCTAGGATCATCATCTCACCGACAACCCCCTTAATAACCTAAATAGCACCGAAACCAAAACACGACATGTGCGACATGATGCGACATGCCGATACCTCGTTTCTCATAAAATAGAGAATTCCGAAACGTTGAGACACATTGTATATTAAATATATATTTTTTATTTATATGATAAATCATATTTTATGATTATTTTAATCAAATTAATTTGATTCAAATTCATAAATAAATAAATAAATAACTTAGAATGAATTTACATATTTATTAATATAATTCATTATTTCAATTTGATAAATTCAATTCAATTCCAACAATCCATAAGACTTGGAGGAAATAAAAAAATAAAAAAATAAAAAAAGTAATCCACATTCTGGAATCGCTTGTCAGAGCATGTTGGAATAGAAGAGAAAAGAAAACAAACTAAGGTGGTGAATTGTGTGATGGGAAGTGAGAGTCGGAGAAGAGAAGAGAAAACTAGATTTTTCTTCTTTCTCCCTTTATTATTTTTATTTTTTTACATATTTACATTTTGACCATTTATTTATTGAAAATTTTAAATTGACCCCATGCATATTGGGATTACATGTTGGAATTCCGAACTTGCATGTCAGAATTTCAGACTCGAGTGTCAAAAAGATTAAGTGTCGGATTTTCCGACACATGTTGACCGAGTGTCAAAGAGTATCGGATACATGTCAAGTGTCCGATATAACACGAAAGTTTCCGGAGAATATCGGTACTTCATAGTTAATAACCCCGGGCATAGAACATAAGACAAAGAAAACGATGACTCAGAAAAAGCATTTTTTTTTTTTTTTGGTAAAACAGAAAAAGCATATTTGATCACTGAAAAAGCTTTGAAAATCAATTAACATGACTTAATCTGGACCAATATGCTTTCTGTTTAGACAAAGACGAGACTGACTTGCGTTGGGTTCTTATAGGCATTTCGTCAAACATGTTGTGTGCGTGGAATGACGAGAAGGCATTGACCATTTCAGGACTCGGACTCGCGACTCGCATCCGGACTCGAGGGAGATCACTCAGAAATGTTTGAACTTAACAAAAACCAACTCATTCAAATCTGACACGAGCAAGAACTAAAGAAACCGAATCTCAGCTCCCACCTTGCTCAAGACAGGGCAGATCAGGGACTTGACGTTACCTGGTCAGCTGAGCATGAAGAGGCTGCAAGGGGCTAGTGGGTCGTAAGGAAAGAAGAGTGCGCTTGCATTTTCCTTAGGCATCCCATGTTTTTTAAAGTCCCAGGACATCCATTTTTATTTACAATTTTTTTTTTTGTTTTTGTTATCATTTTTATTCAACATACCCCCTGATGCACGGGCCATCGACCAGTAATAAGCAAGCTTATCAATGTTCCCCCCTCAAGTACGCCATTCTTCCTTGTTCTTGCCGATTCGAAATTATTTACTTTTCGTCCCTCTACTTTCATGTTTTTTCTAAGCCAAGTGGTAATATTCCAAAACGCAAAGTTAGTTGAAAAATTATATGAACTTATCTGGTCAGTTCTAACTTAGAATAATTACACAAATGATCCCGGAATTTTGACTCAATGTGCAACGTCGTCCATAAATGTTTAATTTGTTCAATATGGCCTATAAAATTTATCCTAATATGCAATGTCATTTTTGAAATTTTAAAGTATTGAAATGAGTGTCATGGGGATCTATGCTTGTTGTGGGGACCCTATTTGTTAGTCAATATTTTACACGAAGTCAAGATAATCAAAGTGTTGAAAATGGGTGTCGTGGGGACCTATGTTGTCATAAGTGACATCTTGTCATTTCTTTTCACTAAATGAGCTATGCATTTCTTCCATTTTCTTTAACAAAGTCTATGAGAGTATGAGGACCTTCATGTGCAATTGTCTGTTGTCATTTGTCAATGTGGTCCCAAAAGTTGATTGTTTTTTTTTTCCTTTGTTGCGGAAATGGTTTATGATAAGGATTATGTTGCCGTCATTATTTGCTACGTTTGAGACTTTGCGATTGGGGAGGATGAGTTGGAGTATTAGGGGAAAATGAGAGCACTATCTTTGTTGATAGAAAGAATGCATCATATATTGGATTTGTTAGGGATATAGTGAATTATTTCCCATGCAAAGTGCAGAAGTTGCTGTATTGTATTCCCAGGAAGAGCTTAAGAGATGGTTTGAAAAGCTTATAAGATGATAATGGTTTTAGAGATGTCATGTACCATTATCTTCATGGAGAAGAAGTGAAAGTGTACGTTGAGTATAATAGTGATACTGAGGATGAAGATGATGACGAGAGAGCACCCAAGTAGGAGAAGAGGGAGATGGTATTCAAGCTAATACTGAGGTTAGGGATGAAGGACGGCAGAATAAATAGGATGGGGAGGAGAGGAGTGCAAATGTTGTTCGGCAAAGTGATGATGACACATGTGATGTCACGATCACTGGATTAGATTGGAAAGTAGCTGAATCCAATGATGATGACGATGAAGGGTTGGCTTTTGAAAATTTCTTAAGTAATGAAGATGACGATGAGCTTGCATAGTCAAAGAAAAAGCCAAGGGAGTTTTTGTCAAATAAGTTTACAACTTTGCAACTAACTGATAAAGTTTCAAACAGGACCGAAGGAATTACAAATGCTAGTGTTGCTGGTGAGGAGATTAATTATGAAGAAAGCATCAAGAATGCTACTTCCCAAGACGAACTTGAAGAAGATCAAGGAGCTATGCGTAGAAGGGAAAGTAAGTTTCCTTCTTATGATCCATCTATTGCCTCTCCTACTTTGTCAGTAGTTATGAAATTTCAAAATGTGAAACAATTTAGGGAAGCTATACTGAAGAACTCCATTGTTACACAAAGGAATATTGACTTCATTAGAAACACTAAGGTCTTTGTAAGAGTTGTGTGTTCGCAACAAAATTGTCCGTGGAAGATGTATGGCGCGTTCATTAGGAGGAGTAGGTCCTTCCAGATTATGGCCTACCAAGAAGAACATACATTAATTTTGAAAATAAAAAGGTAACAAGTACATGGTTGTCCAAACATTTCTTTGATCTAATCAAGGTGATGTCCAAGATGAAGAGTACTGAGTTCGAGCTGTTGGTGAAGGAGCGTATAGGCATCAATGTGTCCAGAAATCATTGCAAAAGAAAAAAGCAAAATGTGATGATGATACTCATTGGTCAATATGACAAGGAATATGGGCAGATGTGAGATTATGCTTAAAAGTGTAAGTTTCAAAACCTTCAAGTAGAGTGTATATAGAAGTCGTGGAGAGGCCGCTTCTTGATAGTAGGACCAAGCTCGATAAGTTTTATGTGTACTTCGATACAAGCATACAGGGATTTTTATCTGATTATAGACAGATTATAAGATTGGATGGTCGTTTCTAAAAGGGCTTGTATAAAGGAGAATTGCTTACCGCAATTAGAAGAGATGTGAATAACCAAATGTTTCCACTGGCTTGGGCTATTGTGAAATAGAGAACAAGGATAATTGGTCCTCCTTCCTGAAAAATTTGATGACGACTTGGAGATAACAAATGGGGAAGGGTGGGCATTCATGAACGACCAATAAAAGATAATGTTATGGTCAATTGTTTGCTTTTTCAAATCAACAATATGTTCTTTGCTTATATTTCTTGGTTTAAATTATTGCAGTGACTAGTTCCAGCATTAGTCGAGTTAATGCCCTATGCCGAACATCGAATGTATGCATGGCACATATACACAAATTGGGCAAAGACTTATAAAAGGGATAAACTATAGTCGTAATTTTGGCAAGTCGCAAAGAGCACGAACATGGTTGTTGACTTTAAGATGGCCAAAGAAAGATTGCTTGAGTTGACAAAGGAAAGTTCTGTTGCACTATTCCTATTGCGAAAAGCGAGCGATCAAACAATAAAATAGACAGAACAAGAAAAATCGGATATTAGATTTACATGGTCCAGTCGTAGAAACCTACATCTACTAGGAGAGCAACGACGAATTCACTATAGATCAAGCAATGCAATGGAGATTACACACTCAAACACTCATGGTGTTTCCCAAGCCCCAATTACACCTCATAGCACACGTGGTATTTAGCCTCGAAAAACCTCATGAAATAATCTCTCAATCTCATGAAGGAATTAGATACAAATATTACCACAAGATTTAATCGGCTACAAACACATAAAAGCTCTTGATGTAATAGCACAAACGAAACCAATGCCAAGCACTCATGTGAAAGATGGCGCTTCAAGATCAACTCTTCTCTCTTTCAACAACGACGCCGCTCAATGCAATATATATTGCAAGCAAAAACACATCCTAGAGAAAGTCCCAAAATAAGATTAGTCAAAGGAGTCAACGCCTAGTTGGAAAAGGAAAGAAATTTCCTTTTTGGTTGTTAGCTACACGCTCGTGGCTCACCGAGCACATGCTGATGGCTCGCCTCCTGTACGCTAGTGGTTGAGGCCTTCATTGGCAAGGTTAGGAATTTCGTGAACATTTCCAAATGCAAATTTACCAATTTGACACAATAATTGGAAACATAACTTTTGAGTAAAGTAAGAATATCATCTCTCATACCAGTGGCATAGAGAAGAGTTCTAGTGTACTTAAAACCTCGGAATCTGCCTTGTACTACAGATGAAAGAAGAACAGCATGAACCTCTTCGGATTGTAATCTCAAGTACCTTTTAGCAAAGGTTAGTCTAGGAGAATCCTATCCAAACAAGCAATAGCTACCACTAGTTAATGCATCGTCAATGCAATTCAAATCATTACTAGCTTAAAGTGACCTTAAATATATCATACTAGATTTTAGGTTGAATGTTACTTTAAAAAAAAAAGACAGAGAGTAAATGATCATAGAGCGAGGGGAAAATGAAGATTGAAAGACCAAATGTCTATAAGGGTGAAGCGAGCTGAAAATATCCCAAGCGAAACTAAAACTCGAGACTGTGGAGTAAGAGCAGCAAAAAGCAGACGAAGGCAACGTTCAGGAGGCGGCTCTTGATGTGACCAGCGGCGCTCTTGTTAGCGAGAGAGGGAGAGTAAATTGAAAAAAAGAGGTCACCTTTGTTCTTTTCTTTGAAAGATGCACAGAGAGAGAAAGAAGGGGGAGGGAGAGAGGGGGATGTGGGGGTTTGAATGGAGAGAGAAGTGCGTCCTAGAACCACATGTCGATCACTGGTCGATCGCTGAGCGGGTTAGATCCGCAGTGATGTGGAGGGGCCGGTCCACCTAATAATCTCCACCTCTGGAGAGCATAATTAACTAGAAAGGAGCTTCAAAAGCCAAGGATGGCAAGGTTCAAGCTTGTATTGTATCTACATCAAAAACTAAACTAGTGTTCCAATATATTAAGGTCCAGAAATGATTCCGTGAGTTGGGTCTCGATTTGCCTTGGGATAGATTTGTGCTTGCCAAATATGAATTCATGATTAGATCATTGCCAAGATTATATGAGATCTAGTTGGCATATATCTCGCTATTTCTAGTACCGTAATCAGTGAAGACAATATAGCCACCAACTTGTATAGAAGTTTTATTATAGTTAAGAATTTTCTTTTTCTTTCTTTTTAAAAGAACTTAATACGAAAAAACTTAATACGACTCAGATAACATTTTCTAAAACTTATTGAAAATTGATGTATCTAACGGCTCAGATAACATTTTCTAAAACATGAGTATTGGCAAATTAAATGAATCAAAATAGCTTATTATCAAATAAAAGTTGTTACTCAAAAACATAATAACCATGCAACTAAAGCTCCAATAAACTTTGCATTAAATTAAAACAAATTTCCCCATTTACCAAACGGTTTAGATTCATATCCTAAAATGATCCAAATTTATTTATCTTTACGCCGTTTTTGCTAATGTATATTAAGTGACATAAGTAACCTATCTTAGAGCAAAATTAGCTAGAAAGGAGTTTAGAAAGCTAAGGACAGTAAGGTTCAAGCTTTTGTCATATCTACTTCAAAAACTAAACTAGTGTTCCAATATGTATTAAGAGGCGTCTAATGCAGGCTGCCAGAGAAACAGGCGCACTTAAGGAAGCTAAGGACAAGCTGGAGAAGCGTGTAGAAGAGCTAACATGGTGGTTAGAATTTGAAAAGCACTTGATGGTATAGTATATTGAATTGTTTCGGATGAAGCTTCAAGACAAAATCAGATCATGAAACATATGCAAGATGGGGGCAGCCACATTCCAATAGTTAGACAATCTTATTTGTTATTATAGTTCATGGCATCACCAATAGAGATCTCGAAATCCAGTAATCTCTATCAGTTTAGGTAGATTAGCTTTGCCAGGATATCCTTCTGGTGTAGAGTAGACGAGGCTAGGATGTCCTTTCGTTCATTTCTCTGTTGCTGGAGATGCCAAATTTCACAAAACGTGTCGCACAAAACGATGTGTAGCATAAGGGAGGAATGTTTGATTAGTTCACGGGCACCTAGGACCCACAAGTATGTTTCTTTTTAGTACCGAGGAGCATGGGTTTTGGTAAATTATTTTGTACACATAGAGCTACTCTACAAGGGGTACAGATTCATTTTTCTGGAGCCGCAAGCATAAAGGGCATGTTGAAGGGACACGCCATCGCTGAGATTATCGAAGACCTAAGATAATATGATCATTGAAGGCGATTATTTTGCACTCTCTTTCATTAGGGGTTGATGATACCATCATCACAACTTAGGACTGGGACTGAAAATGTGACTATTGACTTCATATTGCCTAGAAATATTTAGGAGTTAGGCTTGAGGGATATTATGTTGTTATATAATATGAATTTATTTTATTGATTAGATGAGTCACCGAGGGTACGTTGTTCACTAAGGGATAAGATAAATTGAAATGATGCTTGAATAGTACTAGGACACTACTGTGTCCTGTGCCCATTCATTAGGCTACTTGAGACGAATTCCCTCAAGATTACAATACTCAAGATTGCATAGATAGCTATCTTCTTCCATTAGGCCTTTAGTGTTCATGGTCCGAACCCACGAAGTCCAAGTGAGACCGGCCTCTGGAAAATCATATCCACCCTGGATATATTCAGGTTAATTTATAATTTTTTGCAATGTAGCTAAAATTGCAATTTGGCTAGTAAAATCTTAACCCCTCTTGGATTGATTCAGGTTAATTTATAGTTCAATCCCACGTAGTTGAATAGTAATATGGCTTGCAAAATTGTATGATCTTGCCAAGCCAAATCATGGAAATCGAGTTAACTCTGCAAAATTGCGAATTGGGTGAACTCGAAAATGAAATTGCGAGTTGACTTGGTAAAATCGCAAGTCCACCTAATTAGAATCGTTGGGCTGGCTTATATTCCTCCAGGGCTTGTTATGTGGAATTTACAGGCTTTTTCTAGGCCCAAAAGCAAATGAGACAAAGCAGCCCATGTTAAGGGGTAATGAAACGGTTCGTTTCATTATTATTGGTGAAACTTAACCTCGAAAGACGGAAAACACATTTTAAAGGGAAAATGACACAAATAATCCCTAAACTTTGGACCAACATGCAATTTAGTCCCTTAACTTTTAATTTGTTCAATGTGGTCCCTAAACTTTAGCCTAATGTGTAATGTGGTCCATGAACTTTTAATTTGTTCAATATAGTCTCTGAACTTTTTGTACATGTCCAATATAATCCATGAATGGTATGAAAATGTTCAATATATTCTCTCGTCTTGAATTAATTGAAGGACTATATTAAATATCTGCTATAATGGTCATCACTTGTCACTTGATAGAACGAGGATTATTAGGAAATGAACAATGAAAAAGGAGAATAAACACATGCGAAATTTATTAAGTTTATCAATATGTTGCCGCACGACTATGTAACCAGTTTGATTTAGTACCAGACCTAAGTGCAATTTTTCATATTTTCAGCACGCATGAAGACATATATATACGCTATATCATGAATAATGCAATCACAGAACTTCATGCTCATGTGAAACAAAGATTGGTTCTCATGATTCTGAGTATATTTATGGATATATGCAATTATGCATATCCGCCAAACCTCTAAACTAGCTTCCACAAGGAGCTTATTTTATGTAGTCTAAATAATTAGAGATCATCTTTTAAAGTGGTAGCCCTCGCGGTGCGGACAAATTTCTACCCTCTTCAAACAGCTTAATTGATAGGAAATGAACGATCACGATCGCAACGAAAGCAACTAAAAAGTAATGCATGAAATAATACACATCTTGCCACCATCTCCCCCAAAACCACCGTTCCCCTCCTTCCTGTATGTCAGTTGTAGTTGGTCAATGGACGGAAGTTTAATTGTTACACCAACTATCGAAACTCTAGGTGGGAATGAGGCTCTTTCTGCGCTCTTAAGACTCTATTCTCGTTCCTCCCTTTCTGATTCATCGATCGACACAGACCTTTGGGAGAGTCACGATTCAAAACTTAGCTATTCAGTGGTTAAGCATTTATTCGGAGACCTCGTTGATAAACGAGAGCTTGGAGAAATATGGTAGAAGAAGTGGAAAAAATAACCTTAGCTGGTTTCATAGATCTGCTTTTGATATGAAGTTTTTGTATATTTTGTTGGAGACGTTTTATATAAAGGTGACAGATCAAGTTGATTTGAATAAGTTGGAAGCTCATGGTTTCCTCGGTTGGGAGATGTTTCTTCCGATTGTCTTCTACTGTGCGATATCCATACCCCTTCAGAAATATGACTGAACCAACTAGGGATGTAGGAATGTATAGCCTTTACTTTTACCTTCTTTTAGAGAGTACCGTCTCTCATGCACAGCTACATGTGCGTAACTGCATCCGCTCTCTTTGTATACATACGTATTGAGAGAGTTACATAAACTGATTACGATTTCTCACGCTTTGGGGACAAAAATGCAGCACCATTCTGTTATTGTATGTTTCCTCATTTGTGATTTCGAATCTCCAAAAAGAATGAAGTTGGATTTCTTAAATTCCACAAAAAAATGTTCATGTTTTTCTCCATTTTGATTTATAAGGAATTTATTCCAACTAGCTTTCTAAATGGGAAAAGTGAGCTACAAATATAAACATCACTTTAAAGTCACCCACATGTATGTTGGTGACGTTCATATTTGCAACTCATCCATTAGTGATATGGTCAGTGAAAATTTCCTCCAATTATAGACGGTAGAAAGCACAGGCAATTACACAATTTGTCAAAGATTGAGCGCATGATAAAAAATTGAAGGTGTGATAGAAGAAGTGGTTGAAGGGACTTGAAAGATAAATGAAAGGCAACATGTTCATGATTTGATTAACTCGCTTGATATTGGTCCATTTTTTCTATTCCGACCATTCTATATAGTTTTGTCCGTTGACGTCCTGGTAGGCACTTTTCCAAGACTCATCCAACATGATAATGCTTATATGAGCACACTTGACATTGGATCTTAGCAATACTGAAATGTCGTACATTAAAATACGCCTCTTCTAAGTTTATCCGGTTTTACCTATGATTTTGGGATAATCTTCACCTATTATTGTGCAATTTGGTCCATCCATGCCCCCTTTGTTATTCTTGAAGCTCCCAAAAAATGCACCTTGTCCGGTTCCTCTCACCTCAACGATCATTCCAACTATTTGTACCACAATCTCCTGCACCGGCTACACTCATGTTAACTGGAGCAAATTGGTCAGTGTATTCAACTTTTCAATAGCTTCAACTGAGACGAAACGTCGGTGCAGCTCCATGTGGGTTCTTGTGGAGTTAGGGTTGAATACTTTCACTGAGCAATCCATGTGAAGGACAGAGGAATAGATGAGAGTAAGGGCCTGCATGGTAATGTTTATATTTCTCCTAATTTTTGTTCTTTTGTTCCCCGGAAAAAAAAATAGAAATCTATTTGGTAACGCCAACTCATCTTTCTATTCCCCATAATAGAAAAGTAAACAAAAAAAAAGTAGCTTCTTATTCCCTAACAATTTTTAGAAATAAGTTTTTTTTCTTTTCTATTTTTCTTTTGTTCTTCTTCTTTGTTGCGGCCACCACCAGCCACCCGCCAACCGTCGGCCGCCTCCTGCCACCCGTGGCCACCGTCGACAGCCGACCGCAGACGACGATTGCCGCCGCCCATAGCCCACCGGCCACCGCCCACAGCCCATCGGCCGATGACCGCCAACATCCACCGGCGGCTTGCTGCCACCTGTCGCCGCACGACCGCCAACCGTCACTTGTCGACCACGCCCTAGGACCGCTGCCCACAGCTCACCGACCATCGCCCCCTCTCACGGCCGATGGGCTGTGGGCGGCAATCCTGTGGCGGCGGTCTGCGGCGACAGTCGACGGTCTTGCGGCGATCGTGCGACACTCATGCCACGGTCGTGCGGCAATCATGCGGCGGTCTGTGAGCACGAAGAAAAAATATATAAATACAAAAATTTATAAGTTTTTACCAAACGCATTTATATTCTTTTTATATTCCAAAAATAGAAATTTTGTATAATTATCATACACCTTATTTTACTGAGAAATTATTCTTAGAGTAGAAATAGAAAAAAACTATTTCTAAAAATAAATAGTTCCCTAGAATAAAAACATTGCCATGCACACTCTAAACATCACGTCTTACCAAACAAAAGCCACCAACCCAAGAGCATTTTTCAAAGTCGCTTCTAATCCCTTCTTCTCTCCTCCTCCTTGTGACCGTGCAAATTTGGAAGAGAAGTTCAAAGCTAAAGTATCTCCCACCAGGGCCCGAAAAGTTATCCCTCATTGGAAATTTGCACCATCTGATTGGCTCACTGCCACACCATCGTTTGAGAGACCTAGCCAAAACATATGTACCCATTTTCCACCTCCAACTTGGTTGATGAGAAGACAACAATGATGATTTGTCTTGGCCTTTGACCACAAAAAGTTGGTGTTGTGAATTCGTATTATTGGACAATAGCGTTATGTTAGTGAAAGAACTCGAGAAAACAAATTCAAGCTTCAGCTACTTTAATATATTCCAATTGTCCCCAAGCACAAAATCCAGACTATTGGCATTTGAACCCGGAATGCAGACTATTGGCATTTGAACCCAGAATGAGACATGGGCTGCTAAGGTGTATTTGGTAATCATTCCATTTCAAAATAATTTCCGATCATAAATTATTCTTTTTTATTTTGTTTTCGAGAACAATTTCTAAGCATTTGAAGGTATTTGATAACTGTCCAAAATTTATATTCCTGGAATAAAATTGTGTTTGGCACCGTGCTTAAAATTTCTAATCCAAATCATTTTCTTTCAATTTTTTAATACTTTTAATACTTTTTTCCTTTTCTTTTCTTTTCTTTCTTTTCTTTCTCTTCAACCTTTGGCCGATCGCCGGCCTTGGTATAACCAATAACCAGCTAGACGAGGGCCGGCGACCTCGCCGAAGGGTCACCAGCCCCTAGCGAGACCATGCCTCATCGGCCAAGCCTCGCCAGCAACTAGGCGAGGCTCGACCAAGCCTTGGCTGGGCAAGCTCGACCTCACTAAATCTGGGTGAGGTTGCTCACCCAACCACCGCAAATCTACAACGTTAAGTCTCACCGATGGTCGGGCAAGCCTCTAGCGAGCTCACCAAACCTCGCCCAACCAGTCGTCGGCAACCGGCGACGGTGGCCAATGGCAGTGTCAATGGAAGAAGAAGAAAGAAAGAAGAAGAACGAGAAAAAAAGAAAAGAAAAAAATTTGAGTTGACTTGATAATGAAATTGTTTCTCGGGAACAAAAAGTAACTTTTTTTTTAACTCATTAACTCTATTTCAAATCTTTTCAAATCTATTCTTGGGAACAAAAAATTTACCAAACAGATTGTTGTTCTAAATCTATTCTTAGGAACAAAAGAATAAAAATTATTACTGTTCGACAAGTTGCCAAACGTGCCCTGAAGTTAACAACAATACTTAAAGACTAAACCAACCAGCGACATACAAGACAAGTTTCCATCTCATTTTTGGCACCAATAAGAGAGACTTGAAAGATCAGGCAAAAACTGTTTACTGAGACAGGTAGCGCAATTCAGATAGCAAAAACTTCGACCTCAATAAAGAACAGGTGGAGCTAGAGAATGAGCAGTGAGCAGAGACCCAGCACCAAAAAAAGACAAAAAAATGCAGGTTAGCACAGACCAACTGAAGGATTCTTTAAGAATGCAAGTACCGCATTTGCCAGCAGACACAAGAGACTCAGTGGAGGAATTCCTTAATTTCATCTCCCCGAGTGCATCTCTAGAAAGTCCAAGAGCATGGGGCTAGTCCGCATACCGATATTTTCCATCTCTATGGCTTTTGGGCTTCCGGGAATAGCTATTCTTCTTGCTTTTTTGTACTCATATGGGTTGAAGAAGAAAAGAAAAGAGCCTCCATCAAAGCTCCATAGGTGGTGCATGGAAGACTCTATCTTACGGAATTCTCCTTGAAGCAATCGATGGATTTTCTTCAAGTAATTGGATTGGTATCGATAGTTTTGGGTTCGTTTACAAGGACATACTCGAGAATGGAACAGTTGTCATGGTCAAAGTGCTGAATTTAATGCACCGTGATGCAATGAAGAGTTTCATGGCTGAATGTGAGCCTCTAAAGCATATTAGACATCCAAATCTTTTGAAAATACTATCAATATGCTCAGGCATTGATTATAAGGGCAATGAGTTAAAAGGCTTTGGTCAACCTGTTCATGGTCAATGGCAGCCTTAAAGAGTGGTTGCGCTGCTACCAAGAACCAATACTCGAAGCAGATGGGCCTTCAAAAACTTTGAGCCTCCTCAGTAGGATAAAGATTGCTATCAACATTGCTGCTGCATTGGATTATCTTCACAACCACTTTCACAGCCAAATAATTCACTGGAGTCTAACGCCAAGCAATGTTCTCTTAGATGATGAGGAGGATGGACATCTCCCGTGATTTTGGATTGCCAACAATCGTTCTTGAAAACACACCTGACGCCAACTCAAAGATCTGGTCTATGAGGAACGGTTGGCTATGCTGCTCCAAAGAAAACCCCCCGTGTTCTTCCCCCACAAAATGGAAGACTAATCTTCACAAAAAATGCAACACATCCTCTCAAAAGAATCTTACACTTCATAATGATAGAGTGGACACCATTTTCTTTTAGCTCAATCGTTTATAGTTCTGTCATCACTATTTTGAAACTTGTGTGAAATGCAATATGGCATGAGAAGTGTGGTTTCTAGAGAAGACGATGTCTATAGTTATAGCATGCTCTTGTTAGAGACGTTCACTGGAATCAGTCCCACTGATGTACCTTAACAATTTAGTTGAGGAAGCTTTGCCTGCACGAGTTCTAGAAATTACTGATCCCATTCTACTTCAGGAAAGAGAGCAGTGCAGGCCATAGCAGAGACAACACAGTTCAAGACTGTCTGATAATGGTCCATGGAATTGGAATTGCCTGCTCAGATGGAGTATCCAGAGAGAGAATGAGCATCAGAGAAGCTGGAACTCAACTATGTTTGATTAGGGACAGACTTCATGCAGCCGGTTCACAAGGATAGGGAATATCCAAAAGCTATGACTTCTTTAAAGGTTAAAACCTTGGCAGATCAAAACTAACCACTTAAAGCATCGTCAAGCAAAACAGAAGTGTGCCTGCACATTCAAGCACAGGGACTGAAATAAATGCCTTTTCAGTTTAGACAGGAAAGGGCAATACGAATTCCCAAATATACATGGAGGAAGAAATTCAATTTTCTAGTAATGTGAAGATAGAGGTAAAGGCTTCAACATTCAGAACCAAATGCACTGAAGACCACATGAAGAAATTCTCACCATCACAAGGCATTAGAACAGCTCACTAAGAACCTCATATGTTACATTTTACACGTGCCTCTGCACTTGCACTGAAACAGTCTTGCTTATAGGGCTATGTAGTTCACTAAAAACATTAGCTTCTGACCAGATTCCCCCAATTTGTGCTTAAACTTACATTTTATCCCAGGTTCTAACAGTCGAGGAGTACCTGGTTTTCGCATTTTCCATAGGGTCATTCCCCTTTGCTGGATGCCGGAGGAGTGAATTGATGGGAGTAATGTCATGGAGCTGCTACATCCACAGCGAAAGCTTTTGACCTCAGAGCTCCAACAGATCCGAAGCTTATCAGCAAATTACAGTTGAAACTCATATGGAAGGAACTCCAGCTGCCCTTCCAGCCCTTAAATAGGTAACCCTATGTTTTGTTTCTCGAATGAGAATGAATCCATGCTTGTTTATTGAAACCAAAAAGAATAATTTTTTCGAGGGGGAAATCGGAGATATTTTGTTCCACCACAGAGGATTATTCGCAATGATTCGGTTTCCATTCCAACTTAGCGAAACATATGCGTTATGAAGATGAATAGGCTGCTCAAGATAGACTATCTTATGTACTCTCGATACGTATAACTATGAGATAGAGGTCTTTTTAAGGACGCAAGTCATCAGCTTTCAACTCCATCAGAATAGGAGACCGAACTGCTTGAACTACTCTTTGTAGATATGTTTAGCACCGATCCAGATGCATCGCATCATTACAAAAATTAGACCCCGGACAGCACACGATAATGAAGAACAATATAAGCATGAACCACCGACCAAATCGAAAGATATTAGGCCGGATGAGAAATGAGAGTAACACACCACCTCACAAATCACTACAAACAACCATTTCCAATGTACAAGCACCGGATTAACGCAAGTACAGCGAAAATTGACCTCGCTCGCACAAAGCTCACCGCACGATCCGGCGATGGAACCGACAGTTTCGAGGCGCAAGCATCTGACTGAAACAGTGAAATTACCAAAATTAACCTCGACCGCCCCTCCTCATCGCTTGCTGTCGTAGTCGACGACCTCGGAATCGGTGACGGACCGCGAGTGCTGGACGATGGACCGCCCGATCGAGTTGATCCAGTCCTCCTTCTCCTTCTCGGAGTCGGCGATGAAGTACATGGTGTCGCTCCGGGTGGAGAGCTCGAACGCGTACTGCTTGTTGAGGATGTCCTCGGCCCCCTTCACGGTGAGGCAGGAGGCCACCGGGATGACGCCCCGCGGCCGGGAGCCGCGGGTCACGCCGGAGTCCTTGAACCAGAAGAGCTTCCCCTGCTTGAGGACGAACCACCGCCGGCGCCACGTCTTGATGTACTCGCCTTGCTTCGTCAGCCACCCGGCGCGCTCCGGGCCGGACCAGAACTCGACGCCGTCGTAGTCGGCCTCGGGCTTCGCCGCGAAGCCCGTCGCGGCCCGCCACAGGCTAGCCATCGGAGCTCCGGCGGGGGACCGATCGGGTCGGATCTGGTTTGAGGGGGATGAGTCGTTTTCCTTGGTTTTTGTTCGGGACCGGTGGCGACGAGGAAGCCGCTGAATGAAATGCCGTTGGATTGACGCAGATATATATTAAATAATTAAATTTTTCGCTGTTCTTTTTATTTTTTTATCCGCGGGTATCGTCCTATTAAGCGTTTGCAGTCAATTTTTGCTCGTAAAAATCAGTATCGCAGATCTCAATCAACCTCGCAGTCGATTTGAAATAGGAACGGGAGGAAGGATGTTTTTTTATTGCTCAGATGTTGAATTCAGCTACATCAAAGTCCGATCTAACTCCGTCTATGTCCGAGGCCAAAGAATTAGAGACCACCACTCGGAATTTTCTCCGGTAGGATCATGTCATTTGTTCACGAAGGCGGATTCGGCCAAGTCGATGGCCCGGGCGAGGCCGGCGGCTTTGTTCTGGCACTCCTGGTGCTCGTCGTCAGGGTCGCTGTCGGCGACGATGCCCGCGCCGGCTTGGAGGTAAGCAACCCATTCCCTCCGCCTGTTGGCATCCTTGTACGAATACATGGTGTCGTAACGCATTCCAGTCGGGAACACGATCGTCCTGAGAGCAAGCGCGATGTCCATGTCTCCCAGAAAGGAGATGCCCCCGAATCCGCCGCTATATGGCCCACGCCGCGTCACCTCCAGCTGATCGATCAGCTCCATTGCCCTCACCTACATCAGGGAAGCTTATGTTTGATCAGAACAGGGGGAGAGAGAGGGAGGGAGGGAGGGAGGGAGGGAGAGATTTACAACCTTGGGTGCTCCACTGACAGTTCCAACAGGTAATGCAGCTTTCAAGGCATCCCAACAGGTGAACTGATCATCTAATTCACCCGTCACCTGCAATATCAAAATGTTGTGCCGTTTAAAAGGGCACCTGTAGTTTTGCCATCACTATGCAGATGACATGACTGGATAAACCAACAAGGTAGTTGAGAATGGTGCAGAATGATGAACGCCCAAAGACTGTCATCATGACCTGCTCGAGTAAGTCGTACTAATTCAACATGGCAAATTTTAGAAACAGACATTCTTGGTGATCGAACACCAGATTCAAGCACTGCAGTGTCGAAAGATCCAGAACACTTCCATGAGAAATCAGATAAGATTCATGATTGACAGCTCAACTTCCGGTATTGACATGCTGAGAAATTTATAAAGCAGAACTAGTGGACCATGTGCCTGCACGTCTTGACTAATAGAGCTTTAAGTTCTGCATAATGATAATTATTGTGGAGTCGGCAAGCTGGGATCTGTGCATTCATGCTTGTTTTTTTGGACAAGAAATACAAAATACATAGAGCGACTGACTTAGTTTGGGTAGCATGCACCATCATTTTAGAAGGTTGTGACAAGTGCATCAAGCCAAGGGCATAGGCCATGAAGGATATGCTGTTCTGGTCAAGACATATTTAGACACAAGCACGAGTTCAACTCAAATCTAAAGGTCTAGTTTCTCCATGATAACGAATGCATTTCCCATAATGATGCACGTCTATCTCCATTATCATATACTGGCTTAGTAACCCTTTTGAGTGTTCTAGATAACATGCGCAAGCATAACTTTGGATTCTCACCGTGGAGCTGATATGCATTACATGAGAGTACCGTTCCACATCCATCAGCCTTTCCACGTTCACTGAACCATATTTTGAAACCTGCGCCAGGAAAAAAAAGGGGCATCAGATGAACATTATCTGTATGGGCTAAAAGAAATGGAAACTGATGCTGCAAAAGTTTCTAGCCTGAAATTTGTAGGAACTGCATCGTCCTATATTAGCCAAAAAATGCCTTTAACCTAAGGGAAAGGAGCAATCTCCTAGAGAAATTAAAATGGAACAGAAGCCATTATTCCCACAAATAAAACTCACTGTTTGCAGGGACCTATCTTTTAAAATTTACATACGCACATGACTGTGCACGCATTTTATTTTGCTTCTTTGGTTTTTTTCTTCTTTTTTTTCCGCCGGGGGGGGGAAGAGATTTTATAAAAGAGTTCCGAAGAGGGAGAACATATGAACGGTAGTGGTATAAGGGGAAAATGTTGACAAAGGCCATGCCAATCGACGTTGACATATTGCCATTTACCAGTAGATCCATATGTCTTTTTTTCTCCATTAAACCTACCAGAAAATGAAAAACTAGAAGAGAAATTGGCATATGCAGAACAACAGGTTGAGCAAGTAAAATGGTTCAGCCAATTCAGTAACAGTGAGAACATAAGTCTCCTCATAATTATAGTAATAGTAGTGCCACATCTCAGATATAAGTACGGACCTTGCCAACATCATTTCGGCCCAAATCAACCAGCATGATGTGTTCTGCCCGTTGCTTTGCATCATTTAGCAGCTGGACTTTCAAGATCTCGTCTTCTTCAAACGTCTTCCCCCTTCTCACAGTTCCAGCCAAGGGGCGATTCACAATTTTCTTCTGCACATTTCCATAAAAAGTTTCCACATAAGGACAAAATATACTCTTAAAACTAAGATCAAAGGAAGAGTAGATTCAATAAGCCTATGTCAAAAAAGGCAGGAAAGTATTGCACGACCAGTCAAAGTTCAAACCATCTCAGCTGGCAATCCCAAATGAAAGTAAAAGGACTTCACCTGTTTTACGCGAGTAAGAATTTCAGGACTTGAGGCAACCATAATACACCCTCTAGCCTGTTATTAAATTAAAAAAAAAAAAAAAAAAAGTAAATCGACCATAGACAACCAGTAAAGCAGAATGGAGACTAACTGTAGATGAATTGATTTACCGGAAACACGCACTTGCAAATACGTCATATACGGACTTGGATTCACAATTCTCAGTGCCCTGTACACTTCAAATGGGTCCGCAAATGTGCGGCGTTCAAAACGTTGACTTAGTACAATTTGGAAAATATCTCCAGCCTGAATATGTTCTTTTGCCTGGAGCACTGCCTTCTTATATGCGTCGCTCGTCATGTTTGACTTGTTTAAAGCAGGACCGAAATGGTTAGTGTTTAAAACCACAGAACCTGGAGATAGCCTAGGCCTGCAGTTGACAATCATATTAAAAGATGCTGATTTTCAAGAAAACCGCTGGGTTCATGTAAACAAGGTAAAGTTACTTACGGGGCGATATCCTGAACTCTGCTCACCAACAACTCCAAACGTTTCATGCCATCATTGTAAGCATTCTCAACTGAAGAGTGTTGATCAAGCCGAACCCAGTGAATTGCATATGCTTTCTACAATAAACAAAATTAGAGCCCGTGTCACACTGATAGTACACTGAGAAATATTCGAGACTACATTGTTTCTAGCATAATGGAACCTAATTGGCAACTGGATGTAACAGAAGGCAACAGGAAAAAGAAACTCAATGTTTGCAACTTAGAGACTACTTGTCTTTCTTCTTTATGGCCTTTCTAATAATCATGCATCCACTATTACACTTCCTTCCCAATTAATCACAGATCACTAAGGAATAAGCTAGTACTTGAACTCTATATTCTAAATTAGTCAGAGCAAAGAACCATTAAGTCATGAGTAGTGAAATGTTTGAGGCAATCACAAGTCTGATGAACAGGATGCACTAGTACATCAAAGCAACAGTAGTAGTATGTCAAAGCATCATTTCAGCAACATGAAATTTTGTGCTTCTTAAGAACTATTTCACCATAATGAACAGCCAATTGAAGTAAAAGACAAATTTAAATGATACCTTCTCTACATGATCAAACACAATAACATCATCATAGAGGCCCAGATGAAGGTCAGCTAAGTTTCTATCATCTTGTGGCGCCGAGGAGAATGCCAGCTTTTTCTTCTCCACATAGCGAACCGTATCATACGAAAAATAACCAACCCACCCACCTAACATGGATCGCCTCGATCAGCACAGATATAAGCAAATTACATAATTAGATACAGATATCATCTGAAATATGATGATCACATATCACTCCTATATGCTTCGTTACAGCTCAAACACGATAATATTCGCCTGTTTTAAGTAAAACCGAGCTTAAAGCGAGCAGAGCAGTATTCACCGTGCCATACTCAATGCAGTAGTAATGTCATCTTACCACAAAATGCATCCGGAAGATCATCAATGAGTTGAGGTTTCCATGATTCAGAGATTCTCCTGGGAATCATCATAGGATCATCTACCACCTCCTCAGTGAGACGCCCCTTTTCATGGTCAACAACGGTCACCTTATTTTCTTTAGCAACAACTTCTATTGCTGGCTGCGCTCCAACAACACTGTACCGTCCCTAATTAAACAACAGATGGACGGTGGTCAACAGTCACTGTGTCGTAACGCAAACGTGTTCAAGGAAAGATGAGCAATGAACTGCTCTTACCACAGTCGAAGACTGAAAGCCAGGCTGAACTGACTCATAGAGAAAGCTCGGAGCCTCTCGATCATCTCCCTTAACCAAACACCTGTATGCGAGGACCGGAGTAAGTTGGTCCGAGAAAATGCATCGATGAAGTGGAATAAGATTTCCGTTTTTCGAAGCTTCCTTAAACTTCACAGCATCATCAGCTGGAAAAATCCAACCACAAGAGAAGTTTCAAGATAGATGTCAGATTAACCTCTTCTGCATTAGGACTCATAAGATTACAAAAAATTCAAAAAGCAGGTATCAATTCTCGTCCGCTTATTCTATGCAGTTACGAGCCTTTGCTCGTAACTCAATCAAGACAGCCACAACATCGAAAAAGACCGGATCAATGAAGAGCTAGCTCCAAGAAGAAATGCCGATGTCGAAGTCCATAGCAAACGAACGTTCGCCGAATGTGGACAATCACATACTACGGGATATCGTTCCTCCATTACGGAATCATCTCACGAATCGTCCATACCGAATCCTTCCTCAAACATCGAAACGAAGAAATCGAAAAACAAACGGCGAGGAGCCATCACAACGTCACCTAATGAAGGACTCGAGACCGACAGGCACTTGAACGTGCGGACGCCTCGCGCCGAGCACGAGCTCCAGCTCCGGCCGCGCGCGCCGCCGCCGCCGGCCTGCCCCGGGGCCGGGGGCAGCCGGTGGCTCGCCGGGACCAAGCTCCGGGAGTACGCTAGGGTTTGCATTGCCATGCGGGGAGCGGAATCGCCGGTCGCCGGAGGCCGGTGAGCGGTTGGCCCCGGTCTCGCCGGTGGTTCCGACCTCCGCTTGCTTTGGGGAGCGGGAGGAGGAAAGAGGCACGGGCGCTCGAGCTTGCGAAGAGTGTCGGAGTGACTGACACCAAATGGCGCGCTTATGAAGACAACTGATTGGCGGAGACGGGCATCCTTAAAATGGAAATCGAACTGCCTTTTCTTGAAAAACCTTTTGAGCTTTCCATCTTTGCCTCCTTGCTAATAATTAAGTTGATGCCTTGGGCAAACATACTTCAGACAATATCTGATTTTCCCATTTTAATGATCATTTCCCTTATACCGTATTGACTTTGTATTGTGTCCTTAACCAAGCCCTTTGATTAGGAAGGGTTCGTTCTTGATTAGCCTTGTAAGGAATCTATATCTGAAAATAAATACTTGGTTAAATTATATGTCAATGTCCGAGATAGACTTACCATCACGGGACCATCATTTAACATGTTTTTCACTTATGCTCGTTCGCACAGATTGTACTATAATTAATCCCCGTAAAAAAAAAAAAGAATAAAAACAAGCAACCTGTTTTGTCGTGAGAATCTTTTCTTTAATAGACATAAGATTATAACTTCCACAACAGAGTGTCCAAATAAATTGAAAAGTCATATCGCGATTATGACATTAAGTTGACCCATTACTATAACATTGTGATTCTCATGCCAATTCCGTTTTCATTTCTCATCGCTTTCTCCTCGATAGAGATGTTTGTAGTATCATCAGAAGCTCAAACCCGTCAAGATTTGTGGTTGTATCCCGAGTTTGAGTGATGGTCCATGTTACAAATAATTGAAGCTTCTCTCGGTCCCAAGTCGATGCCGGTCTCTGCAAAGATGGGGAGCATCGCCAGGGACAATCTGTCAGGGACCTAGTACATGATGGAGAAAGAAAACGAGAGGATCCCGACACAAATATCATGTGGAATCGCACTGTTATTGTGCAACACGTGATTGAAAATTTCAAGAATCCCACTCTGAACACATTTTAACTCCTATCCAAAAAGCCAATGCCTGTATAATGCGTACCCCCAAATAGTACAAAATGAAGAGGCATGAATGCGGTTCCTTTTGGGCCCGGACAATTCAACCGCACGCATGTGATCATCCTTGATTGGTTAGGAAAATGAGTCAACGAAAATTTTTTCCTAGTTATTGGAAAATGTTTTCCTACCAAAACTTTATGGTTAAACATGAAAACGCCAATGTTGATTCCCAGATTTCGGTGTTCAAGACCAAGTCTCCAGCGGCCAAACCTGACTCCCTCAAGGTTGGGCCAAGACCCCAACCCTCAATCTTTGGTCTCAATCCTCATGCCTAAGTCCACAAAGGCCATCGTGTGTCATTGGTACTCGAGCTCAAGTCCTTAGTTAACAAAACATTTGTTCTTACATAAATGTTTTTTGAAATTCGAATTTTTCATTTTTTTTTAAGGAGATGAATTTGTAATTTTCATATATTCTTTTTTCTTTTCTTTTTTTCTTTTTACTTCTTCCTTGGCCAATCATTGGCCACGGTGATGGCCAACCGGCCATTGGCGAGCTCGAGCTCGCCGGACGATTGGCCAAAGAAGAAGTAGAAAGAAAAGAAAACAATATATAAAAACAAAAAATAAGTAAAAAATAATTTTTTTGATAATTTTATCAATCAGAGTTTTCTTACCAAATGATAGAAAATGCTTTCAAAGTCTTTTTTAGATTTCAGCCCAACAATGAAAAATAAAGTCATTTTCCAAAAAATATTTTTCGAAAATGATACATTTTTCACAAAACAAATGGATTGGGACTAGAGTGAAGAGTTTGAAATATAATCGTGACCACAAAAGGCGTTTGAATTAATGCGAAATGATGCCGTAATATGTCAGTGATAATTTGATACCTTTCGTTTCGATGGGGACCTCAAGTTCCATTACTGTCGTCTCTTGTTTTTCATCAAAACGGGGTTGAACAAAGTGTTCCAGCATTACCTTGGCGATGAGCAGCTCTGATCGCAATCGTTCGTCAAGCTAACAAGAAGAGGTCCGAGAATGCGCTGCCTGTAAAGATCCGCACCAGCGAAGAAGGTCCAACCCAAGACGACGTGCTTTAAGTTAGTCGGCCACAAAACAGAGGAGGACGATGAGGCAGAGAACAGCGGCAAACAATGGCGTTGGACTGTGTAGGAAGGATGATGAAGAAGAGAGAAAATGCTTAAGTGAGACCGCGTATGATGCTCGAGGAGCTTCTTCTGAAATGCAAAACATAAATTGGATTTGTTGAAACGAATGTGAGCCATTCCATTACAAGATTCAGCTTTTAATTTTAGGATTCCAATTAGGGGTTGAATAATTTAGGGAAATTGGTTGACTTGTCCGAATTAGTGATAATATTTAGCACAAAACATGGAGACGACGTCGTTTAGGGCTGCCAATGCTGACTGATCACATCAGCAAACCACGTAGGTCAAGGAAATTGATAAAATATTGACACGTTGAAATTTTAACATTCCAAATTAAAGTTGACACTGAAATGATCATTTCTTTTAAGTGGAACTTAAATAATTTATCGAAAAGTTTTAATACTAAAATGTGCGCTTCTAATATATTTTTACCCACCATTCCTGGATGACCCTGTTGCTTTCCAACATCTGATATATGCAAACATTAGTAATGAAAAAGACACTGGTTTAGTCATAGTTCCGGGCACCTACTGCAAAAGTTACTAACTCGATAACATACTATCACGAAATTCTGTATGTGCTCTTGGGCATATGAATAAGAGGGATTCGATCTTCTCATTTCTTTCCGCATACACATCTAGTGATGTATCAAGAGAATTTGACCTGTACCAATTCGTGACCATAGCTACTCTCCAAGGAGGGATGTCTTGAATAGAGAGAGACAGAGACAGAGATAGACAAAGAGAGGAAAAGGGCTACAAATCCTCCGACCTCACGTCCCACCTTCTCTTACGCTGGCCTCTGCTTCCTGTCATGCTGACGAATTTAGTGAAGAACTCAGGCAGCAAGGGCGGCGGCCTTAGTTGCATCATCTCCGCCTCCTCTTTGCCGCAAATAAAACCATTGTAGCATCTACGGCTCCTTAGGTGAACGCCGTTCGCCACAACCTGAGGTGCAAAGCCAAATGTAGGCGAGAGGCGCACAACAGATTGAAGGATACCCTCAGCGTCAGAACTCTCTCCATTGCTCGTTAAAGCAGAAGCCTGTCTCCCTCCACCGGAGTCATGATCACGCCTGGCATCTTTGCAGCATCTTCTGTATCCTTCAAATCCTGGTGGACAATCTAGCATCGTAGGAAAAGAATTAGAAATGTATGAGAAGTGTGAAATTTAATATCAGCAGCTAAAGGATTACGTCAAACACCATTCCTGATTTGCTTGAAGACACTATAAATAATTACAGCAACGATAGGTGTATTAAACTAAACATGTTGAGCGCTCCACACGGGACACAAGTGAACACACTGATGCCAGCTTGTAAACCCAAGCCTGTAGCGTCTTTTGTTTTGCAATTCCTGCTAGCCTGACCTTCCTCACAATTCCATGTTTCAACAGCTTAATGAACGTTAAAAGTATTAGGCCAGATAGCAGCAGCAACTGACCATTGAATGAGATTTGGTCCCAACCCATCTCAATCATCTCCACAGAGAGAACAATTACTGTATAAATAAGGAAGCTATCCTACTAATCAATCCTTTAGTTGAAGGACGATTGGGAACTTATAGCCATGCAATAAAAATATTCTTCTGAATACAAGCAGTCAACCAAATTAGCCTCTGACAAAAGTACTCTTTGATGACTGCCTACAAAGCACTACTGCCTTAAGAATTTAGCATTAGAAACTTTAATCCAAATGATTCTATCAAGAGATGTTAGAATAAAATCCCACGGACAGCAGCTTGGACACCTACCATTTGATTACATCGAGCAGGAGGCCATAGCCATTCAATACGCCAAATTGCATTATAAACTTTGGCTCGGCGGAGGTAACATAAGGCAGTTAATAAATTCCAGAGGCACAAATTCAACAAGAGGGCAGAGCACGTGCCACATATGAAACTGCAAATGAGTGTCCAGTTCATTCCCCAGCTCATAGTCATGCCGAACACAAGCCCTGTATTTATCTCTTTGTAAATGGATTTTCACCAAGAAAATTGATGAAGGCATTTTGACAACTCATAAACTCTCCCTTCTGAGTTTGTAGGCAACAAAAAGAGAACCAGTTCCAGTAATCAGCATCTACAAGAAATTCATGATACATGCTAAACTCCAGTTCACTAAATTTTTAGCACTTAAGCGTCCTCTTCTAGGCAAGTGAAAATCTGACGATATAGCTTTGCCTCCAAGAACATTCCTATATCTGATCCACTCCAACAAAACCCACTGCATTTTCACTTCTTAGGAGAACAGAAAATATTGATTCAGTAGCAAAATTTTTACATCCATGCATACTGAATACAGAGACTATATTCAACTTCCTCTGTCACAGAGAACAACAGGATTTCATGCAGACCGTTTTATGCGGCATATACAATATTAAGTTTCACTCAGATCCAAGAGAAGAAATCGCTTAGAATCTAGCCAAGTAAAGGTACCATGCAATGGAATTCCAGAAAAATCTAAGCGTTGGGAAAAGAAAGGAAAAGAGTGCTACCAAGCTCAAGAGTTGGCAAAGCAGCAGCTAGGGGGATAGCCTCATCCACTTGTGAAGAAGATCCAGGGGCCTCAATATAATTCATGGCAGCTTCAGCTTCATGTTCAGGCAACACTACTCCACTACTAGAGGGCCCGGCTATTAGCATTGTGGAGGTGTCTCCATCGTGTCTACTGCTTGTTGAAGCTTCAATCTTCAAAATAGAAAAGGAAGTGGAACAAGTGTTAGAAGCATGTTCGATTGAAAAGGAAACATTGTACAACATTTGCATAGACAACCATGTTTCTGTTGCTAATCAACTCTTTCAGCACAAAAAACGTGTGTTTAATTAGAGACTCCAAGTAGAAGAAAAGCAGAAGAATTTGATGGAATGCCAAAACTTAAGGCAAATGGAACCAGCAAGAAAATCTCATTCTTCTATAGCTGCTGAAAAGTTTGATTGAAAATGACACTTCCAACAACTTCAGGGTTGAAACACTTTCCATTTGTAAAGTTCTGTCCAATAAGGGTGATTGCATCTCAAAGGAATACTAGGAAAAATCCTTTTGTCCTCACGCACGCACACGAGTGTAATTATATATGCATGTTTTTGTGCGTATGTACAGCAATGATTACAAAATTATTGAGAAAGAAAGCGCGTGAATTCGCCCGAATTGATGTAATTTACAAAGAGTTCAGATTCCTGTCTTACCGCATCACAGTTCCAAACAATAAACTAATTCTTTCTGTTCCCCTGGTGTGCCAAGTACCATATAAATCTGCTACACTCAATTAAAATCGAAGTGTGTGGGTAATATGGCCCAATGCCCTCTACAAACTTCCTAATTAATTTTCGCTCCTGTAGCAGTTCCAACACAAATCCACTACTATCTTCCAAGGATATCAATATAAGATGAAAGACACATTTCTTTGCACTAGACCTCGACAACAGCGAAACATTTATGCAGACCATTGAGCAATATAGTGATTTCCAGGCAAACTAGTAGATTCCCACACGAGCTGGAACAAAAGTAATATAGAAAAATGACAATACAGAGATTGACAAGGCCAAAAGGTGAACTGACCTCCCTGGTCTCACGCTGATCCTGCTTCTCAAGAAGTGCTTCAATGAGGGCCATGTACGCATCAACCTCAATGAAGTGCCATTCCCCTGTATAAACCTGGTCAATTTAACGTCAGAACAGGCGCAAGAAGTCAGAACATTGAAAAAGAAAAAAGAAAAGAGAAAGGGAATCAACCTCGAGCAGCTCTCGAACGGTCTGGCGAACCATCCTCTCTGGGAAGCCGTACTGGCGCATGGCGTCGAGGGCCGCGTCCATTCGCGAGTTTCGTGCTCTTCTCTCCGCCTGCGAACAACCATCGTAAGGGACGAAAACCCAACAAATGGCCAAAAAAAAAAAAAAAAAAACAAAGAAAGAAAGAAAACCCATTAACAACAACGAAAACGCGAACGATCGAATGAGAGAGAGACGACCAAAGACTCGTTCAGTAACGAGACGCCAGCTCCTTCGAGGGGGAAGACGGAGCCCATGTGAAGCTCGACGAAGCTCGACGTCGCAAAAGGATCGTTTTTGAAGGAAAAGGAGGGAAAAGGAAGAACGAGGAAACGTGACGGGGAAAAGTGCGAATGATCGGATCGGCGATGACCGGCGGAATGCGCGATGGCCGGGAAGAGAGAGAGAGAGAGAGAATGCGGGAGGAGAGAGAAGGGGAAACCTGTCTGGAGGGGGGGCGTCGGCGAGGCATCTCCGGCGGAGTCCTGCCTTCTCTGTGAAATTTTCCCGGAAAACGCAGGGGGAAAAGCGCAGGGGTGGCGCAGCCTCCAACTGGAAAAAGAGGAGAGGGAGAGAGAGTTTGCAACGCCCTTTCTTTTTTCATTTTCTTTATTTTTCCTCAATTATATTTTAACATTCGAAAAGCTTTGTATAAACATTCGCTTTTGATTTTATTTCTCGTCTTACTTAAATTTTAGGAAAAATGTCACAAATGCTCTCTATACTATTACTTAATGTGCAATTTGATCCCCGAACTTTTGATCGGCCAATTTAGTCCCTAAACTATTGATAAATGCCCGATTTGGTCCCCCGAACTTTCAATCTACCATTTGGTCCCCCGAACTATTGATAAATGTCCGATTTAGTCCTTCGTTACTATTTTTCCTTTCCCTTTTTTTTTTCTTTTTTTCGTTACTATTTTTTTTTCCTTTTCGTTACTATTTTTTTTTTTTTTGTTTCTTTTTTTCTTTTTTTTTCGTTATTATTTTTTTCTTTTTTTCGTTATTTTTCTTTTTTTTTTCGTTACTGTCTTTTTTTTTTTTTTTTTTCGTTACTATTTTTTTCTTCTTTTTTTCTTTATTTTTTTTATTTTTTCAATTTCATTACTAAAAGCAAAAAAAAAAAAAAAAAATAGTAATGAAGGACTAAATCGGACATTTATCAATAGTTCAGGGACCAAATTGAGTCGATCGAAAATTCAAGGACCAAATCGAGCATTTATCAATAGTTCAGGGACCAAATTGAGCCGATCGAAAGTTCGGGGATCAAATTGCACATTAAGTAATAGTATAGGGACCATTTGTGACATTTTCCCTAAATTTTACGGCGAATATATTTTTGATTTTATTTTGTTAGTGGAAAAAATCTAAAATATCAATCATTTGCAAACATATCACTTTTTTAAGATTATTTTTAAAGTTTGGAATATGTTTTAAGATTATTTTTAAAGTTTGGAATATGTTTTCTATTGTCGAGGGAAGAGAAACTATTTTTTTACTGGTTCGACGTGCTAATTCTAAACATTGTACGAAACATATGCCTAATCAACACGAAGCAAGCTTCTCACATAGGCTTACAACAATAGTCCAATAATCTAGTACCCAATATGGATGTATTTATTATTTTAATGTGACAGTACCCACAATGTTTTTTCCACCAATTTGAGAGAAAGTTTTTGTCTCCTCGCTCTCAAGAATTCTCCCGAATTTTGCATCTCAAAGTTAAGATGAAGCAATTTTAGGACATATTCAAGTCTCAATATATTGTATGTTATCAAGGGAAGGGAAAATTTTACTTTTGACTAAATGATTATTTTGGTGGAGAAATAAAGATATACATATTAGATATCACAACATCACTATATTTTATACTGATGATTTTATTTCAGAGGCTGAAATTCAGACGCGAAAATTTGTATTTGTTAGTTTCTCCTTACATTTTAGCTTTGGGACTTGTACCTTTTCATTTACGTGCAATCAATTCCGGCAAATGTTCGGAAAAAGAAAAATAAAACACTCCGTCATATGCACCGCCACCAAACGTAAAGTTAACAAGCCGAAAATTTTGTAAAGTTTGAAAAGGAAAAATCACAACGGAGAGAATAAATCGACGACCTATTTGTTTACACGTAAAAACGAGTAGAAAGTTTTTTATTTCTTTACTGTCAAAATTTAACATATCATTCAAATATTTAAAAATTAAGAAAAAAGAGTACCATATGGAGATGTAATTCGAAATTCAATATTCCAAATAAGGACAATAATTATACCGAATGAAATTGACAATTATACTTGTAAATTTCCAAATGAAAAAACATAATATTCCTAAATTGCTTATAATCTTCTTGATTACATCCGGAAGATTATGATCCATTTATCTCATGAAAAATGCTACTCTATCATTTATCTAATTTAAAAAAAAAAGGAAAAGGAAAATTACAAATCAGAGTCACCTTCTTCACTTCAATCTGCAACTTAGACATGTCAACCACTACCTAATCACGCACAGTCCAACTTGACTGACATTGCAGAACCAGTTCATTCAAAGCGCATTTCCAAGCGAAAGAAATTCCAGAAATCACAAGATCCTTTTGCAATTCATGTGCGTCCACATGGAAAAATTTCCCTATCTTCCCACTATGCAAAACCATGTGATAGCAGATTCCATTTTAAGGAGATTTTCCCCATCCATCCATTTCAAGTCAGACGCAGCAATTCAGAAAAGGTAAAAACCTCTGAAAAACCAGCTCAGATGACAGCAAATTCCGCATTAATAAGTCAAGTCAACTCGCTCTTTGCTGATTCAAATATTTATTCCCATAATCACAGCATCCCAAATTTAGTATCAGCAAAAAGCAAATTACAAAGTTCATCTAATGGTGTGATGGGGAAGGTGTGTTGCACTGGTAGCATTTAGCAAAGAGCCCGAACGTGTCCACTTGCTTGATGAAGTTGACCATGCTCGCCCATCCTCCGAACCCGAACCCGACCACCAGGACCCAACCCACCACGAACACGTTCACCACATACATGGCCGTCCAGCTCGACAGGAAGACTGGCAGCTTCTCGGCGGCGTTCTGCATGCAAGAAACCGATATATGTTGGATGATAAAAGAAAGAACTGGACTTTCAATTAGCAATATATGTAGTTGTACTGCCTTAAAACAACGACAATTCATGTCATATCACGGACTTGCCGGGCAGAGGCCGACCGGTAAGTGACCATGTGGGCGGCGGCAGGGATGATGTAGACGGTGAAGCTGACCAAGAGGGCGCCCACGGCAGAGTTGATCGGCCCGAAGAAGGGAAAGATGATGGCCAGGAACCAGATGGGAATCACCACCGGCAACCGGGCGACCGCCCTAAATAATATGCTCTTCTTGTGGTGCACCCCTATCACCTTCTCCCACACAAAGTAGAGCGGAGTGCATGCGAACCCGAATGTTATGAACTGCGATGCCGATACAATCACGCATCAACATCTTTGTCAATGGATTGGATGGAAAATCATCTACAATATCGAATAATGTACGTGTATGTATGCGAAATATATCATGGAGGGAAATGTGGAGAGGAACCTGATGGATGAGCATCAAAATGACAGCAGCATCACGCCAACCCGAGCGAGGGAGGAGAGAGAAGGCATTGGAATGGTTCAAGAGCTGGTCGCCGAAGGCCCAGTACACCGCTGTCGCCGACGGAATTGTGAGAGTGAACACGAACAGTGTGGCCAGCAGATATATGTACTTGAACTTTCTCGGCTTCCACATTGCATCCATTATTTCGCTGTCATGGTTTTACACGACGACTCGTTTAGTTTCATGAAGAGAAGGAAAGTTTGTCGACGATTATCATCGCCGTTCGGTCTTATAAGACGATTCGACCCAAGTGATTCAAGTATTATGCTACATTCGCCATCAATCATCAATCAAGTACTGCTCCTTTCGAGTTTAATCACATAAATTTCAGCCGCAGTGATTCTGTAGTTGATTAGAATGAGCATGAGACGGAGGAGGAACTCACACGGTGACGGCGTGTCCACCGAAAGTGTAGAGGATATTGGTGGCACCGGTGAAATACAGGACCAGCTTGGTAGGTCCAGTGTGGATCACATCCTTAGCCTGCATCATTTTTTCAATTGGTATTTACATCAGAAATCAAATAAACGAAATCAATCTCAACGGGCTCGAAAGAGGATTAGATTCAGAAGCTCGGAGAAGAGCACGGGAGAGGGGGAGAGAGAGAGACGAGACGCTAGAATTACCTGGCCATGAGCGATGGCCGCGGCGGTCATGTACCAAGCAGTGTAGGTGGTCATGCCAAGGCCAAGGAAGGACCAAATCCGGTAGTTGTGGAAGGAGGGGATGAACACGGTGGTCGCGCAGCATGCTCCGAATATGTACGTCCATGTCCTCTTGTCCAGATGGTCGTTGATGTAGTATATGTTGCTGCAATGCAATGGCCCCGGAAATCATGCATTCGAACGAGAAGGATAGCAAAGCATACAGATTGGCGGACGAAGTCGTCATCTCGATAAAGCGAAAAGGAACCGCCAACTGATAATGAAATGGAGAACCTTGCACAGGCTATGAGCTGGATGACCGATCCGAAGAGGAGGAAAGTGACGTTGAAAGCCAGCCCAAGGGCTTTCCAGTAGGGACCAAGCAAACCATCCAGGACCTCGAACCACTGAGCCAAAACAGAAAGCACACCGATTTCGAGATTCAACCCAGTTCAGCGATTCTAATTAGATGAATGAGTAAAACGTGCTCTTCGGTTCGGCGTGTGGCGATTCTGGAATAGAGATGCACCTGAATGACGTGGTTCTTGAAGCTGTGATTCTCCTTCTCTTTCCTGGTTCTGTACTCGACGTAGAGCACGCTGATGAGATAAGCCGTCCAGCTCCCCAGGAGTCCATAGAAAACCTGCAGAATTATCCCGGAAAGCATCCCGAGCTGGGAGAACGAATAGGGCAGTGTCAGCAGCACCTGCGCCACCTGCGTAACGTCCCGAGCGAGAAAGACAGAATCGGATGAGGGTCAGATCAAAACTGATCAAATTCTTGACTCGTGAACGAAAGACCAGATCTTTAAATTGAGGCGAAATCACCGCAGTAAGTCATTACATTTACATGTCCAGGAATATGATTGTTGGCAACAAGAATTTAAGTCTACCTGATTGGAGGCGCAACTGAACCAAGCATCATACGCAGACCCGCCATGCCAGAGGATGCTTTTGAGACCACCGCCGCCACCGCCACCGTCATCGTTGCCGGTGGAGTCATCCGTTCGCGCCTTTCTTTCTTCTACTATTCCGTCTCTCTCTCCAGCGTTGGTGAAGCTGGAGACCATCGCTTCCTCAGCTTGCTTCTGAGACAGCATTTTCTCCTCTCTGTCACGCAGCCGAATCGAATCTCTGAGGACGCAAAAAAAGAAAAAGAAAAAGAAAAAACCAATGAATGACACAGACCAACGAGGAGAAAAATAGAGGCTCGTAATCAAAAGGGACACTGCATGTGAGAGAGAAACAGAGAGCAGACCCAAAACTCAAAAGCCTCCGTTGCTCTGTTCTTCGCACATCTGTTTAAATGGGTAGCATGATGAGCCATGATGACCTCTCTCTCTGATAGATGTCTCCAGCTCCAAACGTTTTAAATGCCCTTAAATCACTTGCCATTCTTATTCGAGAATACAGAGGAAGCGAATCTCCAAGATATCCAATTCAGGGAGGATAAGACTATAAACTATGAGGCAAAAAAGTTATTTCTCGTCCAGAAAAGGAAGGCTTTGGTGTTGTAGATAAAACCCAAACATAGAAAAACCGAGAGAAGGGTTCTGAAGACGGAGGCCCAAGATCTGACAAGAAGAGCACCTTAAACAGAGGGAAAACAGGGGATTCCTTAAAACGCAAAAGAGCATGAGCACTGCTGCATATATAGGAACGCGTTAGTCGTTGTTGGACCAGAGAAAAAGAATGACTGAAGCGAGCGAGAAATCTCTCTCTCTCTCTCTCTCTCTCTCTCTCTCTCTCTCAGTGTCCTTTCATTTTTTGGGGGGGTAAAAGTTGCATGGACCTTCATAACTTCTGCAGTATGCTCTGTTCTTTTAAAATGTTTCTTGATGATTATTTCTAGCCTCCTTTCTCAGCATGTTACTCTCCAGTCTCTTGGCTTATTTATTGGATTTAATCATTAGATGAATCTGCAAAAAGCCCAGATCTAGATCAGAGTAAAATATTCCACAAATTGATTTTCTTTCTCCGTTTCATTTGTTGCTGGACCGTCGTGTTCGGCTATGGTGTTTCACACAATTTATAGAAGTTTTAAAAGCACGAAAAAGAAATCTTTATTTCTATGGTAGTAATGGATTTTAGTTCAAAGGGTGTAAATTTTAGCTGTATTATGATTTTGAGAATTATCTTTAAAGTAACATGTTATTAAGATTCATCTTATAAGTAGCACGGTCGCTTTAGATAATTTTCAAGGAAAAAAAGAAAGAAAGTTGACATTGAAAACTTTTTCTGTTCTGGGCTTATACATAGAGCAAGACATGGAAGTAGCGGCAAGGGAAGACTATCTTCTGTAATTAATTAACATCGTGATTATGAATGTAAGTTTTTTAGAGTTATAAGATTTTTAGGATTCGAATTTGGCAAGAAACCATAATCAATCAAAAAGCTAAGCAATGATGATATAAATGATCCCTAAATTTTGATCTAATGTGTAATTTGATCCTTCAAATTTTCATTTATTTTAGGTGGTCCCTGAAATTTAATTTGTTCAACGTAATCCATAAACTTTTGGTACGTGTTATATTTAGCCCTCAACATTAAACATTTTCATATAGTTTGGAAACTAAATTAAACATATACAAAAAGTCCATGAATCGTATTGAACGAAGTCAAGGATCATATTACACATTGAGTTATTAAACAAATTAAAGGATTAAAGGCAACATTGCATATCGAACCAAATTTTAAACACCATTTGTGTCATTTTCTCAAAAGCTTACGATTTCAGCAACTTGCTCTTAGGATGATCTCTCCATCTTCATGGACATCCATAGTAATCCATTTTTTAACGCTTTTGATTATATTCCTTCGTATGGAATTTGAGATATCGATGACATAAGTGGATGGAGGGGCCTCCTTCTCAATAAGTTCCCTCTTCAGTATCATTTTTTTTGGCATAACATTCTCTCTCTCTCTCTCTCATGATTTTCTTCTTATTTTTTCGACCCTCTTGATTATTGATAATAAGTTTGTGGTCAAATGGAATTACAGTCTGAATGACAGAGACTATCCAATATGATTGCTTGTATGATTCCCCTCTGATTGACAGAATGCGCATCTCAAGACAAATCGAAAAGACTGCAAAAGTGATTAAAACTGTTGACTTTTC
This sequence comes from Eucalyptus tenuipes, assembly GCA_014182365.1. Taxonomy (NCBI): domain Eukaryota; kingdom Viridiplantae; phylum Streptophyta; class Magnoliopsida; order Myrtales; family Myrtaceae; genus Eucalyptus; species Eucalyptus tenuipes. The sequence goes on along the minus strand of CM024543.1, from coordinate 31,132,402 downwards.
TTTCTAGAGTAGGATGGATTTGCATTTCTGGACAGACAAGAATCTTCTCTCTTGTGCATTGGCCAAGAATGATGGGTTTGGGTAGACTGCTAATCTTCTCAGCTTTCCCAACACAAGATCCTCCGCATAAGAAACGCGGCCAGCGAATTTGCTCATTTCAATTTTCTTTCATCGTGTTTGGCATTCGGGGGCTTTTGGAGCTTTCCACTTAACTTGTCCGGTCGCTATGGTTCCCGTCCTAGAGCACAAAAAGATCCGTCCTCGAGGGTAGGAAGAAGAGTGCATACTGCATTCACTTGAATTCGAACTCTCCCGAGGTGTAGTTTGACGTTGTATTATCACCCGGGAGTCTCTTAACTATAAGCATTTTCCTAATGTAAGTATTGTTCCATTAAAATTTGACTGCCATTTTGATAGGATCGAACTTCCACCGAGGGGCAATATGAGAATGGGTCGCGCTGAAGTGAATTCTGAGCTGACAAACAATGGCACCTCTTGATGTCATGTTAATAATTTCTCATCCTATCGGAAAGTGCAAAAGAAATCCAACACTTAAGTCATTTCTTAACTTTGGAATTAGTGGGAATGGGAATTATTAGAGGAGAGTTACTACACCCTGGATCGCACACAAAAGTTTCAATCCTGTTTCACGTGTACGAATTCCGGAGCCACACAGGCAGAGCCTCTTCCAAGATTTTTATTCTTATCAACAAGTGTGTTCGGGGGCACTTCCAAGCTTTAGTAATGCGATCCTTCATACTTCGATTTTCTTTTTAAAGAGCGCTTGGAAGGAATATTTTGCGATAATTATTCTGTTCTAATTGCATGAGATATCTTTCTTGCAATCAAGAGAAAATATGAGAAAATCTTTCGATACCGGGTCTAAATAAATTGTGGATTTCCTAACTAAGAACATCTCCAGTGCAATTCAAATTCAATCCGGTGGTTAATTACATGAGATATCTTTCATGCTATCAAGAGAAAATATGAGAAAATCTTCCAATATCGGGTTTAGAAGAAATGTGGATTTCCTAAATGAAAATATCTCCAGTGCAATTCAAATTCAATCCGATGGCTGAGATGCATATAGTGACGGGATTAATAAGCCGTTTTATGTGTTAGTTTCTACCCCGATAATTAAGACTTTTGACATTCTCCAAACGCAATTAAGACTTTTGGTAACCATCCAAACACATTCTTTTTGTTCCCGAATCGGTTTGGGACAAACGTTCAAAGCGTGGACAATCAAAAAAGTTGATTCTTGTTAACAACAAAATTGAGAATCAAAACTCTTCTTCTTCTTCTTTCTTCTTCCAGGCGGTAATCCGCGATCGCCACCGTCCGCCGTCGCCGGTTGCCGGAGGCTCTCGTTTGGCCTGAAAAAAAAAAAAAAAAAAAAAATAATAATAATAATAAAAATAATAAAAATAAAAGGATAAAAAGAAAAAAGAAAAAAAAGAAGAAGAAGAATAAGAGAAGAAGAGAAAAAGAATAAAAAGAAAAAAGAAGAAGAGGAGAAAAAAAGAAAAAATAATAATAATAAATAAAAGAAAAGAAAAATAAAAAAAATAAAAAAATAAAAAATAAAAAATAAAAAATAAAAAAGGAAAAAAATAAAAAATAAAAATAAAAATAAAAATAAAAAATAAAAAAGGAAAAATAAAAGGAAAAAAGGAAAAATAAAAAATAAGAAAAGGAAAAATAAAAAAAAAAAAAAAAAAAAAAAAAAAAAAAAAAAAAGAAAAGAAAAAGAGGGAAAAAAAGAAAATAAAGAAAATAAAAAAGGAAAAAAAGGAAAAAATTATTTAAAAATTAAAATAAATTGATTTCAGCATGACGAATTGCACGGCGCATGGAAGTTTGCTCTTTTCGATTATAAATGAAGTTTGCTCTTTTCGATTATAAAGATGATGAGAAATTTAAAATAGCTTTTTGGATGGGACTGATGAATAGGGGGATATTTTCCTGAAACGGCGGTGCTTATAAGAAGAAGAGTCCGATTAAAACCTTTCGCGAGGATAGCGTTGAAATCTTGGAATACTTCTTTTGGCTCTCTTGCGAAAATAAAAAAAATGTTAATTCAAGCTTTTTTAACCAATTGTTTCTCTAAAACCTTTTGCTTTTCGCCCACGTCTCTCCCTTGGCATCCCTTCTCTTACCGGACTCCTATGAAAACCTAAGTTTCTCAAAGTGAACAAGACAGGCACCATCGAGATGAATAGAGAACTGCACACGACGACACAAAAGCTAGCCACATCGGTCATCGATGATTTTCAAGCAGATGCTGTTCACTTTGAAATAGAATTTCACTCTTATATGCAATGGAAATAAAATGGAACCAACTTCCTAGAACATCTGATCGACATGATCTTCTTCCAATCAATGCTTACGGTAATATGGGGAAAAAATCAATGTGGATGGCTGAAAGGGAGAGCATATGTGTATATACATGATTGACTAACATTTCTATATCGACATTCAAGCAATGAAGAAGATGAAAATCATCAGGAAAAATATCAAGATGGCAAATATCTTTATCATGAGCCACCTATTGGATGATATTTGATTGAGATGCCTCAACAAAGCGCTGCGAGCTCCTTCTACATTCACCAAGGACTCTTCCATATTGTCGTCGATCCTGCTTGCAACATTGAAGGCGACCATCACGAAAGAGTTCACATTGTAAGTTCAACATAAGGACTTGCAAGGAGACAAGCTCCCAAATGCACTATTAATCATCCCTTATGGCTTCTACTCGTTTCCTCTTTTGTATTGATTTAGGGCAGCATACAGAAGATGATTGCTATAGAAAAAGGACAAACCTAATAGCCACTTCGCCTTGCTGTGCAACCATCGAAGCCAAATGCGTAAAAATGCCGCCCAGTTCAGATATAGTGGATTCCACGTTGTGAAGAGCAGTTGCACGGCTTTGAGAATAGTTTTCTTGCCGAGGAACCACCTGCTGCAACATGGACATCTCCATGGAGTCGGATGGACTATCCGCTGCTAATCTCCGTCTGAGCAGCAAAAAGTTGTCAATTGACATGCAATGTCAATAAAATTAGATAGAGAACAGTTCCGCTCCACAAAACTAATAATTGCGTGATTATCTAGTCGTTGTCACCTTGTTAATGGCGTGCACGGTGCATATGCAGAAACTTAAGGAATTTTTGTTGCACCAAGCAACAATGCAAAGTCTAGTTCACTATGCAAAACCACCTTCTGCAGTCTTTTTGACAGTGAATATTGCATAATATACATATTACTAAGTAGATCGAGAAGTTGGGAGGGCTGCAATCCAACAATTTAATGTCAATCCATTCAAAGATGGAGCTCTTCCAGTGGCAACTACTACAGCTAAAAATCAAGCCCAGCACTCTTTAAAGCAATACTTGCTAAATGGCATCAAGAGAGCAATGCACTCTCACTATTTCACCATAAGGCAGAGTGGGCTGGGGTAGCCACTTGTGTTTAAATGTTGGCCTGAAGTTTCCTCATGCAGTCTTCTAATTTCACCTAACAGTAGATCTATTCCTATCATTGAATATGCTCTGAAAATGTTTGCATCTAACCACACAACCTGCCAGAGATTGGATAAGACTCTGAAAAGGTACCAACGTCAACAGAAGCGTTTTGAAAGTGTAGCTGTTCTACATTGTAGCCACGGCTCATATAATGCCAACTACTATTTAATGAACCAATATATAAAATATTGCAGTGTGTTTTCACCAAACCATGCTCTGAATATGCTCTGAAAATGTTTGCATCTAACCACACAACCTGCCAGAGATTGGACACAGCCTGCCAGAGATTGGATAAGACTCTGAAAAGGTACCAACGTCAACAGAAGCGTTTTGACAGTGTAGCTGTTCTACATTGTAGCCACGGCTTCATATAATGCCAACTACTATTTAATGAACCAATATATAAAATATTGCAGAGTGTTTTCACCAAACCATGCTAAAAGCATCGCTTTCTCTTCTTTAAAGAAAGTATTGAGGAAGCCGCAGGTTTAGCTTGTAAGATGATGTAAGACATACCTCAATTGGTTGCCAACTTGAGATCCATTGGAAGGCAATCTGAGCAGTCGCGAAGAGGCAGAGATGAGCCAAATAAATGGAGAGAGAAAATATAATGCCGATGATTAGACAGGGAAGCAATTTTTACAGATGCAAAGAATATGAGAAAGATGCACAGTATTGACAACTTATATTTAGTAACCATACCAAGAAAAATACTTACGCTAGAGTTAATTGTTACTGCACAATCGCATTTACACGTGGTCAAGCCCATCAGGGTTCCAAAGAATCCAAACAAAATACTTACCCTGCTTGGGGTGGACTTCCAGAATCATTGGATGCACTTGACCAAGGAGGTGGCTCAGTCACAGGCTTCATATGCTGCTTAAGAGGGTTTTCTCTTGATGCATTGGCAGAGAACATCTGTTTCCGGTTTTCATGAGCCTTGATATTCTGGTACAGAAGACCATGAATGAGAACATGGAAGGAGAGTTGAATCACATCATGTTAAACATGAAGATCTGCTCAAATTAATAGCTAACCTGAGTTCTGGTTTTCAAAACATCCTGGAGGTGTTTTGTAGTTCCCATAAGTTTGCTTTTCAGGTCATCACAAACAGTGGTCGAATGGACAGCTCTATCTTCTGAATAGTTGCCACCATTCATTTCTATATTTTGAAGGGTCTGTAAATCTTGAAGGGCGATATTTAGTGCTGTAATGTCATCCTTTATCAATGAAGTCAGTTGTTGTATTTTGACTGTGGGGTCATCAAACATAGATGACCTTTTTGCCACTGCAAATCATCAAACAAAACCATCACTTAGCATAAACACCACGACTCCAAATGTCATCCAGATTCATCATAATGACAAATTTGGAGTTTGTAAGAAGTAGTTTCAGCAACAAAAGGGAAAACACCAAACACAATTGCAGAAGATTTCTGCTCAGAATCGACCGCCAACAAGAAGAAAAATGAGGAACTCATAATAATTATATTATTTATCACAAGAATATCACATCATAAGTCTGATCTTAAATGACTTGATCTCCTTGCAAACTCCAGATGAGAGTGTATATATGCTTACAGTTTCAAGATCATCTGAATTATCACTATCAAATGCGGATGTCATACTAAATATGACCAGAAGAAGAATATAGAAAAGGTCCAACATTCTCGCTTCAAAGCATAGTAAGGACATCCTAGTTGCTTGTTGACATCAGGAATCCTGAATATCAAGCAATCTATAAACTGGATCTTGTAACCAGCTAACAAATTATTAGAGGGTAATACCCAACTGCTTGGGATATCGATACATTTATCTTAGTGACGCGCCATCATCCATAGGGACGAAAAAAGAGGCAACGGCTATGACAGATGTAGTGTGGCAATGGCCACTTGGCTGTAAATCTATCTCAAGTCGCCAGAATCATTATGTATATCGATCATCATCAAGGAAAAATATTCAACATCCTAATTTCCCAAGTAATCATGTTGCTTTTGAACTGAGGAAAAAAAAAAAACAACTCTAAAGTTTTTACTTGTGCAGTGGAGCGGATCAGAACCTACCGATTCACTCTTCCATCGATCTCAATCCAGCTAGAAACATCACTTTTACAGAAAAATCGATCAGAACCTCAACACACAAACAGTAACCAGCATACAAACAATGCTAACTAACGCGTAAACGTGCGATTTGGCATAGACAGAACCTCTCGGGATCCAAATCCGTCCAAAAAATCACACGCATCGCATCTTACGTTTCGACGAGACCGATCGAACTAACATCTTCCAAAAACGCGGTCGAAGCAGCGAAAGGCAAGAAAAGGCGCGCGAACGACGCTAAAGCAAGCGAGACGGCCACGTACATTGGGCGAGCCTGGCGATCTTCTGCGAGGTCTCGCTGATGCCCAGCCCGATCCGAGCGGCCCGCTTGTTGAACTCGGATCCGGCGGAGGCCGGGGACGCATCCCTCGGCGCGGCGGCTCGGGCCTCCGGCGGGTTGGCGGCGGCGGGGGGGGATCCGCCGATCTTCCGGAGAGTCTCGGTGAGGAAGCGGAACTCCGACGTCCGGTCCCTGTAGGAGGAGGAGGAGGAGGAGGAGGAGGACGCCATGGGAATCGGATCGGATCTTCGCCGGAATCGGAGCCGATCTCTACATGGTTTGGTGCGTTCGCCAGAGGGAAGAATCTACGCGGCAGCGGAGATGAGCTGTGCGCCCCTCAGGGAGCGCGCGTATGGGGGGAGAGAGAAAACGGTTTACGGATTGGATCGGCTCGGTTCGGTTCGATCAGCGGGTCCGCATCTTGCGGCACCGACCGGTTCGGTTCCACTTTTTTATAATGCTAAACCGAACCGGGGTTCTTATTTTCGGATCGGGCTTGGAGGAGCCCAAATCAGGCCCGGCCCAAGAAACTAATGGTTTTAGAGCCGTCGGATGCGAAGACAGCGGGAGAATGTGAACCGTCCGATCTAGGTAAATCGAGCGACTCCATCTTCTTCCTTCGTCTCCCCCGTATATAAACCCTCGCAGCCGCTGCAAGGTCCCTCCTCACGGCACAGCTCTTAGGGTTTACCTCCAAGCTCCACCGCAAAGCCGCCATAGCCACCGAGGTTAAAGTGACGGCAGATCGTCGCTGTCCGCCTTGACCGAGCCTCCCGCTTCGTCTTGGCCCTCAGTTTTGCTTCATTTCTTTGTTTTTTCCTTGTATCAGCGTAGGAAGAAAGTTCATAAGATATTATGGGGAAACTATCGAAGGCCGAGAAGAAGCTCGCGTACGACGCGAAGCTGTGCCGGCTCATGGACGAGTACAGCCAGATCCTGATCGTGGCCGCGGACAACGTCGGGTCAAACCAGCTCCAGAACATCAGGAAGGGCCTGAGGGGCGACTCGCTCGTCCTCATGGGGAAGAACACCATGATGAAGAGGTCCATCAGGATTCACGCCGAGAACACCGGCAACAAGGCCTACCTCAACCTCATCCCGCTTCTCCAGGTACATGTTGCTGCTTTTTGTTGGAATGATATCTTCTGATTCACGTGGCGTGGTTCTTAAAGATGGTGAGATGGGAGTTTCTATGAGGAAGAGATGCGAGAGTGGAAGAAGTTGAGAAACATGGGTTTTGTATTGGAATGTGTATAAAGGATTGATTTTTTTTTTTTATGGTTCTTTGTGATTAGGGAAATGTGGGCTTGATTTTCACCAAGGGTGACTTGAAGGAAGTCAGCGAAGAGGTTGCCAAGTACAAGGTGCGGCTCTCTGATGCTCTTGATCTCGTTAATCTATTTAAATTAGAATGTCGCTTCATGGTTATGTGCTACTGGATAATCTATCGAAAGAGTACGTACTTTCCTGCTGTGTTAGTTTCTTTGCGGTAGCTATTTCATGGTGATGGAGCGTTTCTATTGGAATCAATGGATTGATTAAGATTTGCTGTAGGGAGTGTAACTGCAAAATGTTCCACTTTATCTGTTTGGCGTCTGCCCATGTCATGTTTAATAGAAGCCAAATCGATAAGCGTCGGTTGCATTATGGGTATTGTAGATTTACGGTGGTGCGCAACTGGGAATGACTATAATTGAGGGTTTCTCTTCCCTGTCTAATTATACACTGGAGCTGATGGCCCGAAAACAAAATGATAATAGAGTTGATCTCGCCGGGATTGTTAGGGCGACATCTGACTGGGAATGGATAAATTCAAGTTTTCCTATTAAATATCTTGACAATCTGTTCGAGTTTACCATTTTTCATATAATGGATTCCTGTCAATTCGTGGACTAAACTCGAGTTTTATCTCTTTAATATCTTACAATCAACTCTGCTTTGACAGGTTGGAGCTCCTGCTCGTGTGGGTTTGGTTGCTCCAATTGATGTCATTGTCCCACCAGGCAACACTGGGCTCGACCCTTCTCAGACTTCCTTCTTCCAGGTAACATGAGCCTCTCTTTCATGGCAATAACATTTTTCTATATCTTCTGCAGCAGCTTATTTGTCGTTACCGTAACTTCAGGTGCTCAACATTCCGACCAAGATTAACAAGGGTACTGTGGAAATTATCACCCCAGTTGAGCTTATCAAGAAGGGTGACAAGGTTGGCTCTTCTGAGGCTGCCCTTCTTGCTAAGCTTGGGATCAGGCCCTTCTCGTATGGTCTCATTGTGCAAAGTGTTTACGACAGTGGGTCGGTCTTCAGCCCTGAGGTGCTTGACCTTACTGAGGATGACCTTATGGAGAAGTTTGCTCTTGGTGTCTCTATGGTCACATCTCTCTCGCTTGCCATCTCATACCCGACCCTGGCTGCTGCACCTCACATGTTCATCAATGCCTACAAGAATGTTTTGGCTGTTGCTGTTGAGACCGAGTATTCGTACCCCCATGCTGACGAAGTGAAGGAGTTCCTCAAGGTTTGTAGTGCTGGCTCTTTTCCTAAACTGATTTTTGGTCCACGAACGTTCCTTACTATTTGTAGTCTTTTTTAATGAACTTCTCTAACAAAGAGATTACTTTTTATCGCAGGATCCTAGCAAGTTTGCTGTTGCTGTGGCTCCGGCTGCTGGTGCTGACTCTGGTGCTGCCCCTGCTGCTGCTGCCAAGGAGGAAGAGAAGAAGGAAGAGCCCGCCGAGGAGTCCGATGATGACATGGGTTTCAGCTTGTTCGATTAATTTGTTTGCCAAGTATGATACACCTTTAGCTACATGTTAGGTGGTACAATGTTTTGATTATGACTTTATCACAAGGATTGCTTTGCCTTTAGTTGATTCGCCTGTTTGAATACTTAGCTTTTTATTCCCTTAAAATTGTTTTTTAGGGTTTAAACGTCAATGTCACTTTTGTCTTGTTTGCCAATAGTCCTCTTTCTATTTTCTGACAAAGTATATACCTATATCAATTCCTGGCGTAAATGATGAAAACTATGAGGAAAACTCCGAATGCGATGGGTCTTTTGTCGCAACTTTCTTGGAAACGCAGACGTTTGCTTGTTTTGATAATGATGCCATGGGTTGGGAAGCTCGTAATGGACATGTTCCACAGACAAGTAATGGATTCATTTAGGCTCAGCTTTTGAGCTGACCCGTACGCACGTCTAGTCGTCCACTGGCATGTCTATGTACGTCGCCAGAAGTTAGCGACAAGGGTCGAAGAATCAAATACATGAAGATACATCATATTATACTTTGATTACGATCAATCTATGATCCGTGTAGTTTTTCCGTACATCATATTATTCTCGATGGAGGAAAGACTCGCTATCCTTAGCAATACTAACGGTAATGCGCGTTGTGTTGTCGAATTGTATCCATTGAAGCGAAATAGTTCGCTGGAGACTGGTAACTGTAGAGCCTCGGATGAGGGAAGACTCATCTAGCGCCGGTTACTGCTTACATGACATCGAAAGGCTTTTAGGTGCAGGCCCTCGGCCCTTGAATTTGATGGGCCCGAAAATTGGAGCCCCTCTATGCTATCGAGCCCAAGTGGAAAGTCAAGTTTGTCTCCCTTTCAACTTTTCATATTGGATTTTCGTAAAAGACCTCCCCGGGAACGCTTGTCCAACATTCAAGTAAAGAAATTTTATTACTATCGAAATACCATCTATCTCATGTCACGCACAATCGATGTGTTGAACGTGCAAATATTCATTTGCTTTGTACGCTTATTAACTAGGCCTTTCGAAATTACCGTAGCATCAAAATGATGAAGTGACAAAGAAAGTTGTATTTAACATAGCTTCAGTTAATCTAATATAATTAGATGCATTTAGATCCACATTATGGTCTTACGTTGGAGACAAGCCTTATAATACTTCATCTAATGAAGGGACTTTGAGAAAATAATTCGAGATTGCTTACTTAATTATTCCATTGAATGTCCGCATGCTATTTGGACAAATGGTAAACGTGGAAGAAATAGAGGGTGGAACCTTATAAAGGTACTATGGGGCTAAACCGGAGGGACGTGAGAAGCACGATCTAATTCGCTTTAACAAAACCTAACTCAAATTCTTCTGTTCCCGAATGTGCCTGCATATCAAGAGAAAAACACAATGCGAGCGAACTGATTTCTTAAATGGGTACGCAACGTTCAAATATTAATGAAAGTCAACCGCATGCTTTTCATTTAGCGATATCGATTTAGGTAAGTCCTTCGATCATGGATGACCCAATCACAACATTCCACGAGAGCAAGCAACACGGTCAACATAAAGTTTTCATTTTGGAATAATGCCACAAGTAATCCTTAAACTTTGGCTCAATTTGTAATTTAGTCTTTAAACTTTTAGTTTATTCAATGAGGTTCATGAATTTTAACCCAATGTGCAATGTGATTCCTAAACTTTTAATTTGTTCAATATAGTCCATAAAATTTTTTATACATGTTCAATCTAGTCCCTGAACTGTATGAAAATGCTCAATGTAGTCTCCATTGAGTATTTTCATACAATTCAAGGACTGGATTGAATATGTACTTAAATTTCAGGGATTATATTAAATAAATTAAAAATTTATGGACCATATTACACATTGGATTAAAATTCAAGAACTACATTGAACAACTTAAAAGTTTATGGACCTAATTGCACATCAAGTCAAAAATCAGGACTATTTGTGTTAATTTCCCTTTTCACTTTGACATTTGTATCCAATCCATGCTTTGGAACTCGGGTCTTGACATTTGATCCTATCTTTTGCTTCCGAATTAAAAAAAATGGAGCAAATTGATAAAACTCGTGTCATCCTGCCTGCCTCTACCCTTCTTCAAAGGGAGCAAATTGATAAAACTCATGTCATCCCGCATGCCTCTCCTCTCCTTCAAACAACAATACCTCATCCCAGCGAAGCTGAGAAAAAATCTAATCTTGCCGACATCAGTTATCGGGTCGGCTTCAAGATTTCGATGGAGATAAAACATATGCAAAAAAAAGTAAACTCCTCTTAGGTTTCTCCAAAAGACATCCTCTTTCCCTATGTCTATATCCCTTGAATAATCCGCTTTTTCCTTATCCATTGCACTCGCGCATGATTGGAAAAGATAAAAAAAAAAAAAATGAGAAAAGGCACTCATGACCTTTGCATCGTGCCTCAAAACATGCTTCCTCGCCAGCCCACAACACCTCCCTTCAAAGTCAAACAAGCACCACCAACTAAAAAACCACTCAACAGCAGCTAACATCGACGGACAGAGAGACACAGGTATTGAATTATAAACATAATCATTCGGTCAGCGCATTGCACGCGAGTCGATCGACGGGCGCGTGGTGATCGTACCTTAACGTGGACTCCAAAACAAGGTCAAAAAAACAAGCCCGTTGCGATCCAAATGCTCCGCCGCGTGGCGGGATCAGAACGGCTCCCCTGGCACCGGCCGCCAGAGCCCTCGATGCGTCGTCGTCTTGAAATACACGACCGGAGACACGTGTCCGCGTGATCAGCTGGCTGGCGCTGCCTACTTGGAAACTCTCTACGTTTCTCCACCGCACGATGCGACACCGCACGCCATTGGAATACGGGGTTGGCGAGCTAAAGCGGCGACGGGGAACGCGAGGAGGGATTGGAGCTTTCGTCATGCCGAAACCCACGATGAGAAGATGGAATCGGGCGCGCGAAAGCGACAGGGACGGAGCCTTCTTATCCAAAACGCATGTTGCGGTCCGTTTGGAGATGAGATTCCCTTTTGGCTTTCTTGGAAGTACTCGAGGAAGAGGATGAGAAATATGGGGGCTAGGGCACTTTTCGACATGTCGGGAGCTAAAGCTAAAGTGGGTCATTTGCCAATCTTAGAATACGAATCGCTTCAGCACATTCCTCACATGTTGCCATTCGCAAAAAGCTCAATAGCCGCCGTGGAGATGATACCGAGTCGGGGACTTGTCTCGTTGAATAAGACGACCTGCTTCGTAGATGTTGGAGGTTAGGCAAATATACGTACACGACACATCGCGATGGGAATGGGATGAGCCATCCGTACATTGGGCGCACCAATTCAAACGAGGACGAAACAATCAAAAGAAAGTGGAGTAGAAAAAGAAAAACCTTCGCTGGATGTGAAACGCAACTGGTAAAAAGGGGTCTGAGAAATCTAGACCAATCTCCGCCACGATTGGTGGGATAAGTCGATTTGCCATCTCTGATAAAGCAGAGAGTCCGAGTCATCGGACCTGGAAATTCCAGGTCACTCCCGCAACCACATCATCCATTAGCCTCCGCCTGCAATACTCTTATGCTTCCAATCAGAATAAGGCAAAAACGTTGCGCTACGGTCCATCAGCGTCTCTCTTAATCCGTCCTTGAAATTTAGGATTTTCTTCCTTTTTCAAGGAAGAGTCGATTTTTTCATGGCTCAATTAAAAAAAAAAAAAATTGATTGTCTATATGCATGTGACGATTTTCGAATTCAAGTGCGAAAATGCCCTGGGCTTTGGTGATACAAAAGTTTGTCCAAAGGCCAAAAAAGATGTATTTTTGGATATGTTGGATAAATCATGAGTGACCTTATTGGGTAGGATTCCAAATTTTTGGAATAAGAAATGAAATCGATCGGGTTTGAATAATTGATTCCTAGATAAAATTGAAAATCGGCCCACATTTGCTTTCTTAAAAAAAAATTTTTATATAAGTCAAGTGGCTAAGTTGTTTGTTCATTTTGAAGATCAGATTTCTTTTTTTTTCCTAGCTTAAAACCTGATTCAATTTGAGAACAGAAACGATCAATATAATTTGGGTTTGGATTAGATCAATTCTTGGGTTGAACAAACTTTTTCTAGCCGTAGAACCGGTCCTAGGCCTATTCTAGATTCTCGGAACCGGGAATCAAACTTACTCCTCTTAAAAACTAGACTTAGACTCGCATCGATCCTATCCAAACCAGTTCGATCCGGGTCCCGAGTGGAATCAAATCCAATGTTGCCCCCAGCGTGAATCATGGAGGGCAGAGGCCATACGAAGGACCCCAATAAAAGGGTCAAACCAACTTCAAACATTCCAAAAAAGTCCAAACCCAAGAGGCACCTTCCTCCCAAAGTCCTCACCAAGGGAGGAAAGTGCGTAACAATCAACATACAGCCGTCCCGGACACTTCGCCCACGTTAGGTCAGATTCGGATAAGCTTCACCCCTCTCTCATGTGCCTCCTCGTCCACCATATTCAATTCAAACCTCCACCCCTCTCCCCCCCCTTCGTTTTTATCCAACATTATTCAATCGCGACGCGACTTTGCGAAATCCCCCTCGTTTCTCATGCGCCCCCCCACCGCCAGCCGTCTGTCTCCATCCCCACACGCGTTTCCCCCTCTCTCTCTCCTCCTTCCTTCCATCATCGCCGTCGTCACCATCGCCCTCCCTCCTAACCACTGACTTTTCCTCCCTCCTCTTTATATACCACCGCTCCTCCCCCCCTACCCATCTGAATCGAAAGTTCGAATTCAGCCCAAAACTTACAGAGCAACCCGGCTGGTCTCCATCCTTTCCACGCCCGTTGACGCGCTTCTTTCCTTCGATCGATTGGGCAAAGCGCGGAAAATGGTGGACTTCGACTGCAAGACCAAGGTGGTCTCCTCCCCCGACGGCTCCCTCGGCTCGCCCAAGATGCCCGCCGGCAACGGCGGCGGGGGCGTGCAGCTCCCGTTCTTGCTCCCCGCCGCGCCGTTCCGGTGCCCCGCCGGCCCGGCCGCCGCCACCTCCGCCTCGGCCCACGCCGTCGCCGCCTACGAGCAGTACCTGCGTCTGCCGGAGCTGCGGAAGCTCTGGGGGCCCGGGAATTCCCCGGGTGGAGGGCCGAGCCGATGCTCCGGCCCGCCCTCCAGGCCCTCGAGATCACCTTCCGGTTCGTCTCGACGGCGCTCTCCGACCCGAGGCCGTACGCCAACCGCCGTGAGTGGAGGCGGCGGCTCGAGTCCCTCGCCGCCGGCCAGATCCGGCTCATCGCGGCCATCGTGGAGGACGAGGAGGCGGAGGAGGGCGGCGGCGCGGCTCCCCTCGTCGGCTTGAGCTCGGCCGGCGGCGCGCTGGCGCGGGGCGGCAGCTCGGCTGAGGTGTGGAGGATCCCGGGGCCGCCGACGCGGCGGTGAGCCGAGCCAGCGAGGCGAGCCTCCTGCCCCGGCTCGCCACGTGGCACACCTCGGAGGACGTGGCGCAGCGGATCCTGTACGCGATCGAGTGCGAGATGAGGGGGTGCCCGTACACCCTCGGGCTCGGCGAGCCGAACCTGACCGCGAAGCCGGCGCTGCGGTACGACGACGTCTGCAAGCCGAGCGAGCTCCACGCCCTGAAGCGGAACGGCGGCTGGAGCGAGCAGGTCGAGAGCAACCACGAGAACCAGTCGCTGCACGCGGCGCACCAGATTCTGGAATCGTGGATCTGCGCCTCGAGCGAGCTCCTGAAGCGGATCGAGGAGAGGATCGAGGAGGCGCGATTCAAGCAAGCCGCGAGCGGCTGCTACCTGCTGGAGAGGATCTGGAAGCTTCTCGCGGAGATCGAGGACCTCCACCTGCTGATGGACCCGGAGGACTTCCTGCGGCTGAAGAAGGACCTCGCGATCAAGGCCGAGGCGGCGTCCTTCTGCTTCCGGTCCAAGGCCCTCGTCCAGGTCACCGGCAAGTGCAAGGACCTGAAGCACAAGGTGCCGCGCGTCCTCGGCGTGGAGGCGGACCCCAACGGCGGGCCGCGGCTGCAGGAGGCGGCGATGCGGCTGTACCGCGAGAAGAAGGGGGAGGCCGCCGCCGAGCGGATCCACCTCCTGCAGGCGATGCAGGCGGTGGAGGCGGCGGTGAAGAGGTTCTTCTTCGCGTACAAGCAGATGTTGGCGGCGGTGATGGGGAGCCTGGAGGCGAGGGGGCCCAGGACGGCGGCGACGGGGGCGGGTGCTGAGGCGGGCGACTCGCTGAGCCAGGTGTTCCTGGAGGGCACCTACTTCCCGAGCTTGGACGCGGCGAAGACGTTCCTGGGGCGGATGCTGAGCGGTGGCGAGAACGCGAAACGCGGCGGCCGGAGCTCGGACCGGCGCGACTCCGGGAGGGCCCGTAGTAGTTAGGGAAAAAGGAGCATGACAATTTGGAACGTGACATTTGATTCTTCAGACTTAATTTTTAGTGATTAGTCTTTTCTTTTTTCCTTTGTTCTTATGTAAATTTTCACGACGTGATTCGTACAGGGATTTTGAAGGTTCAATTCTTGTTTTGTCATTAATTATAAATCAAGTGAACAACCATTCGAAAGAGTCGCAAATTAATGAGAGCGAAGACAAAAATTAGTGATCACTTAGCTGATGTGGCAGGGACAATGACGCCAAAGGAACCTCGATGGAGTCGATGCTCGTAAAGGTTGAGGACAAATTTTTAAATAAAAGCATAAAGTTAGAGCCATTTTT
The DNA here is from genome assembly GCA_014182365.1 of Eucalyptus tenuipes. NCBI lineage: Eukaryota > Viridiplantae > Streptophyta > Magnoliopsida > Myrtales > Myrtaceae > Eucalyptus > Eucalyptus tenuipes. The sequence goes on along the minus strand of CM024543.1, from coordinate 31,117,027 downwards.
CTGGAGAGAATATTCGGAATGGATTTTATTTCTTAATAAAATCAACACCAACAGTCTAGCTTAATATATAATTTGGTCATTGAACTTTTAAATTATTCCATGCAATCCCTAAACTTTAGCATAATGTGTGTTGTGATTCTTAAATTTTTAATTTATTCAATATATCCATAAACTTTCTATATATTTTCAATATAATCTCTAAATATATATTAAAAATTCAGGGACTTTACATCTCGATTTCCGACGTACGAGAAAAGACTATAAATCTAATATGTCAGTGGCAATGATAGGTCATGGATCATTCAAAGAATTGGAGATGTATTGATTAAGGGGACGGTCATGGACCGATCTAATGACCATGTTGATGGACCCGAGTAATCCAGTCGATGGATGACCACTCGACCATAAGGGTTGATAGAGGAATGGTCACATCCACCATGGATTAACCAACGATGAATTAGTCTCAAATGGTCATGTTTCAGTCGCAGGTGATTTCGTTCAGTCATGCACCAATCATGTACGATCATGATTCAACTCGGTATGACCGTATGTCGAGTACGGATTTGACTGATCACATGACAATCGGGAGTGGACCTGGATGAGGCCTAAGGCTGATCTAGGATCCGATCCGTTCGGCCAAAACGATCTAAGGGCCGATCATTGAGCTCATGCGCTGGGCCACCGATCTAGCAAAGAATGTAAACTTTGTCTATGACAACCACACCAAGGGTAGCTTTGCCACGAACCTCGAGTGTGTCATAATGGTTATTAGGGGATGTACACAAAAAGCCATTGCTTGGTTCCGATTATATTTCCAATGGCCTATTTCCCATTATTGCCATATTGGTTAGTAATGGACAAAAGAAAAATCTCTAGAACACCCTAACTTCTTCATGATGGAAAGTGATTCACCATTTTGGATAGATCCTTCTAGATTTGTCCATGATTACCAATGATTCACCTTGGAGATTAAGAAAAGAATCTATGTCAAATGTCCCAATAAAATGAAACACATTGGGGCAAATTATGGCTATCCAATGGCCTTGATGCTACTCTAACTTTTTAGGATGCCGCCTATTTATGATGACTTGTTCTTTAATAATGAATCAAAAACTTATGTGTCCCAATAAATAAAAAAAAAGACAAACAAGCCTTCAAATGATTGCACTAGGTCATTAGATCTTCACCTCATAAGCCTAGGTGGCCTAATGGAGATTATGGAATGATAGCCAAAAGATTTGCTTTAGAAAAGAAATTGGTGATTCATGCTTAGATGTCCTTTAGAATCTTAAGCCATAATGACTCTAGAATATAGCCTTGGTGAACAAGACAATAGCCAACCAATTAGGAAATAACATTAGGCATCAAAGGCCCTAGGCACCTTAGGCAATAATAAGTCTACAGTGAGCCTTGGAGGATAAGCAAATAGATGGACCAATTATAATTGAACACAAATAAGTATAGGCGCCAACTAAGAAGGTTAGATAGGTCAATTTGTATCTTAGACCTAATCTTGAGTTTGCACCAATAATTGAGAATGGGGAGGCCTATAAATAGGAGGAGACCCCATTTATTATCATCATTGGAACCATTTTGCCATTCACACACCATTCTCTCTTTTCTTTCCTTTCTCTCGACCTAGCACCGCCACCCCTTGTCAAGCTTCTCTCTCTAGGATTTTTGTGATTTATCCAGGTAAGTAAGATCCCTATTTCAGATCTAGGGCGGTAATCTCCATTGTCAAGTCTAGTTAGATGCTCACCTATTAAGCCATGGGTAGGATGTTGAATCATTTGTATGATTTTGCTCATGATTGTGTTTGAACATGTGCTTGTGTCGTTCACACTTGGAATGAAGCCGAGGTTCATTTGGGTTGAGTTCAACAGGAGGCAAGGTCACTCAAGGTCGTGAGGCAAGGTTGCCCAAGGCCATGAGGCCTTGGATCGGCGTTAAAGCGTGCCGACTCCAAATCTAGTTCGATGTGGAGATTGTCCAAGGCCACAAGGTCTTAGAATAGTATTGAGGCATGCCAGTTCCAAGTCTTGATTGCCACGAGAATCGCCCAAACCCATGAGGGTTTGGCGAGGTATGGAAGCATGCGGTTCTAAGTCTCAATCGGGTCAAGGCCAAAACCAAAGGTCATTCACAGCATGAGGTATGTTCTCACCGGGTCAAGGCCAAGGTTCATCAAGCTTAGGATCTTCATTAAAGCGAGGTGTACCCAAATCTCAAAGTCCTAGATCGGCATTTAGGCATACCATTTCAAAGTCTTGTCTGGTGTGGGGATCAACACTAAGTGATCCGTTCAAGTCATAGACTAAGATTTGTTCTTGACATGTTTATCTATGTAGTGCAAGAACTCATGGCACACACGAATCAATGAGCACACCTTCAGGCCATATATGTGTCGACTAAGAGAAAAGATAAGAACCGGCTTATATGATGCATATATGTGTGCATTTAAAAAGGAAAAAATGCTCATTGCCACACAACGTTAGTAGCAATGCCTCATTCATTGAACAAAATATCTCGATTTACATCCACGCCCAAACTGATAAACTATTCATACCAAAAGGGTTATATCCATTGATAAGTTGTGAAGAGTTTACCCATAGATAGTCTCTTAACCATCCCATCAAATAAGTGGAAGATTCCCAATCCAATTTGTCATAACATTCATAATGATCAACTTTACGAAGATCCCATTGGATTTCGGAAGCTTGTAGCACTGGTCCCGATAAACCCCAATTTATTGCTTCTTCTGGACCTTCGTCGCCGTAGTAAATAGGGGAGAAAATCGAATTTCTTTCTTTTCTTTATCTCTCTTTATTTTTTTTACTCTATTAATATATATGCAACTTTAATATATACTACTTTTATAAGCAATCCCAGTTCGATAAAGAAAAGGTTCTAAAGAGATATTTCGAATAAAAAGAAAATAAAAAGACCCTATGAAGCTTTACTGTTCCCTCGGATTGGCTTTGGGCCTTTCTGAGCTTGGGTGGAAGGCGACGAAGGCCTCCTACCAGGGGGGCCTAAGCTGGAATGCCTAGCTGAGCCAGGATACTTGGGTCTTGAATCCGGAAGTCTCGGGAAGCTAGCTCCAAGAAGTCTCGGTCAAACCGAGATGGCCTGGTCAAGTCAGGAACCCCAGCAATAAATTGAAAGCCCTAATCGAGCTGGAAGGACCTGGTCGAACCAGGATGACGGTAAATGAATTTGCATGAGTGTCGATTGTGCATAAACATGATATGTTGATGTATTCATTGCTAAGTCAAAGGTATTTTACATCGACATCATGTATTTAGTCAAGGCATGGCAAGTAATTGCTATTGATCTGTCATTGACACTATTTGCAAGTGTTGTACTTGCTAGACTTCAATTTCCTCATAAAGAATTAGGAATTTTACTTACTGAGTTCCCAAGACTTACTCCCTCATCTTTCAATCTTATAGATATGAAAGTCTCACATCAGTTTTGTTAGTTGTAGTCACACTAGAGGTTCCCCTGGCCTATGTGGAAACTTGTAATAGGATGTAAAATGGAAAAAAAATGGCTTGTAAATGTATTGTTGAAGATATAAAGTTATGTGTTCTGTGTGATGTATGTTCCAATCTTTCAGCTATTGTTTGTTCAGGAAGTTGTTTATTCACGATCCGCATGTGCATGATAATAAGATTAAAAAAAAAAAAAAAATCGAGACAGCAATGAGCTTGGGACGTCGCGAAAATAATCCATACCGCTCAAGACCCTAGAGATGGAGTTGGTGTCATTACTGAACAAATTAAAAATTCAGCAACCACATTGTATATTTAGCTAACGTTGAAGGATTACATTGAACAAATTAAAAGTTTATGAAATCAATAACACATTGAGCTAAAGTTCATGAATTGTTTGTGTCATTTTCCTTATTTCTTTTAAGGGCTTACAAGGATCAATCACAATTATCATTCATTGCACCCATCAAGTTGTGTCTTTATTGAGGAGAATCAAAGCGAAACCATAACAAAATAGAAGTAAACAAAGCAAGTGACAACGATGAACATGAAAGTGCTGACGAGCCATTTGCTATTTAGTGATAGATTTTGAGTTTGAATAGAAAAGCCATATTTCTTTAACAAAGGATTTGGAGCGAATTTCATTTTAAATAAGGGCTTAAAACGATCACTTAATCTCAAATAAAGGACTAAAGTGGCTACTTAAGCTTTGTTTGTTTTTTAAAAAAAGAGGGGACTTGGGGCTAGCCTCAATTGAACAATGCGTCGAGGACTAAGGCACATATTCCGAGGTCTCAATCCCAACCTCAATGGACTCTAGCATGAGCTTAACGACCTGAGCTTTGGCACCAAAGTCTCGAGGCCCACTTTAATGGACCTAGGCGTGGATGCCGGGGTCTTGAGCCTAGCATTGATTGACCCGAGAGTGCGTTGGTGTCCCACACCCAACCTCGATAGACCCGACACTTGACCTTGATGGACACAAGCCCAGGCATCTAGGACCCTTGCGCTCGCACCAAGGTTATTATCCTAGCCTTGATGGACTTGGTCAGGAAGCAGGGTCTTGAGCTCAAGCACCGTGGACTTGAGCCCGACCTCAAAGGACAAGGATCGGGGTGTTAGAGATTCAAGCACAAGTGCCAAGGTCTTAGGCTTGGGCCGGGATGTCGAGGAGTTGAGCAACACTACCAAAGTCATAAGCCTGACCATGAGCTTTGAGGAGTCATGCAATGATGCCAAAGTCATATGCTTGACCATTAGCACTGGTGTTCAAAGCCTAATCTCTATGGATTTGGCCTTGGCCTCAATGGACCTTAGCCCAAGGTCATTGTCAAGAACCCAGGATCAAGCATTAGGATTTCTGTACTCAAGAATAAAATGCAACGCTCCAAAATGCCACATGTGACCATGTTCTTTTCATTTATACTTATAAATATAATTATACATGTGGAAACACAATAAAAATTTCACAATATCCCTTACTAGAAAATTGCACGAGTTCAATAATATACATACTCTTATTATACAAACAACGGTAGTTATTATCACAAAAAAATCAATAGATCTAGGAAATGTTAGGGTCACCTAACACCATTACACTCATACTAGTCAAACCACCACCCAACTTAAGGATTAATGGCCTCCAACATCAACTTGCCCTCTCCATGACCATGTCCAGGGGAACCATCCTACATATCATTAAATAAAGACTTGGGCAACCCAACACCTTAACCACCTCGTAACTCTTGAAAGATGTTATTTTTAAGCTTTAACGAAATGGGGATGAAATCATTGTTTTCACTCAAAAGTTTGAAAAGTGAAAGTGATAGAAGATCTACTTTTCTTTGTTTACAAGAACAAGTTGGACTTAAAAAAAAAAAAAAAAAAAGCTAAGACATAAGAAGACCTATTTATAGGCCAAGGGATGTAAGAACAAGTAACACAAGTTAAGAGTAATGATGACATAAAGTTAAAAAAAAAAAAAATGCTAGGTGGAGAGTGCAAGAGGTGTATTCAAGTTAGATAATCACAAGTGGCATCTTATGACTCCATCCAATGATAAGGCAAAGGGGAATGAACCAAGTAATAATGATCTTGGGTTAAAATCATGTGGTCTAAAGGTAGAGAGGATATGTATTCCGATATAAATGGTGCAAGTAGCCTAATAAGATTAACCATCAGGAAATATTTTGATTCAAATGAAATATGGCTTCTTCTTGGCCAAGTAAAGTAGGTGAGTCATCAATGCATTAAATGTGCTAAGGTTGTCATGAATGATGTACAAAATGATGCAATACATGAGATCATCACTAGATTAAGCTCAATGTCAAAAACTAAGGACATGTGACTTATAATACTCGGTAGAGAAATGAAGAGAGATAATGTGAATTGAAGAGGGATAAATGGCTCACTTACGTGGCTTCCAAAGTAAACATTTTGTTGAACTATCAAATTATTTAGTAAATCAATATGTAAATAAGAAAATCAGTGTTTGTTCCAAGCATTGATAAATCAGAAAAATATTTTGAACTCACTAAAAATATTGGTGAAAACGGATGCTAGAAATATCTTACTTTAGTAAGTTTAAAACTTGAATATTGTCAAATATAAAATTTGAGGACTACAACTTACATGACAGTAAATTAATGACCATCACTCAACACTACTAACAGACATGTTAATATCCATCACTAAGCTTAATGCATGGAATTCCGAAGATTACATTAACGGAAAATCATCCTTCACACATTCTACACCTCACACAATTAGCAACTTTCATGGCTTCAAACTAAATAACACTTATATTTATGTCCTAAATATTATTTTGAAAATTTCATGTGTCACATAAAGTTTTTAATTTAAGTATCGATATCTACTTATCTCTTGGAAAATGATTTTTAATTTTTTAAAGAGAAGATCTTTTTCTAAATTAAAACTCAAACTTTTCGTTTACTCATTTTCTTAAACAATTCAAACATCGAAAAATTAGAAAATATATTTTTCCCGAAATAAACGGAGTTTTAATGTAAAGGTCCTGGCAGGCCAAATCATTTCAAGCCGGCGAGCACATGCATCTCACTAGTTCATTCCGGCTACCCTACCAGGGGCATTTTCGTCCGGAGATTTCTTTTGTCCTCGTTTCTTTTGCTTTCCGGGTCTTCATTTCCTTGTTCATCTTCTTCTTCGTCCAGCTCTATACCAGTCCTCTCCAAGCCACGATCGTCCTCGTTAGATTCGTCCACGGCGCCCAAATTCTCAGAGCCTCAAGGGGGCTGAAGAGCGAGGCGCATTCAAAGCGCGCTTCTAGCCTCCCTCTTATCCATGCCAGAAAACTTTGCTCCGAGCTGAGCGAAAACGCAGCGAGACCAAACTCAATGCTCAACCACCACTCCCAACCGCAGTTGCTTGTTCTTACTGGTCACCTTCCGTGGCCCCTCTTCTGTTGCCCAGTGACATTCGGAATGGATCTCATCTCACTACTGTAAACCTCTATTCCCACGGCTTCAAAGGGATATTCATGGTCCAAAGAAAAAGGAGATATGGATTCATTTACTGGTGTTCAGAGCTCCCCAAAAGTCACAAGTGAGGTTTCGGCAGCTAAACGGAAAGAAACTCCGGCCTGCTCGATGAGCACTCAGGCACAACATGGGCTGAAATGATCGAGCCCCGGGCGCCGCAGACGAGTCAGACGAGAGGGCCGAGTTCGAGCTTGGAGGACAGCAGTGACGACGACAATCATGGCTTGGAGAGGGAGCGGCCATGGCTGGAAGCGAGATCGGGCACCGGTTCAGAGGCGGGACTGGAAGGAAGAAGAAGATGAACGTTGAAAAGAAGATTGGACAAAAAGAAGAGAAGAAATAGAGAATGCCTCTGGATAAATATGTCTCCAGCCATGTCGTGAGCATAAACGTGCGAGATGCATGCGCTCACCAGTCGGCGAATTATAATCATTATTATTTGAGACTAAATGGACATTCCGCGCCCTCATTTGGACCCTTTTTGGAGGAAACTATCTCATTTCATTTCCTTACTTAAAATTTTCTTAAATTCCAAGTATGGTCCATGAGATCCAAAGGTCCCTCGGCAATTAACATTAGTTTGGAAATAAGGCTGTCATGGTGCTTGTTTTCAGGTTCGGGGCTACCGATTCCATTTTGCTGACAAAAAGAGTAGGGTGTACAATTTCAAATTCCATTCAGATTTCAACTGGAATTTGGAACTAATCCATTGGAATCGGTTTTCTAATTTTTTGAAACCCTTAACCTATCATACATACCTAAAAACCTGGAATCGGTTATGTCACGAGTATCAAGGTCTATTTAGATTCCACGTATATTCTTAATTAAATGATTGCAGTGAATCATCACTTTTACTAATCATTATCATATTTTATAATTCATTAATCACAACCCATATTCAGACACATGAAAATTATAAAATATTAACAAAATAAAAGTTTTAGTCATAAATATCGTCAAAAATGTAAGGTCAAACTAATGGTTTTAAATTACGCATCGTAGAGCAAGAAAAACACATTTGTTCTAGTTTTCATGTTTTCAATTCCATCCATAACTTGAAATCTACTATTTGGAACAAATTCCTTAATTTTTAAAATTTGAAAACTACCTTACATATCTTAGAATATGGAATCGGAGCAATTCTCACTGGTCCAATTTTTAAATTTCTTATTTTATCTTGAAATCATGGCCACACTAGGAAAGAGCAAGGATCACGGGAAATGAATCGGGATATGCTCAAAGATGGAAGGTAGGTTATCGACCAAAAGCATAAACAGCGACCCAGAACTGGGCTTTTTTGCTTAGTTCGATCGCCGAAACAACACACGTTCTTGGTAAGCGCTCGGGCCACAGCCTTTCCGAATCGTAGCCAGTTCGAGGGACAAGTGTGGGGCGCGCAACAGCGATGGGATTGGCTCGTAGTACTGTGGACACCCCTCCCACCACTTGAAGAACCGCCACGTGTTGCAGCAGTCCCTGTCCGAAAGACCTTTTCCGCTCATGCCAGCAAGAAGATATTTTCGCGACGAAGTTAAAGCCGGAGGCTTTTTTGATCAACTGTAAAGACGTTAAGCTTGATTTTACGGCAGTGATTTGAGCTGAGGTGTGATTTTCTTCCGCGGTGAATTCGAAACTTAACCGTCGTCCCGGTAGATTTACGTGGAGCAAAAGCGGAAGCAGGAGCGATATTCTTGTTTGAACATGGAAAGCGATTGATTTGACCTTTTCTAAGGGGAAAAAATTATGGGAAAAGGCCACTTTTGCCGGGTGAGCAGATGAGAAAGAGAAGGGTCTAGTCACGGCAAAACGGGTTCTTGTCCTCTTCAAAAAGATCACATTATCCCCTTCGGCTGAACCGACTTTCGGTGAGTGTTCTTCATTCATATCTTCATTTTTCTCTCTTTTCGTGGATTATCATCGAGACCCATTTCCAAGAAACTTGGTAAAGCTTTGAACTTTCCTCTTTATTTTCTGAATCCTTGACAAGAGCCTCGAAATTTCATGTTCTTTCATCTTTTCTTCTTCCCTTCCAAATGTAGGATAGGGTGGGAATGAGAAATGTAAAGATGGTGACTTTTTGACTCGATTTAATGTGGGTGCTTTTCTCTCTGCCTTAATTATTACAGGTTGGCTGCAGTTGAAAACAGGGGCAACTTTGAGGCCGTCTCTTTCTTTTCTTGTTATCGCGCGGATTGTGCATTAAAAAGTAGGCTTTATTTCTAAAAAAGAATGGCAAAGTCATACTATACCACTCACCATTTCACACGGGATTCCTGGGACCTTGACTATTAGTTCTTGGTTTGGTTTGTCATCCATCCTCCCTGCCTCTGATTATCCTTTAAGGTTTCTCTCATCTGCATAAATTCCAAGTTCTTTTGTGCAATTTGGGGGCTTCATGGGGTTGAAGGTGGCTTCAAATGGCCTGAAATCATCACACCCTATAACCTCCTGCTCATTATTTCATTCACAGAAAAGGGTCCCAGTTTCTTCCTTGTTAGGGCTTTACAATGGAAGAAATCCTAACGTGCCCTTCAGATTAGTGCACAGAACAGCTCCTTTCGGCTTCCATAAATCAGGAAATGGCTGGCTCAACCGGGTTTGCTGCGGGAGTTCCGAGATGTTTTCGGGCAGAGAAGTGTCTAATCAGACTTCGGAATCAGCCCCAGGAACCAATGTGTCCATGTGGGGATATGGTGATCGCCGTGATACGATGGACTTTGCTTTTGCAGTGGCAGATGTTCCAGGGCATTTTCCGAACAAGGAGGCGGAAGGTAATGGAAATAGGGGTCTTTCGGAGCGATCGGCATGCTCGAAGATGGATTTCCTGGAGCCGTCACTGCTCGGGATCTGGCCAAAGCCACCGGAGTGGCCTGAGAGGAACAAAATCGTTAGCATTGGGATAGAGATGAAAGCGAAAAGCATCGAAATCCCCTTGTCTATTAGGATGATAAAGAGAAAGAAGCAACTGGATTTGAGGACCATCGAAACAAGGGAATATGAATGCTCTTCAGTCGAAAAGGCCTTCGCTTCGATGGTGCTTATTATTAGAGAGATTCAGAGCTATGCCATGAACGTGAGGGGGAGTCTCTGCAGTGAAGACCTGGGGGAGATAGTGAATAAGGTGCACAGAGAGATAAATTCGTCTTTTGTGTGGATTTTCCAACAGGTCTTTTCGCAAGCCCCGACTCTTATGGTGTACGTAATGATACTCTCTGCTGAGTTCAGCGCTTATTCCGTGGTTCACAACATGTCAAATATGTCCTCTGAAGTATCTCCGGAGACTTTGCTCCTGATGGAAGATAAAGGGCGAGAAAACTCAAGCTTTAGTTTGACAAATGGGACTACTCGAGGAAATGTTCATCCGGATAAATCCTCCGCTGCAGAAGAAAAGCCTGGCGTTGCTCCTGGCGAGAAACTGCGAGTTTCTCCATCAGGGAACGAAACTTTGAACATTGAGGAGGCGAATCTGTGGAGCTCTATAGTGGACGAAGGAGAAAAGACGGAGGCATTGTTAAGGGGCGGCGAAATTCTTGATCTTGGAGGGATGAGGAAGTTCCTTTCGCCAGTGTATGTGGAAATCGAAACCGATGATTACGAGGAATATTGGAGAACAGATCTTCTGTACCAACTTCACTTGTCGCAGGATCCTTACAATCCCCTGCTGCTCTCTAATTATGCACATTTTCTCTGCCTCGTATACCAGGACTACCGCAGGTGAGCTTTATATGCAATCGGGTTTGACCTTGCAATTTGTTGCAGAATGTGTTCGGTGCTTGCTGGACTATTTTCTTGTTATGGCTCAAGATTCTCTATTTGAATTTATCGTACAATTCGTATTTTCTTGTCTGAATAGCATTACATGGCCATCTTGATAGTTGAATGGTTTTCCCGTGTACTCAGAAATGAATAATGCATGATTTTGTCTTTTTCCTGGATAACTCAGAAAACCTTGTCGGACGAATTCTGAATTCTTATCTCTTTATTGGATACACTAGGAATAAGCTCATACAGAGAACAAATGAAGTATTTGCACATCCAAGCTTCGGTCGTGCGTGTTAACGTTTGCATTTCAAAATGCTTCAAGGTTACGACCGCTTCTGAAGTAGGGCAGCGTACTTCTGTTCTCTAAACATTAGGGCAGTCTTCCCCTTTAAATCATGATCCTGGGTTGGAGAAATTGTATAGTTGACGAGAGGAGGAGTTGGACTTTCATGTCCCAGTGACTCGTGCATTTTGATTGTTTCACATGACACATTGAGGATCACATCACTTGCGGTTGGTTTTGCAGGGCAGAGGAGTGCTTTAAGCGCGCCATGCAGGTTGAGCCCCCAGACGCCGAATCGTTGAGTCGGTACGCGGATTTCTTGTGGATGGTGAAGAAAGACGCATGGGAAGCAGAGGAGAGATATCAGCAAGCAATTGCGGCCGAACCGGAGAATCCCTACCATGCATCCAAGTATGCGAGCTTTCTCTGGAATTCCGGAGGCGACGAGACATGTTACCCTCTTAACCACCTCTCAGGCGACAAGAGTAAATTATCAGAAGCAGATGACGCGTTATAAGTTAGTCGATCTCCTATTTTGGCTGCGAAAATGTAGGCCTCGGCTCGTGTTTCTTCTCCATGGGTTATTTTGGCTTCAAGAATTCGAGCAGGAAGGATGTACCGTTCAGGTTATGGTTCGGACGTAAAAATTAAGTGAAGAGAGTGGAAATGGCAGTCTTAAAAAGGAACAGGCTGTTTCATCTTCATGCAATGCAATCCTAAGCTAATAATGAGAAATCTTGTACAAGCTTGCGTTCTTTCCTTCTCTGGTTATTTTCTGCTTCTACTCATGCTTCTGCAGATACTAGGGGTGTGATCGATTCCCAATCCAATCCAATGAAATTGATTACTTTTTTGTTTTTCACTAAAGAGTGTCTGTGTACAACGAAAGAGAATAACAAATGTTCAACAATAAGCGAAGAGTCATCATGCCATAACTTATGGTACCATTAAACGAGATAATATTTAGTTCACACTTTACTATCACACTTTACTAACTTTTTGAAGAAACTACAATATATATATAAACCTTTATATTTATATATATATATATATATATTATTTTATATATATATGTAGTTGGTCTAATTCCTCATTTGGAACTGGAACCCAATCGACACTCCTGATCCGGGCAAGAACTGCAGGCCAAAACGCGACCCTTGCCGAAATTGGCCGGTTCGGGCCACCACCAGAAGAAGGCAAAAAAAATTAATAAAAATCATAAAAATTGCCACATCAAAGATCGGCCGACCAAAATCCAAGATTCCTCCTTTGGATCTAGGAACCAGACCGACACTAAGCGGTTCCCGATTTAGATGGTCCATTTTGTACATCCTTAACTGATATCCACTCCAATCAAGGGCTCCTCATGCTCACATAAAGAAATTTTCAGTTTCTAATATATTTTATTTGATATGTAAATCTGGACAAATCATAATAATGAAACTTCTTCTCTATAACATTGGTATGCGATTAAACTCGACTAGTTCTTATAGATGAATACCAGTCTGTCCGGTCGTGCAATACGACGCTGAGTGGGGCAAATTCTTTTATATATCCAAAGCATCAAAGGAAGATTTCTTAACTAAAAACCTTCCGAGAAAACAAAGCGGAATTCCCATTACGGGAATCAGCTCCAATTACAGCAAGACGTCCAGCAAGCAAAGCTTTGCGAGAGCCAAGAGGGGGCATCTCTGTGTACAGTTGAAATCACCATAAGAAAAATTAGATTCGAAGAAATTGCTGCCCGGAATAACCACCTTTTTCTAACATACGGCGATATCTAAGTCTGATTTTTGGCAGTTCCAGCTTGCAATTGGAGCGATCCGTCATCTCCCTAATTTCCAAATCAGAAACACGACGTACGATGGTAAATGCAAATGAGAAGCAGCAAGTATCTAGACACAGATTAACAAAATTGCCACGTTGAGCTACATGGCAAGTTCCGATAAGCATTTAAACTGTCAAATTGCTCTGCAAACCGATTTTATGATAACTAGCATCATTCTATTTATAGCGTCTAAAAGAGAGACTCCAGTAATTGCAAGTTGCCATATAATATGCAAGACACCCCAAGAATTTCCCAGGATGACTCTTCCACTTTTGTCCTTTGGCAATCAAATGCTGGGTTATCTTTTTAAGAATTTTAGTCCATACCTTTCCGAGATGCCTCCAAGATGGCTCTGTTCCTTGAAAGATCATTCATTGTGCCAATCCACAGAGCTCAGAAGGATTCTAGTACGTGATTGTTTTGATCAACAGTTAATAGTCATAATTGGTAGATAACAGAAGCACATAAGCAGGTGGTGGACTAATGTTAGGTGCAGTAAGTTATGCACGTTAAGACAGATGCGTCTAAACAAAAGAAAAATCTTCAAATGATGGAGAACAGACCAGTTTCTCTTGAGCAAAGACATGTACACAAATCGACAAATCACTGGTCAGAGAGATGGAATGAAACAGCAATTCCACTACTAATGCTGGAGTGTCATTACATAAAAGAAAAGGTCATCCCAGGCTTCATCCTTTCCTAACATGATCCCATACAACAACCCATATCTGAAAAGCGTAATAGCTTCTATGACAAAAAAAAAAAATCTAGGTAAGTTATATCCAATTTCAAATATTATACACCGAGTGAACAAATGATTGAATCAGAACGACATGACTAAATAAGCAAAAACGTGGAAATACTGATCGGTGGCTTATGAGAAAATATAGCATCACCAGAACCAGATATTCCTGCTGTCAACAGCCTTCACAGTAGTCGATACTAAGGGCATTCGCCTGAATTCTGCCACAAACCTGTTGACACACTGACTTCTCTTCTCACTGTGACCTCCCACACTACTAATTCCTGTGGAACCAATCTCAAATATCTTTCCTGCAGGAAGCAATGGAAACAAGCAGAGGAAATCTTAGCAGAAAGAAGGGAAATGTGGCACAGTGGTTATGTAAAACCTGAAAAAACAGCTGAAGAGAATTCTAACATAACGATACTAAAACATCCCATCAGGACATACCGACACTGGATACCAGCAAATTCCAAAGTTGCGAAAGGATGTATATGTATGGCATTAATATAAACAATAATTTAAAAAAAAAAAAAAAAGTACTGGATCCAGTTTATGTTCCCAGAATACTTTTGCCCAATACTGCAGAGTTTGATTTATTGAGCAAAGTTTGGTCAACAGTGAGACTAGTAACCCTTCTCCCACCAAGGACGTAGGCTGCAAGGATTTCTTTGAGCCAGTTAAATATAAAAAAAAAAATATCATATTTCTCATCCATAATTTCCAAATTCACCTGTGACTCATTTAAGCTTTTCCCGAATTCCCTTCGTTTAAAAAAAAAAAAAAAAGAGAGAGCCAAAAGCATTTCCTCAACTTTTTCCATCCTCAAAACTCAATGTTTTTATTGAAAAAATCCCCAAGTAAATAAAGATATAGGGGTCCCAATTTAGGCGAAAAATCATCAGCTCCTTATTTGATGCATCCCACATTTGCAACAAATCACAAAGCATCAAAATAATTCATTATGCCATCTATGTCCATGTCACGTGACATAATCTAATACTGCATAAAGATGCCATATGCAACCTAATTACCTTTAACCCATATAGGAGGAGCACCAGTAACATTTGCCACAAGGAATGACATTGCAATGTCTTCACAGTTCCTGGAGCCCATTAAGAGATCAGAGTCAGAAAGAAGGGGGATAGAAGAGAACAAAATGTCTACCAAATCAGAGAGCTACATACTCATGATGCATAATTACCTGTTTCTCGTAATATATTCTCTGATTGATGCTGGCATCTGGTTTGTATATATATCCAGATATTTCTTGTGAAAAAATGCTGCCTTTGAGAGCACCATACTGTATGTACCCGTCCACCATACAGACCACCATCCACCATAGACATAGTGATCGACGCTACCTTCCTGCAAGAACATTTATAACAGAGAAAACATGTAACTGGTGCAAATAATCTCCATGTGAGTCAACTCTGACCCAAAAAGCAAGCACATAGCAACTAACTATTGTAGATGGAAAAAGCAAATCCAAAACCAAAATTCATTAGTCAAAATATAGCTAAATAGGATCCCCAAGCTCTAGGTAGCAGAGAACAGAAAAGGGAAGCATCCACAGTCATTCATCTACATAGCTAAAGAAAGAAAATTCCTTGCAGCCTTAAGCACCGTGGTACCTATGTCACATACAAAATATTCTTCAACAACCAGGAAGCTTTGAAAACTCTAATAACAAATAAAATAGTTTTCAAGTTCCCCAGATCCTGAAAAATTATATGTATAACAACATAGTCCTGGACCCACCAATATAGGTAAGTTCCATTAATTAATTAGTTCATCTGCACAACAGCTACAAGGAAAATGCTATTACCTGATCAATCCAATGAATTCGAGGCACAAATCCAACCATTGTATCTGGTGCACTTCTCCAAACATCAAAAGCAAACTCCACTGATGAACAAGGAAATATAACGTCATCATCGATTGAGAAAACAGCATCTGTTTTCAGATCACCAATGGGCTTAAATCTGTTGTTCAAACTATCTTCCTTATTGATATCGAATTTTAGTTCGATTCTCTGATCACTTTTAGAGTTCAATTGGATGACATGATTCAAGAATTTCTTAAGAGACTCTGATGGAGGATCTGGTTCACTCCAGACAATATGAATAGAATCCAGCGATGAACATCTGGCGTAGTGGGAAATGGACTGTTTCAAAAGATCGTTTCTCTTCCATGTATTAATCAGGAGGGCATATCCTTTCCTGTAAAAGTAGGGAATAGGATAAGATAAATGTCATCCTCAAAAGAAATTACTACAAACTTAGCAGAATCAAAAGATATATGCTGTTGCTCCAATGGAACAATCGCGATAGCATGACCTGAAACTACAAAAAGCAGGAGCGCAGTTGATCTCCCTTACATTCTTATTTGAGCAGAAAAGAACCAACATGAGAGAATCATCATATTGATGATTTTTATCTATATATTTCTTGACTACCCATTTGCTAATAACTTTTAAATCCATGCAATGAATCAGCAGATCAGTCTGTTAGTTCTCACGTATATAAACATACACCTGCAGCAACAATCCCATGATTGCAATACTTCTAGAATTTTCCATTTTCTTCAAATGGATAAGACATGATGTTTCGCCTGCAAGAACTCCAGCCAACCACTTTCCCTTGTGTTTAATTTCCTCCTTAAAAGAGGTCATACAAGAGCTTCACTGCCACTTAAGGTAAAATCTGTTTCCACGGCCAGTAAAAGGCATTTCAAGACACTGACGTCACTCTTTATCACCCACTCACAGACCACAAAATCTAAGTCCGAATCATATAGTTAATTCCACGTTAGCAAGAATGCGCAGTTGCAAGCATTGCAGATTCATTAAAATTAGAGCCAGCAGGAGGAACAATCCTTTGAGTCGGTTAAGACCACAAATGCAAATCACCTTAAGCGGCTTTCACAAAGATGACAAGCAAGAGACGCCATTCTTTTGCAAAGAGAAAGAGAATGTAAATGCTCAAGTGTTCCAAGCACCAAAGCAACAAAATCAGCAGATAATCTAACTTTCCCGCAAAAAATGACGAGCAAGGGACACAATTGCAACGTAGAGAGACCCAGAAATCAGGAGATATACCGAATAAGCAAGATAAACAACTTCCCAGTTTCGGACAAATGAAACAGACTGTCCAGAAGAATAATCAACCGAAGTTTATGACCTGAAACTATCAATACTAGCCCAATTATTCAAAAATTTAGAAACGTCAAAAATGGACATCACTGTACGGACCGAGAATCGGGGAACCGGTTAGAGGGAGCGCGGACGGTGCCGTCCCCTCCGCTGAGGACCGGGGCACGGCCGGCGAGCAGGAGCGCGACGAAAGCGATGCAGCACAGGAGGAGAAGCTTGATCTTCACGGATCCAAGGGGCACAATCGCGAGCTGCTTGAATCTCTGCGCCGTCCTCCGGTTCAGGTTGAACAGGCTCCCTCTCATCGCAAATCCGACCTCAGCAGAAGCCAAAAGAAGACCACCACCACCACCAACAAGCTCAGCGCTCTCGCACCAAGAGAGAACCGGCCGACGCCGGCGCGATCCGCCACCCGAGTCTAATCAGCCGGAGCCGAATCACCGGCCTCTCCGGAAGGAGCCAATCCCGACGGCGAATCCCCCGCCTCTGTTATTCCCTCGCCCGGCGACTGTTCCTCGAAAGAAAAGAGCCGACGTTCGAATCGGAGACGGGCGAGAGGAGCCGCCGCGAGAGGACGGTGGGCGGGGCAGGCGGCGGCGGCGGCGGCGATCACGCGGCGGATGTCATCGTCGCGATGATTGAATCGGCACGTCTCGCATTCATCGAAGCAACAATGTGGGAACACGCATCTTCAACAGTGACACCCCAACAGGATCGCAGAGAAAGGGAGAGGGAGAGAGAGAGAACAAGATAGGAAGAATTTCTGTTTATTGATTTTTTTTTTTTTTTTTTTTTTTTTTTTTAGAGGGGGATATCTCCGGTGCGCGGCTCTCACATGAACGACGCCGCGTGGCAGGTTTTGGGGGAATTTCGACCTCCCGACCTGAGTTTGAAAAACCGGGTCAAAAAATGGGGACGGGCACGGGCACGGTCACGGGCACGGGATCGGTACCCGGCGTCTTTGTTTTCCCGTTCGGGGTTGATCACGCAAATGACGATTGTGCTCGGGCCGGTGGGACGGGGCCGCCGATACTGTTCATCGCTGTAACGGTATCGTTTGTTATTATTGCCGACTATGGTAGTACTGTAGCAGAAATAAAAATTGTGTGATGCAAATTTGTCTAGATGAGCTTATTTCTATCATTTCTCTTATTAATGTTGTGGCCAGTACTTCTATTCTTGATATTAAGATGGATATGTCTCTAAATTATTTGATATACCTTATATTTTAACTCTGTTGCTGGATATGTCTCTAAATTATCTTCAGTAGACAAAGGTTCAAAACATAATTTATTGAATTTGTGCACATCCAGAGGTTTTGGCCATTGGCCATTTAGAATACGAAATATCGTCAAGCTAGGTGTTCCTCCAAACTCTCCTTCTAATGTCACTTGTCGTCCATAGTCTCTTTCTTCAAATATTTTGTCAACTCACGATAGTTATTGCGCATGTATCGACAAATGCGAACCTCATGGTCAACTAAAAGGACCCGATTGATACAAATCAAAGATCATGAAAACCCATTTCGATCAAAACCGAAATTCAGAGATCAATTTTGGACATTGACTAAGAGATCGAGGACCGGATTATGCCCCCGTAGGTAGTGAGTTATGCAGTCCGGCGGCGGTCAACAGCCGTTTTCGTTGAAGAGTTAATGAAGGTGAGGGGTGTTATATTCAACCATGGGGGGCGACCAAAATGGACGTCATACGTATCTCTTCTTTATAGTGATTTTACTGTTTTTGATTATGGGAAGGCGGATAGAATCCTAAGGCATTTGTTTAGTCCCCCCCGCATGTGGAATCTCTGATTTACAAAGACAAAATGGGGCGGTCTATTCAGATGACGGAAGTCTTGTTCTTTTTTTGCTGGGGTGAACAGTTTTAAACTGTGGAAAACAACGTAAGCGGTGACGTATGCCTTCCCGTTGTGGAACCTTAATTGCGGGATCGCCGGGTTACAGGGCTCTGTCCTGTTCACAAAAGAACTGGTTTTTTAAGATGGTTAGGTCAGGAGGAACGTGAGATTAATTCTCTAATGCGGTCCACTTGGCTTCGGTTCGTGGGAGAAAATTCCACCCAGTTGAAAGGAGAGATGATGGTTTTAATGACGGAAGTATTGGGCTGGGTCCACTCCCGTGTAGAAGAAACCTGATGAAATACTAATTTAAAGGTTTGAACTCATATGATGATTCATATGAAGAAATAAGAGGAAATTATATATTTCGTCTAAACGAATGGGGTTTCTCTCTATTTTATATGGCGGATGGAAAGAACAATTAACATGAGACACGCTAGCAAGAGAGAAAGGGAGAGCAAAGAATTTGGAAAGAGGGTGCTATCCATTTTTCACCAAGCCAACAATCGAAGGTCAATTCATGCTCTCTCCATCGAGTTTTTTATGGGTTAAACCAAACTTATCTTATAGTGAGATTTATCTTTAATCTCTTGTGAATCTCATATGTATTGCCAAGAATAATACTTTTAATGTCATTGCCGCTATTATACCTCTAGTATTAGTTATAGAAGAACTTTGTTTACACAATTTTATTGCTAGCGAAAATTTTAAGTGGACTCCAGTCCCATGATTTTTTATCTTCTCAAATCAAGAAGGTTTTCCAAATAAAATTGTCCTGTATTTGCGTGTTTGGTATTTGGAAAGAGAGAAAGGGAGAGCAAAGAATTTGGAAAGAGGGTGCTATCCATTTTTCACCAAGCCAACAATCGGAGGTCAATTCATGCTCTCTCCATCGAGTTTTTTATGGGTTAAACCAAACTTATCTTATAGTGAGATTTATCTTTAATCTCTTGTGAATCTCATATGTATTGCCAAGAATAATACTTTTAATGTCATTGCCGCTATTATACCTCTAGTATTAGTTATAGAAGAACTTTGTTTACACAATTTTATTGCTAGCGAAAATTTTAAGTGGACTCCGAGTCCATGATTTTTTATCTTCTCAAATCAAGAAGGTTTTCCAAATAAAATTGTCCTGTATTTGCGTGTTTGGTAGTTATATTACTATATTATATTGTTTCCTACTATGCTTGCACAAGAGAGGAGATTGTCGTGTTTCACTATGCAAATCCAATGTCGTTCGGGTTGTCATTATTCTCCCAACAGAAAGTTCCCATAAAATAGCGAGATTGTTAGATTTAACAGAAAAATTATGCTTTTCATCAATGGATTTTCAAGCTCTTTTTTGATCAAGTTCACATAAAATTTCTAATCAAGTCTCTCATACACGAAATTCAACCAAGTCTAGCAACATGGTCCTTGATCGACATTGTTTTGCCACGTTAATAAAATTTTGGTGATGTAGATGTGCATGTAGGATACATTGGCTATTACACACTGATGGTGTTTACGTCAATTAAATTTTTCCATACGAGTCCCTGTGGAACAATCGTACATCCTATTTGCACCATAATTTGGTTTCGTCCAACGGTCACGTCAGCTTTGGTGCTGGAAGAGATTAATTAGAAAATAGGTGAAAGAAAAATAACCTGATTGGACAAATTAAAAGTGGAGGGACGTTAACGAAGGGGAAAAAAAAAAAAACGCGACTCTACAATTTTTCCCTCATTAACCAAGCAAATCACCTCGACAGCATTTTCGGGCAAGTATGGTATCTTGGGTTTTGTAGAGTCCATTTCCAATGGGCTTGGACTGGGCCATGGTAGAAAAGGTTTTGCGTTTGGCCATCGCATTAATGGTCGAATAATTTGCAGAGACACAGACAAGACGACATGGCCAGGTCAGTAGTCTTGCCTAAATTCCAAAAAATATGAACTTGCTTCTCTGGGATTAGCTGTTCAACGGTCGACACTGAATCAGAGAGGTTACAAAACGGAGGAGGCAATTATTATTGACACTCTATTTCTCAAAAGGGGCGGTTCATTCAATTAGATCAACATAAATGGTGAAAAACTCAACATGAATTGAGTTGTAACGAGGATAAATGATAGAACATTGAGCCCTACATGAACCACATATTATTCAATGATTTGAGTATCATTCCAATAAAAAGTTTGGCATGCCATTCCAAGACCTTCAATCAAAAAACAAGACTCCATCTAGATCAGTTAAACGGGTGGGTTTGATCGAAAATGAGTTGACCTAAATAAATCAATCTAACCTATTTTTACTCATTTCTATGCAATGCAAATTCGCATTTGCAAGCTAAAGCCCCAGCACTCATGCAAGGGGAGAAGTGCCAAAAAAGTCTTAAACCTTTTGGTTTTGTGCCGATTTAGTCCTAAACCTTTTTTTGGTACCGATTTAGTCCTAAACCTTTTTATGTTGTGCCAATTTAGTCCTTTCCGGCCAAAATTGGCGGATTTTGCTGGATCGGACGCCGGTCGGCCGGCGTGGACAATTTTTAATAATATTTTAATATTTTTGAATTTTTAATATTTTTATTTTTATTTTTCTTTTTCTTTTTTCTTTTTCTTTTTCTTATTTTATTTTTCTTCTCATCTTCTACCTCCAGCCGGTCGCCGGAGCTCGGCGACCGGCCGAGGCGACGGCCGACGAGGTCGAGGTTGACCTCGCCGCCACCTCGCCAATGGCCGCGGCCGCGAGGATGGCCTCGCGGGGCCGCGAGGCTCGCCCTCGCCGGATCCGGCGAGGGCGAGGCTCAACCCTCGCCGATCCGGCGAGGACGAGCCTCGCCCGCCCGCGCGAGGCCGCCCTCGAGGCTCGCCCATGGCGGCGAGGGCGAGCTCCGCCCGCCGGCCTCGCCGCCCGGGCCTCGAGGGCGGCCTCGCGCCGGCGGGCGAGGCTCGCCCGCCGCCTGCGCGAGGCCGTCTCGCGGCCACCGGCGAGGTGCCCGGCGAGGTCGAGGTCGACCTCGCCGGCCGTCGCCTCTGGCCGCCGGAGGTAGAAGATGAGGAGAAAAAAAGTAAAAAATAAAAGTAAAAATAAAAAGAAAAATAAAAATTCAAAATTCAAAAATTCAAAAATATTAAAATATTATTAAAAGTTGTCCACGCGCCGATCGGCCACGTCGCCGGCCGGCGTCCAAATCAGCAAAATCCGGCCAATTTTGGCCGGAAAGGACTAAATTGGCACAATATAAAAAAAAGTTTAGGACTAAATCGGCATAAAAAAAGGTTTAGGACTAAATCACAAAACCAAAAGGTTTAGGACTTTTTTGACACTTCTCCCCTCATGCAAGGGCTACGGTACTTGAAACAAGGACAGAGTGAGCACATGGGTGATGTACAGCGGAAGTTGCTAGATATGGAGTGTGAGAGTGATAGTGGGGCGATAGTGGAGAGCATGTTGGGTCGAGAAGAAGCACATTGGGCTATGAGGAATATATTAAATGAAGGCAAAGAGATTTTAGACAAATTTGGCAAATTGAAATTAGCCCATTGCCTAAGGGAAGGTAACCGAATCACAAATTGGGTAGCAAAAGGTCACCGAAGCAAAAAACTTCCTCTGAATCTGGTGTGTTTGCCTCCCTAACCCTTTTCGGATATTTTATGTTTGGAAGCTTACTAACCTTTTTCATGTAGTTATTGTATCGATAAATGAAAGAAATCACCCGTTTATATATATATATATATATATATATATATATATATTATATTCATATAGTTACTTGACTTTATATATATTATTAAAACACTTTAATATTTAACTCAATTTATGAAAAATTATATCAAATTGATATGAGAGTGCGAAATAAGCAAGCGCGAGATTAAGTGAGAGCAGTAAAAAATGAAAAGAGAGTTATAAAGGTCTAAAAAAGTTATAAACCTGATTACAACCTATTTAGCACTTACATTATATTTACATCAATTTAATTAATAAAACTAATCAATTTATGATTAATTTAACATCAAAATGGATGGATTAATAACTCATTTTGACGGGCCTAGTTTTGCCTGATCGCTAAATCAACGTACTCTTTTCGATCTTCAGAATCGATGCTCGAATTTGGAGTCTTAATTATTTCCCATTTTGCTACATCAATTCATCCTTGCGCTGGCAAACCTCATGAAACTCCCCGAAGACAAATCACATGGGAAAAAGAATCATGTAGTTGGAAAGTCGACCGCCCCAGTCCAAAGTGGGAAGCCGCTCAAATCCACTGCACAGACCACGAAATCCCATCATCACGATCTGCACCATTAAATGCAACTGGGCGGTGGGCTTCGACGCAGACCGTCCTCCCAGCACGAGCCACGTGTGTGGCCGCAGTTCCGCCACCTAAGACCGTCCCCAATCGAAAACATGTTTATGCAGTGTTTATGCATTCGGCCTCGGTCCGCGAAAAAGCAAGAGGCGAATGAAATTCCAAGAAAATGATTGGTCGGCTGCAATTATACGACATGATTGCGTCCCCGACGTCAGTTCCCCGGCCCCACTCCTTGGCCTCGCTGGTTCCCTTCCGCCCTATAAAATTCAAGGCAAGAATCATGCAGTTTCATCGCCCTACTCGTTCTCAGCAGCGAGCTCCAGCTTGTGAGGTTTAGAGGGAGAGAGAGAGAGAGAGGGAGGGAAGAAGAAGAAGAAGAAGATGGAGGGAAGAGAAGAGGACGTGAGAGTGGGAGCCAACAAGTTCGCGGAGAGGCAGCCGATCGGGACGGCGGCGCAGACCCAGGACGGGAAGGACTACCGGGAGCCGCCGCCCGCGCCGCTGTTCGAGCCCAGCGAGCTCACTTCCTGGTCGTTCTACAGGGCCGGGATCGCCGAGTTCGTGGCCACGTTCCTGTTCCTGTACATCACGGTGCTGACGGTGATGGGGGTGGGCCGGTCGCCGACCAAGTGCGCCTCGGTCGGGATTCAAGGGATCGCGTGGGCGTTCGGCGGCATGATCTTCGCCCTCGTCTACTGCACCGCCGGCATTTCGGGTAAACTGGTCTAGGATCCTAACGAAAACATGCTTTGCTTTACGCGCTTCGTATGTTCTCTTGAAATGGAGTTTCGGATCTTGTTTTAGTCGCAATTGGCGATTTCCTTGTTAAAGCCAAGTGGAATTCGCTCCTAGTTTCAGGCATTCCATTCAATAAACCAATATCATGTAAGAGAGTTGATTTTCTTTGTGGGATCGGTGCAGGAGGCCACATAAACCCGGCGGTGACCTTCGGGCTGTTCCTGGCGAGGAAGCTGTCGTTGACGAGAGCCGTCTTCTACGTGGTGATGCAGTGTCTTGGAGCTATTTGCGGTGCTGGGGTGGTCAAAGCGTTCGAAAAGAGCCAGTACGAGCTGCATAATGGCGGCGCCAACATGGTCAGTGCTGGCTACTCCAAGGGCGACGGCCTCGGCGCCGAGATCGTCGGTACCTTCGTCCTCGTCTACACCGTCTTCTCTGCTACCGATGCCAAGCGAAGTGCCCGAGACTCCCACGTTCCTGTAAGTTCTACACACGCGCACACACTATCCTCGTTCATCATGATTGATGTCTATTTGCGCCTGCTGTGCTTACTGTTTGAAACCGCCAGTGATCGATTGCGCAATCAGTTTACCTACTTAGATCGGCAATTAGCTCCACGCCAGTGATATCATACCAGAATGAACGAATAATCTAGTTCTCTTTCTAAGCGTATCGGTATTGTCGGTCGAATAAAATGAACTTACTGACCTCGATGCTAGTGGGAAGTAGCTAGAATACAAGGGAGATCGACCTTGCGTTAACCGCTGTATTTTAATGATTCTAGTCTACTTACACCGACTCGAGTGAGCTCGATTACACTTTGGTCGGATCTAACATCGGTCCATGTCGTCCAGATTTTGGCACCCCTGCCTATCGGGTTCGCGGTGTTCTTAGTGCATCTGGCCACCATCCCCATAACGGGAACTGGCATCAACCCTGCTCGGAGCCTCGGGGCAGCGATCATCTACAACAAAGACCCTGCCTGGGATGACCAGGTACATGCACCTATCTAGTCATGCAGATTTACACGTGATGAAGGATTCAATTCTCTTACTAATTATCTACTTTGCTTGGGGGTGGATGCAGTGGATTTTCTGGGTCGGACCATTTGTCGGGGCGGCCCTTGCGGCTCTGTACCACCAGGTGGTGATAAGGGCCATCCCCTTCAAATCCAGCTGAACGAAAGAGAAACGAGACGTGATTCCGAACCGGGAAAAGTAAAGAACATCATGGGAAAAAGTCTGATGGTCCCGGGGTCTCGGGAGATGATTAAAGCATGGTCCGAGTTTTTGTGTTTTCGCTTCAGTGTTTTTTAGCCCCAGAGTTGGAATATCTCTCTCTCTCTCTCTCTCTCTCTCTCTCTATCTGTGGCTTCTAGTCCGAGAGAAAATGGTGTTGTGCGGAGGGCCCATGAATATATGAAGATGATGGGCTTTCGTACGTGTGGTTCTGCGCCTTTGTCTATGCAAAAGTTAAAAATGATCCTTCGATATGCAGATGCAATCCTTGATTTTTCGCGCATGCTTGTTCTCAATTATTAGGCCCCCAGCCCCCCCAAGCAATGAGCATTTCTCGCCCCTCAAGAACCGTCACACGAGCAGATTACCTGACTTGGAATCCAAGGAAAAGTTTTGAGTTGTTAGAATTCTCCTTCGAAAACACATATGAACTTCTCCTTCGAACAAAGAAATTTTGAGTTGTTAGAATTCAAGGAAAAGTTTCAGACCTTTGGGTCTGCCCATGAATTTATAATACATGCATCGGATTAAAATGTCTATGGGTCTCCAGTAAATACTTGGTGCTGAGAGAAGGAAGAAGCAGATTACCTGACTTGGAATCGTCTTGCTTCAATCCCATCAAGATGCACGAGTGGATTATGTTCCATGTCAAAAGAATCCGTGAGGTGTAGAGCAACCAATATTTCATACTTAATTCATAATTTTCGCTAAAAAACTTAAGTCCCAACATGCATATCTATATGCTATTCAAGAGGAATTCTAGTCCAATTAGTATTCTTTGCATTTCTTTACTAAACGGTTTGGTCTAATAAACCGATCTACATCTTTGAACTAGATCGGGTTTCGTGCACTTAATAAATTTAAATATGGGCAAGTTTCGGTTTGCTGTCTGGCTCGCAATTCTCAACTACTGTCGGTAGCACTTTTATTTCATGTGAAGCAGCCCATGAATCCAAAAGGAACATCTTTTGTAAATGCTCTTTCTCTAAGGAGGCCTAGGAGCGTCTGAGCTTAGCTGGAACTCAAAGATCAGGTGGAAATCTGAACTCTGAGTTTGCTTGGATTATCCAAAGTTTCCAAAGGCAAATCCTTTAGGAAGACTTTTCTTAACCTTTGCTTAGTACTCCGCTATATTTTCTATAGATGATTCTACTGATTCCCTAAAAAAATTTAACAATTTTTTTTCTCCGTGTTAGTAGATTTCTGAAAGAACTAGCAAGTCTTTTTTTCGGTTTATATTTATTAACTTTTCTTATCTACTAATTTTTATTTGTTTTTCTCCTCAACACTTTAGATTTACCGCATCATATGAAAATCTAGCAATCTTTATATAAGCAACTTAAATGACTAAATTACTTTTGCGCCACAAACTCTCGATCGAGTTACTTACAAGATTTTCTGGCGTTTGAGTCTCGGAGGGTGGTAATCTATTCAATTGAAATTGGAACATCGTAAGGTGCTGTTGTCTTGAACACGGTTTGAGCTGGGGATGTTCGATAGAACTGGTTGCATGAGGAGATGATTCACCGGGACATCTTGGGATATATTTGGTAGTCTCGTTGAGGCGATTTCTGGGGATGTTATTTGAGCTTGCAGTAGAACTAATTCATCATCACATTTTCAAGAAAAAAGAACAATGGATATTCGTCAAATTGCTCATGCTCTTTCTTTCATGGTTGTCGCTTTCCCCTCGCCGCCACGCCAATCCTATGGCTCGCTCATGCAGATACAGGATCAGCTCGATCATGACAACGTACGATTCGACGTTTGCCCTAACGAAAGTAGACGCGCATTGAGAACTTCCAATGGAAATCTGACCCCAAATTTAAAGATCCAGATTATTTGAGGTTCAAAATTGATGAAATTACTCGACGCTCCCTGTAATATCGGAAATTGCTCCAACACCTCTCGATCGTATAAAGGGTATGGTCGGATTCTATTTGCTTGTCGATCCTTTTTTATTGGATTTGATTACTCTTAACACTCGCCATCGCTGTTCACCCAGAATGGAGGGAAAAGGAGAAAAAAGAAGAAGATAGAAGTCTGATTTTTAATTGACATTGATAGAAGGGGGCCTATAGAGTGGAGTGCCCACATCAAATTATATATTGGGACTCCAATTTCTTATCAATCAACTTTTTGACCCTTGAACTCCTTCCTTAACCCGCCTTTTCCCGACTTCTTGAGACCACTTTTTAATTTTCTTTTCTCAGTTCTAAACATCGTGCTTCGTCCTTCCCTCTTTTTTGCACTTTCTTTCTTGTCGCCTAGGCTTGACTGTTAATGGCCTGCCTTCACGAACATGAATATAGCTTCGGATTCACATGTTCAATCGCAAGCGCTCCAAGTTCCAGTAAAGTTGATCGACTGGGACAGGTGATTAACAAGGGATTTAATGCAAAGCACGGGGATGGAAATAATAATTTATGGACCCTTTTGTGTTGCAAAGATCAATCTGGTTGCGTAATTTTCTTTTTTCCACTTGGATCCGAATCTCGAACTCGAACTCCCACGCTTTTTTGTTGCCTCGAGAAGGGTCCGATCCGATCGTTCTTAGGTTAATCCTTCAGGCTCGGCTTACTTATTTGCATGGTCTTTTGTTTTTCGATCACGCGTGAAAGAGAAAAACGAAATCGAAGTGCTGTACGTGCGTAGCCCATGCGAGGGAATTAGTATATGCCACGACAAAGCGAATTAAAAGGATACCCGATATCTCAACTGATTATTTTTCAAACCCTTAAGTGGATTTGGACACATCACTCTCTAATGCCATTTTTGTAAGCTTCTTCGTATGTTTTTCAATAAAAGTTCTGGTCGCACTAACTAACTCGGTCTGTCATCAAAGTTTAGGACTTTTATCTATAAAAATCAAGCAAACTCTGCAACTTTGATAAAAAAATCAATTACCCATTTTCAAACAGTGACCCTGACATTATGTGCCACGTAGATGACTGTTTCCTTTTGTCAATTTTCACACCATTTGTGTATCATAAAAAAATCAGATGTGGTAATAATTACAACTTAATAGAAGGGCCAAAAAGAGTTAGGCCCCAAAAAAAAAAAATCCTCATCTATTAAAAAATGAATCAACTAATGCCTAATGGCTTCATTTCAGCTGACCATTATAGATCATGGAGTTCCTCTTTTTCTGGTGGCTGTGGGGTCGATGGCTAGACAGCCTTATCATATGATTGGGGGCCTAAAGATGTTTCTTATGTACCTGATAATTAAGGTTTGGTCTGTCACTTTGCTCATTATTATTATTTGTCATGGTGCCTCCCTCCCCCCAACTCCACTTCCACTTCGCCTTTTGTGGTTGTCAAAAAATATGCTGCTCGAAACCTTTTTCGCATTTAAAGAGACACCGACAAACGTGGTCCGGACAAGAAGGAAAAAGTCGAGCCCCAGGGGGGCTGACCTATTTGCTCACGCGTGCCCTATTTTTCCGACTGCATTTCGTCACTTTTGTTTTCTTTTTTCTTTTCCTTTTCCCACTGAAACCGCCATGTCTGTAATTGATTTCTAGGACATCTCCAACGCGTATCAGGAGATTCATATTTCATCAAGATTTACAGGAAAAGAAATTTATGCATTTTTCCCAATGTGATTAGTTCATATCAAGAATATCAACATTGTGTGCATAACATAATGTTGGGTCTAGTTTGAATATCGACTCTAATATAACAATAAACAAACTTTGATCGATATGTAATTCATTAGATTTCTTTTAGCTTTATATGTTATCAAGCTTTACAAAAGAATAGATGAAATTTATGCATTTTTACTATTGTAATTAGGTCATATCAAGAAAATCATACAAGAAGTACATTGTATGCACAACCTATCATAGAATCTATCACGTTCTCTAGATAAAACAAACCCTAATTGATGCGTAGTTCATTAGGGTTTTGCTTTAGCTTTATGCTGAGATGGCGAGACCCGTTTAACTTGGCTACTTGTTCTAGGAGTTGAGCTGGTGATGGTTTGAATGCTACAGACAAACAATTCACTTGCTACAATGAAATATTGATACATTATAATATGAGACATTCTTGGGAATTGTTGTCCCAACTGGCCATGTCTCTTTCTTTTTCCTTTTGCTGAAATTTGAACTAATCGGCCTCGAAATCAATTTGTCTCGACTGGAGATAGAAGAATAAGAATCAAAACTCGGACGGACTGCTCAGGGGATAATGCGGACAGTGAATAGGACGAGGCTGAAACAGATGCCTAGGTTAAATTTTGCTTGTACATATATATTATATATATAAACACTTAATTTTGGTCAAGTCCACGGCCATTTCTTCCTTTCTTGCGTCGTTGTTTAGCCCTTTGGGACTCCCCAGATCTTCACCATCTAATTTGTAGTTTTCCCATGATTGTTTTCTGGTCACAGTCTCTTATCCCGTTTTGGTACGAGTAAAGTCTCACAGAGCTGAACTGTTGATTCCCAATATGCCCAGAAGTTTTCACAAGAAATTCCATGCTGTCCCAATAACTCCTCATTGATTTTATGTTCAATCTTGTTTAGGGGGAAAAAAGAAAGAACTGAATTGTATCATAGGGAAATGTCATCACATGCACATCCTGCTAAATTAGGATTGCATTCTTGGAATGAACTTTGAAAGAAGAAGCTTCATATTTAAATATAAGGAGTACTACGTTAGAAATATATATATATAAACAACCAAAACTTAATGAGTATGCAAAACGGCTAATGGCAAACTATAAGCTCATATTTGAATAGGAGGGTCATATTTCGTCACGTTACTTGGTAAACAGTTTTGTAGGGCAATCGACATATATTCTGTCCTCATTTGTTAACTTAATATGCAGATGGAGCACAAGATTACATGCTCCTCAAAATAATGACGATGTGGGCACCTAAAGGTCAAAATGACAAGCCGCTCTTGTTCTGATAATTCAAAATCGAGATTGTAACAGAAAGATGCAGAGATTCAACTGAAAGACCTGGAAAGTTGAGGAGGGCGTGCAGCTGGGCTGATCATGAAGGAAAAAACCAAGGGAAAGGCCAAGTTGCTGCTTCTCTTTTGGTTGGTCACGAGGCTCGTGAGTCTTCTCTTAAATCACGATAATAATTTTTGGTGGCTTTGCTGTCCTCTTGTCTGTGTATCCACGCCCTTAAAAGATGGGTTTAGCTCAACATCATTTGACTGAACTGTACTGATGGTCAACCTAACTGGGAGTATCTCTGTCAGATGTCGAGATCGCAACCGTCCACGCAAGATCAGACAATGTGAACTTTGACTTTCATGACCCATCGATCTCTCGTTCTAGATTATTAAGGTAATAGTTTTTCGAGTGTAACCATGCCTTTTGGTCTTTAGCAGACAGCAGCAGGTTTAAAAAACTAGGTCTTGGCTTTCCCTTATGTCACTACAGGTTTGGACTGACTCGATAAGTCCAATAAAAGGCATGAAACACACCACAAATCTAGGCAATTAGCGCATATACAATAGCGGCATTTCAACTTTACTGAAAATCACAAACCCTATCTATAGATAGGCAGATCAGTTCCTAGACCTAAGTTTCATAGAATAAGTTTAGATATAAAGTGAGTTCGGTTTACAAAATCGGCTTTACAAAATTTTGAGACGAGTTGCTTTTGAATTGTTGAACATGACCCGTTTCTCTAAATACCCCTAGTTATATAATGTGCATCTTCTTTTAAAGATAAATTTTGCAAACC
Source organism: Eucalyptus tenuipes (assembly GCA_014182365.1). Taxonomy (NCBI): domain Eukaryota; kingdom Viridiplantae; phylum Streptophyta; class Magnoliopsida; order Myrtales; family Myrtaceae; genus Eucalyptus; species Eucalyptus tenuipes. Next base: position 31,086,409 of record CM024543.1, on the reverse strand, counting down.
AATCTTAGCATCACTCAGATTATCCAATATAATAATGTACAGATTCACATAAGGAATGAGAATAATTTATTCAAGGGTTGGAGAACTTCCATCTTGTCTGCTCGCAGACCAAAACGTTGAATGGTGGCAGCTTTTGCGCATGTCTCTCACTAGCTCTCTCTGTCTCTGTCTCTGTCTGTCTGTCTCTCTCTAACCAGTGCACAAAAAATCAGGGAGAAAAAAGAAGAAGCGAGCCCATCAAAATCCTCATATAGTTCAAGCTCTCACGTTCCCTAAATTCAAAGCACACTGGCATAAAATAAGGGCTTGATTCTGGTGTACTTCAATCCCCAATTCGATGAGGACAAAAGCTTAGTTACAAAGAACCAAATACTCATATAATTTAATGTTCCTGTTTGCCGCTTTATATAGTGCACACGTAGCACAAGTCTCTTTTTGAGTTCAGAGACGCACAGTCTGAGAAACTTCATCGCTAGAGAGCATTTACTTGAGGCTGAAAACGATGGAAGAAGGAATGTCAGGGTTTTACATCAAAGCCGCCGGGGTTCGAGGCGGCCACGGCGGTGGCAACGGCGGCAGCGGTGGTACAAAGTGCGGGCGGTGGAACCCGACCACCGAACAGGTTAAAGTTCTGACCGACCTGTTCAGGTCCGGGCTTCGGACTCCGAGCACTGACCAGATTCAGAAGATCTCCACTCAGCTGAGCTTTTATGGCAAGATCGAGAGTAAGAACGTGTTTTATTGGTTTCAGAACCACAAAGCCAGGGAAAGGCAAAAGCGTCGAAAGGTGTCGGTCGACGATCAAACGAAGGAGGCCATCCGCAGCGAGGAGAAGATTTCTTCTGCCAAACGTACTCACTTTTACCCACCTTCTAAGCCTTATCCAATATCACGAGCATCATCGACCTCTTGTGTTTCTATTCAGCATCATTTTAGCGATATTAATATCAGTTACTTAACAGACAAAGTAACACGCCGTGAAAATACCACTTATCGCTCGGTATTCATCATCATCATCATTCCAATCATCATCTTTAGTCATCGTTGCTGTTATTATATTATCATTAAGCGAAGATACTGCAGATTTGCAGCTCTTGTACATGGAGAATGAGGATGATCTCTTGCAACCTCTACTTATCTCTTCTTCTTTGTTGTTGGTATTTCAGATTTCATTCCACATCATGGAGTGGAGTCCGAGAGGGTGATGGAAACCCTTCAGCTTTTCCCTCTCAAGTCCTTCGACGAGTTGGCGGAACCGGAGAAGCTTAGGCTGCGTGCAACCGAATGCCGAGACTTTGCACATGGTTTCGGGACGACGATGGATCATCCAACGCTAGATCTCAGATTAAGCTTCCTCTAGATACCATGAACTAGAACCCCACAAATAGAAGACAGATTGTGATCTTTAGGGAGGTTTAGCTAGGGTTTATCATGAACTGAGAGTAGGAAAAGAGGGTGGATCCAGGAAACGCATGGCGGTGCCTAGGGCTCTAGTCGAAAGGACCAATTATGTGGTGATGATATTTCTGGGGTTTAAATATAAACGCTGGTTTTTCGACATTCTCCTCTGCATGCTCGTTTCTAACGTTGTTCTTATCTCTCTGTGTTTACGCTGTTGGATTACTGTAGTCTTTATTGTTCTTTTTTTTTTGGCCCTTCGGGAGGCTTTGGAAATTGGGATTCATCTCCTCTCATCGAGAAATTGTGTCTTCTTGAAGTGCACGATGAAGACGTAACTTTACTGTTATAAAAAGACAAGTCTTCCAAGTTTTGAATTTCATGCATCAACGTGTCCTTGAGCCGGGAACAGAAGACGACACGGCTTTGAACTTGGTCAGCCTTCTTTGGCAGTGTGTTCCGACCTCGATATACAAATTTGCTCCGTTGAATTTTAGACATCGGAATCGAATTTTACTGGACAGAACCAGGAGAGAGAAGTACGCAGACAATGAAATATGATGAAGCGGAGCTAATTAGACCGACGATGGTGAGGACACCACGCCGTGTCATTTAACGGCATCGGAGCGGGGTTTTACATGTTATTCGTCGTGTGTCCGGTGATCAAGCATGCGACGGAAACGAGGAAGGTTTCACGACCATAGTTAGATGTCGTTCTCAAGTCCGATGCCTTGCGAGAATGTGAAAGCAGGACACATTGGGTCAATGTCGTGTGAAAGGTAGGTGCGCAAGGAATCCGAATTGTCGGAAGAAAAAGTTGCTGCACGCACTGTCCAATCGAACTTTATGTGGAAAAATAGGTGCAGTACGTCATAAAATAATATCTATAGTATAACTTTTCCTTCGACAGGTTTTGCATATTTGATGTTTCGAGAATGTGCAGTCGATTTTGAACAGATGTTTAGCTCTGGTTTGTCTCCGCCATGGTTGCACTTGCACCCCATCACCGCGCCAATCCCTTGTGAAGGCAAGTGTTTAATCAACCAAAAGAAAAAAAAAATAATAACTTATATGGTACTTATGGGCAGAACATTAGAAGTATAAAAATTATGTATAACACTCACTTTAATATAAAATAATTTTTTCAGATCACTTAAATACTACAAAAAAAAAATCATTTAAGTGTCATCTCCAATTTTAGCATTTGGAAATATAACGTAATTATATTTTATTAATTTCTCGGATATACATGACTCACCAACATACCTAGTCAACATTAATAACCAAAAACGACATTGGTTAACATATTTGCCCCAAATATAAACCCTGATTTGGAAAATCAAGTTTCTTGAAATCCTAATATTACGTACCCATCTTCTTCAAGTCTTTGATGAGCGAACTCTCACATTGATCCACCATGTTCTAACTAGCCACGAGGAAGTTGCTCCACCGGGTCATCCAAACTTAAGCTATCGTGAGTAGGGGTGAGCATCGGTCCAGGGTCAACCTTGAACCGACCCCCCGGACCGGCCCAACCCTACCGGTCTTGGTCCGGTTCCCAGGGAGACTAGGTCGGTCCCAGGGAGACTGGGTCGGTCCTTGGTCCTCGAATTCTTATACCAGTACTGTGCGGGTTAGTCCTCGATCCTAAGAGTTTCGGGTCGGTCCAACCCGGACCAACCCTAAATATATATATCTAATATATTTTTTATAAAATTTTTATATAGAGAAAACCTTAAAATAAATAGCGTCAACAACATTAAATAGCTCATTCGTGAGGAGTTCAAGTAATTTTACATTATTCTTTAATAACTTAGATTTTTAATGTATTTTACAATGTCAATAGTCATAATTTACGAAGGAGGAAAATGTTTTTGTGAGGAGTCTTCACGGCGTCAAAAAATGCATAAACAGCTCCTCACGGCGTTCAAAAATGCATAAACAGCTCCTTAAGGCATCTTACTCTAGTATTCGTTCTCTTCTGTCTTATCTGTCCTTTTAGTTTTCAATTTGCCAAAATCAAAAGAAACAACTTATCTGCTCGCCACTCGACGCTCGCCTCGCTCGCTTTGGGTCATTCATGTCGCTTGCCACTCGATGCTCACTTGGCTTGTTGTTTCCCGCTTGACATTCGATGCTCACCCCACTTGATCCTCATCGCTTGCCTTTCTTAGCTAACCTCGCTCATCATCGAACTCTTGGGTTGGTACGGTCCTCGGTTGCCATTTCAAGGAGTACAAAAAATAAAATAAAAAATTATTGATTGGTCCTGGGTTGACTTGGAAACCGGACCGAACCCATTAGGTCAATTCGGTCATCAATCGTTTTTTTAAAGAGTACAACAAATGAAATAAAAAAATTATCGTTTGGTCTCGAGTTGACCCTGGAACTGGACCGAACCCATTGGATCGGTCCGATCCTCGGTCCCAAGTTTAATAGGGTCGGTCATCAGTCCCAAAAATTGAGGACCGACATTGTGCAGGTTGGTCATAGGGTTAGGGGGTGGACCGGCCCAACCTGACCATGCTCACCCTTGGTCATGAGGGCCTTGTCTTGCCCCTTTTCTGTTGATGTCTCTACGGCACAGACGGCTGATGCGGCATTTGTGGAAGCATGGAAAATGCTTATCCCCAATATCCCATGATAATCATTCGTCACTTGGAAGTTTGGTGATGTGCACACAGGTGACCTCCATTCAATTTTCTTGCCAACGCTCACCATGAGAGATCATCCGATTCAGTAAATACATCCACAAACAAAACACATGTAGGTTCAACTTTTGTTCAGTAACAATGAGATATAGCAGAAATTGCGTTCAAAGTTAATGAGAAGCATCAACCACACGAGACATGTTAAACGCGCTTCAATTAACCCAGAATCTTAGACATATTTAGGCCAATCTGGTTTTGACATATCGACAAATGCATGCCAAGTATCTCAGATGAGGATCTTGTATGCAAAACTAGAGCAAGGTTTCGATTCCGTAATATCACATCAATAGAAATCTATACCAAATTGCTAATAACTACTTCAATGCTATTTAGTTTTCACGCCAATGAAACTAGGACGCTAGTCTTTATTTTCAACCATGTATCAACCGAGAGAGTACTTTGAATCCTACCTTGCCGAGAAGGGATTCCGGGTACGATTGCTGGCTACTCCAACACTAAGAGATTCTGAGTGCCTCCCCAATAATGATGAAAGCTAGCAATAGAGGCTTTACCGAGAATGCATCACTTTTGAGTCCTCTCGATCGAAATACACAGTGAAACAGGGGAGATTTGGGGCCGAAAGTAATTGAGAAAAAGAACATCGGATGGTGTTCAATGTACAAATTATTTCGCTTCTTACTGATCAAAACATAACTTCTTTTTTTCCTCCTTTTTATCTGCTTCAAGAAAACACACCGACAGAAAAAGAAAAAATAAATAAATCGAAGTTCAATCTGGCCCAAGATGAAAGCCCAAATCAGCGAGGTCTATTCCCGGCAATTTAAATGGGCCCGTTAGGCCCATAGTGAGCCCAAGACCAACTGCAATTTCTCAAAATCACCGAACTCGAGCGAGCCAAGCCTTTTTAAAACTTCGCCTTCGTCCCTTGTTCTCTTTCTCCTCCTCCTTTTTCTCCTTCGCAAGCAAGAGCTCCGCGCAGAGAGACCTGCGCGAGAAGCAAAGCGCCGGGAACAATCTCGAAGCAACTCCGGCGCCGGCGAGATCGCGAATGGACGTGATAAAGACGCAGCAGATATCGGCGAGGCCGATAGAGAAGGTGATAGTCCACCCCCTGTCCTCCTCAGCATCGTCGACAACTACAATCGTGTCGCCAAGGACACCAGCCGGCGCGTCGTCGGGGTCTTGCTCGGCACCACCTTCAAAGGCACCGTCGACGTCACCAACAGCTACGCAGGTTCGGTTCCCCTCGCGCGCCGCGGCGCTCTCCTTGTCGATGCTCGTTCGGCTTTGCCGGATTCGGTCGGGGATTTTTTTGCTTTCTCCGGTCCGGTTCAGATCTGGATGCGTTGGGCGTTGGGCGTTGGGATTTCTAGTGAGGAATAGGTTTCCTTCGTGGCTCGATTGAGTACGGCATTTGGTTCTGTTGAAGAATGGGGTTTAGGATTTTGATCGAGCGAATTTCGAGAGGTTGCTGCTCTGCTTGTAGCTCCGCATCTTGCGACTCGGCTTTGGTTTGATCGCTAAACGCTTGGGACTTTAGTTGCTTCGCGGAAACAAGTTTCGAACTTGTTTACATTGGCTTTTGGAGGATGAATTAGTTTGCCGAGTTTGAAGTGGAGCATTCGAGTGGAACATCTGGGATCTTTAGCTATTCGGTGGCGGTTCCTTAAGCGAGGATAAAACTAAAACAAAGATGCAAGGTGTTGAGTGATGGAAATTCATTGAAGTGAGGGCCATAGGCACCTAGAGAGGCATTTCACTTAGTATTGTCTTCCTGAAATTTCTGCTGTTAAGTGAGAGGAGCCACCGATGGTTTAGTCTGGTCTCGCTGTTGCTTGATTTTACCTATTAGCTAGTATTTCTCTGGTATAATGTGAGTATTGGGCTTAGTTTGGTGGTGATGTAGATATTGTGTTGTTGTCTACTGTCTACTCGACATGTAATTCATATGAAGATCACCGCTTATTGATTTTGTCTTTTTTTTTTTCCTGATCTTCAGTGCCTTTCGAGGAAGATGAGAAGGATCCGAGCATCTGGTTTCTTGATCACAACTACCATGAATCAATGTATTCCATGTTTAAGAGAATAAATGGTACTTATATCGAGTCGCTTTTTTCTTTCAGTTACTATATGAATTGGTAATTGTTTAGTAACCTGCTCTGTGTATTATCTTCCAGCGAAGGAGCATGTTGTTGGATGGTATAGCACTGGTCCCAAGTTGCGAGAAAATGACCTTAATATCCATGCATTGTTTGATGAGTAAGACTCTCTGCTGGTTTTGTGCATGAGATATAATTACTGCAGTCTCGTAATGCCCCTCCCTATAGGGCCTTCACTGTCTAAGTTAAGTGGACAGTTCGTCATAAGGAAGATAGCGACACAAGTTCCTATTGCCCTTGTTTTCTATTAGCATCCTTATTAGGCACATCGATGTTGAATTCGATACTGTTGTACAGGTTTCGGTTGGGTTCTGTTGTGGGAGAGGCCTTGTTAATCGTATTTTAAAAACTTCACCAGGAAAGATCACTTACCTTTTTGGTAGAACATGGACAAAAGTTTTCATTTTATAGGATAATGGAATGAGTATAACTGGTACTCTGAGGATGAAGTTTATCAAAAACTCCTTTTTTTTTGCTACTTCTAGCATCTTTATATTGAGTCAAACTAATCTATTTGTACTTCTATTTCACGGGCTGCTCCCTCAAACTGATATAGTGCTAATCAAGTTTTACCTCTTATGTTCAGCTATGTCCCGAATCCTGTGCTGGTTATAATTGATGTTCAACCCAAGGAACTTGGAATACCAACAAAGGCATATTATGCTGTTGAAGAAGTCAAAGAGGTAAGAGTAGGTACTTTCCCACCGTGGCTGCCTGTTGTTGTCAAAAGTTAAGTTCATTGTGCTTTCCATTTAATATAACAAAACACGTATGAGGTTCATTTAAATTTTCCAGGGTTAAGCTCTTTTTCTTTTCTTTTTAGAATGCAACTCAGAAGAGTCAGAAAGTGTTCGTGCACGTTCCTTCAGAAATTGCTGCCCATGAGGTTGAGGAAATAGGTATGTTTTAGAGATGGGAAGACTACTGTCTTGAATTAGTAATATCATTGTTAATTCTAGTCCTAGATGTCATTGTAGTCACATGCCGTACTATGAACTGCATCCATGATTCACTGACTGACAGGTGTGGAGCACTTGCTACGTGATGTAAAGGATACAACCATTAGCACCCTTGCCACAGAGGTAATCTGTCCCGATTTCTTTTTCTGTTTCTTTTTTTTCTGATACAGTGTCCCGACTCTTTTTTAGGCTAATATCTATGTGAGGTTCTATTGTAGAATGAAGGTCCAGGGATTAAATCTGGTTGCCCATTGTCCTTAACTCGAGAGTTCTTTATTATGTACAGGTCACTGGGAAGCTCACGGCCTTGAAGGGACTGGATGCTCGACTTAAGGAGATAAGAAGTTATCTTGACCTCGTCATTGAGGAAAAGCTCCCATTAAATCACGAGATCTTGTATCATCTGCAGGTTCATTATTGTCATCTCATCTATGAAGAATGTGTGTATATTTGTCATCTGCAAGATGCATGCTGACATATATGTAAATAGATAATTAAATAACTATAGCTTTAGAGTAACTGCATTTGTTGGGAATGAAGTTTATTCCATTGGACACAAGATAGAACCTGGCTCTCTGCTTCTGCTGTTTCGGCAGTTAATATTGCTGCCCCACAGAACTTCCAAGTGTTTGAACCATGTCTTTCTTGTTCATTTAAAGCTTATAGTTTCAGATGGAAATAAAGGAGAGCAGTCTTAAATTTATTAGCAATTGCGTTGATGGGCTAATGGCCTGTCGTGGAAAATTCTCAGTTCCGTGCTTATTCATTATCAGAGTTAATAGCCAACTTCTCGTTTAATCGGGATTATTTTTCTAGTTCACTGGTCGCATTTATTTTGTTATTCAATCTGTATTGCTTTTGTCAGCCCGTCCTCTCCTTGCTTGCTTAATATTTTTATCAGAAATTATAGACTTCAAATGATTATGAAATATCAGTCGTTATTTAATTCAGTCCTTGACACTTTTTTTCTTCTGTGGATCCTCCAGGATGTCTTTAACCTCCTTCCGAATCTGAATGTGAATGAGTTGATAAAGGCTTTTGCAGGTGATGGAAGGATATCTTGGGATTTTAATTTTGCTACTATGCTTAATATTTTTCACTTGATCCTTACTGGATACTTTCCTCTTTGCAGTTAAAACGAATGATATGATGCTAGTTATATATCTGTCTTCCCTCATCCGAAGTGTGATTGCACTCCATAATTTGATCAACAATAAGGTATGTCAGCTGCCTTCATTCTGACATTCTAGTTTTGAACTAGTGTTTTTCCTTGGGTGATTTGCACTTATTCCCCTTCTGGTTGTTGCATGACCATGCAGTCTTCCAGTACTGATTCTACCTGTCTAAATCCTACAGAAATTTAGTTTTAGGCTTTAAGCTTGAGAGCCCATGTTTACGCTTCCATTTTATATAGGATGAGTTCCTGACCAGTTTCCTTATCATCAAGTACTGAGAGCTTGCTTTGGTTCTCCTGCTTTTCTCGGCCAGTTTTTCTGTCCTAAGAATCATCAATTAATCTAATTGTGTGCTCTCCTTATTCACGGACCTCACTAAGCTCCTCAAAAAGTTGCATTTGGGTGTAGTTGCTTCATGGGATAAACATACTTATTTATACTCTATCATTCTAGCACACTTCGTTGATATTACTTATTTCTGTTTCTAGATTCTCAACAAAGAACACGAAAAGGCAGAAGACTCAAAACCTGTCGCTGTACCTCCTGGAGCTGGAAGCTAGATGGAGGGGTAAATTAACCTCAGACTGGCCGGGAGTTTTTGTTTGGATGAACTGCGTGCCATGGGTGTTTTGTTCTCCTGGTTTTGAAATTGATAAGAATGGGGATGAAGGGGAGACAAAAGGAATTAGATGCTGCTCGGAAAAATTGTCATTTGATCATTAGTTTGTGATACCCTGTGACTTTTAGTAGACTAACGATGACAACTGTGCAAGCGCCAAAATTCAAAACGAACTCAGGTTACCATTAGCGTTCTTGGGTCATTTTCTTCTGCTCATGTTTTTTTTTTTTGGGAGATGATGTAACGAGAGGCTTTGACTGAGTTGCAAGTTAGACCTTGTAGAGCGGTATTGCCCGAGACATCTCCGTGTTGAACCAGATCGAACGCGACCCAGCTACGCTTCACCTTAAAAACTTTTGCTCTCACTGCCATTTTCATCTTTATGCAAAGAATGTATATCCATTACAACTTCATCTTATGAAGAATTTGAAGCTAAAAGTTTCTGCTCTCCCCGCCGTTCTTTCTAATCACGCGAAGACTGCATAGCCAATGCTCCAGATACTCGTGTCCAACTGAACAAGGTGAATTTGAGCCGGGATATCTTTAATCTAATAATCTATGTGAGTTGAGTTAACGTGCATCGGGAGCATACGAGTTTTGCTACTTACCTGTCTCGAAATGCAGGTCAATTTACTGAGTTATTGCTTTCACGTTGCGATGATTGAGACCTAGCCTCGTGCTAAATTTTGTTCCCATCTTTAAGAGGACGACAAAGTTTGACCCAACTCCGATCAATCCCATCCCCGTCAACCGTCAGAAATTCTTCAAATACCCGATTTGATGGGGAGGGAAGGGGAATATTCCCAACAGAAAGGCGTCGTCATGCGGGGGCGAATTCGTCATTCCCGCAACTCCATCCGCTTCCTTGAACGGAACAATCACCGAAGCCCCAAAAAAGGACAGGGGGGATGGTGGTGTTGCGCTTCTGATACCAGTCGCCATCACGCCATCAACATGTGTCATTTACTCCGCTACATCCCAAACGCCCGGATAGTCCCTCTCCCTTTCTCTCTCCAGAGGGAAAAGCTTGACTCCATTTTCCCGAGAAAACCCGTCCGGGAAAGCAGGCGCCGCGATCATTTTCCGGGGAAAAAGAAAAAAAAAGGGAGAGCGAGGGAGGAGAGCCATGTCGGACGCTCTGATCAACGGCCTCGCGGGAGCCGGCGGCGGCATCATCGCTCAGCTCATCACCTACCCTCTCCAGACCGTAAACCGCCCGCGATCCCCCCGTCGATTCGTTTCGAATGTTTTTTGTTTTTTCGTTTCTCGAGTCTCGCGCGCTTCGAGTTCTCTCGCGCGGCGCGTGTTGATCCGGTGCTAAAAAGAAACGTTCGGATCGTCCGGCAGGTGAACACGCGTCAGCAGACGGAGCGCGATCTGAAGAAGGAGAGGAGGAAGCTCGGGACCTTCGAGCAAATGTATCAGGTTGGTGCGCCGCTTGCTTTCGCTTTGCTTCGTCCGCTTTCGTTTCCCGGGGAAAACTATGAACGCACGGGGCGTGGAATTGTGTTTTGAGCTGGTTTGGGGGGGTTGATCTGGGTCAACGCGCGCTCGAGGTAGTTGGAAGTCAACACGGCTTTCGCCGTTCGGTTTGGGAACGATTTATGAGCGGAGGTTTTGGTCTCGGTTGCGTGTCCATCTGCTGTTTGAGCATGATTCCTGTTTGCTCGCTCGCTCGCTTTTAGGTGGCCAAGCAAGAGGGATGGGAGCGGCTGTACGGAGGCTTAATGCCGTCGCTCGCAGGCACGGCTGCGTCTCAGGTGAGCTATTGCGCTATTGTTCCTTAGTATCAAATACGAGCTGCTCACGCCTTTGTTCAACTTTCCCTTCTCCTCGTCTCTTTAAGTCTTTGTGAGGGACCTGGAGTTTTGTGAAATTGTTTTAACGGGAGGATTAGAATGAGTGGTTATGATTTCGAGGGGTTTCCTGTTGTTTCATGTGCATAGAAGAAATAGGGAGGATGTGGGATCTTAGAATTAACTTGAGTGGTAGAAGTGCAGTACGATTAAGTGTGCTTTCGATGTCTCGTGATGAAAATACTGAATATTTGGCATTATGCTAGATGCTTGGTCACATGACTTTCATTGCTGCTATCATCACATAAATTTGGCTGGGCATGTATCTAAAGTGGGCTGGGCCTGCTGAATCAGAGCAGCGTCTATATGAGATTTTGATTTACAATGCTCTTGCTATGTGGTCCCATGAAAGTAAAGTGTGTGCCATTGCTTCATTAATTTTCTGTAGTCCCTTTGCCAACTTCATAGAGATCTTGTGGTAAGTGTGATTGTTCTTAATAATCAATGGCAGTCTTCTGTGTTTAGGCAATAAGCCTTTGTGTTTGTGTCAAGTTTGAGTTCATCAGATCAGTACTTCGCAAATTGGGTAGGCCTGCAATTCATCAAGCTTTCAGGTTCCTCTGTATGAGATAGGATCAACCCTGCTTAAGTGGGAAATTGAAAAGGCAAAAATTAAACAAGAAGATGAAGAAAATCCACCAAGTTATATTTTGTTTTACCATATAATAGGATAGATGTGGATGTCTCTAATATATGCGGCTTATCTTGTTGGATTGGATTAGCAAGATGCCTCGAGCTGGGATAACTAGGTTCTTTTTTTATTAAAAAAAGAAAAGAAAAAAGCAACGGAAAATATGGTAGCATATACGCAGTACGTGGGCTTCTAGACTTCATCTATTTTTTGAGTATAAGGCAACTCCTTCAAAGGATGTGATCGAGGAAATACCAGCTGTGTTGCTAAGTGTTTGCATGCAGCAGGGAAAAAAAGAAAAAAATGGAAAGAAAAAATACAGCTCCTAAACTGTACTTAGAGACTATTTAATGTGGGCAAAATCTTAGACAGACCTTTTGAAAATATATTGCATGCGAAACCTTTTTTTTTTTGTAAAGTTTTTTGATCTCTTATGTGCCTGCAACTTTCATGCTACAGGGTGTTTACTATTATTTCTATCAAATATTCAGGAAGAAAGCAGAAATTGCTGCACTTGAACGGAGGAAGAAAGGGATGGGTGATGGAACAGTTGGGATGTTCTCATCACTCATGGTGGCTGCTTTATCTGGGTAATTTTTTTGTTCTCTACAATGCACATTCAGGGTGAATGCCATATATTTACCACATAGTCATTTTAACAAATCCTTTTTCTTTTTTCCCTGAAGATCATGATTGAGTTGTGAGAATACGCATGTATGGTAGTGGGTGCTTGTTTGATACTTTGGCTGCTTAATTGCTACGATAGGTTTTTTCTGCTCCTATTTTAGTTCTCATTGCACTATAATGTGCTAAGGAATCAGAGGTGTTATTTTCCCCATTCTTTTGGCCGTGATAGTGGGGACTTTAAACGAAAATTTGAACATTTGTCAGCTTCTGCTGTTGGGGTCCCTAATCGGGTTTAGACCTGGCACTTCTCACTGATAATATTCTACTTCTCACTGATATTAGTCTACTTCTTGCTAGCTCTCTTTAATATATGCATTGAATTCGCTGTATATTCTTTATCATAATTAACCAGTCGGCTCCTCTTTGCAGGTGCATAAATGTCCTGCTGACAAACCCAATATGGGTAGTTGTAACCCGAATGCAGGTGAGTGGTTTGTCCAGATTAGCTCAAGGCTCCTTCGTGCTCAAAAGTAAAATGTTTGGGTCAAGTTTTCATATTATAATGCCTATCCAAGCTACCATCCTTTTCATCTTAATTTCCTGTGAAATCTTGTCTTACATACCTTTTAATTGGAAAATTCTTTTTCCATTTGATGGGTAATATGTTTGGCTATGAAGCCATTTGGTTTGTCTCATTGCTGTACTGATTCAGGGGAACATTGCATTGCACTGCTGGATATTTCAACAAGAGTGCTTTTTTTCTTCTTTTGTGCATGTGTATTTGTTGTTGTTGTTGTTTGTGGTAAGGGGGTCGAAGGAGGGGATAGGGATTGTCTGAGGTAACTTTGAACTAATAGAAGTAAATGTAGCTTGTATTGTGCATGTGAGTACAGACGTATGCTGCTTTGCAGTCCCTTTCTCAAACAACTTTTTGTGGACCTGCAGACTCACTCGAAAATCTCAAAGAAGTCTGAATTAGATACGGCTGCTCCAGATGATGCAATTCTGGCTGTTGTAGAACCTCCTCCTTATGGAACTGGCCATGTGGTAGGTTCTTCTCCTTTTTGGCCTTAGAGGAATATTTCACTTAAAATTAGTACCCCTCTCTTGTCTTCCCTTATTAACTTCTCTCAGTGTGGAAGGTAGCACCTAATGTGCTTTCTCTATCTTTAGAGCATGTATTAAATGCCAAAATCATCACTTGGGTAAAAGTTTTATAGTTTCCTTGTTGGAAAATGGCAACTTTTGCTGTCATTAAACCTAGAATACATCTATTGGTGTTAGTTAGAACAGGACTGTGTGTGAAAAAATTTTAGCTGGTAGGAGCATCATGATATTGTCTATCAAGCCAATCACCATGCGCCAAGGGTTGAATTTCCTTATTTCAATGCTTGGCACACAGTGATTCGGTTGGATGAAATGGAATGTCTACTCCAGAAGCAGCTAAATATCTTTTCCTGTGTGAATGTGGTCTTTGTAGTGTGTGCTTGTGCCCTTGCATGCGTATAAAATGTTCATATATTCAGTAATTTGACTTTGAATGGAGCAACCTAATGCACAGCGGCATTCTCATGTTTGACTCTCTCCACCATTGGGTTGTATCTTGCCAAAAGATGATCTTATGTATAATTTAGATGAAGTAGTTGAACTCAACCTTTAATGCCACTTATGGCAGACTCAGTGATGAAGTGATTACGAGCTTCATTTTTAGTCTAGTTTATTCATCCATTGGTCCGGTTGAAAATAAGAGTAACCTTCCTTGCCCCTCTAATCCATGTACTTAATTTAATGGCGGTATTCCGCATGAGCATGCTGTCCCATTGATGTGAATAACCCTAATATCATTGAATGCTGAGTGAGCTGAGAAGCATCTGAGCTTTTAGAGATTGTATGTTTACTATGAGGCAAATGGTTAATATAGTTTTGATACCTGAAGAGAGCAAAATTTAAGTTTTCATTGGTAATCTTTTTGAGAAGCATATATTTCATTCGAGACCTAATAAGCAAGAGAATTACTGTTGAATTTGGGAATTTATTTATCAAGAAATAGAATTAGTGGCGTTTTACTGTCCGTATTTGAATCTGACTTCCTTATCTGATGATTTGAGATTTATGTTGTAATTTATCTTCTTTTTACTCGTCTTCTTCTGCCTATTAACATTGAACAGATTCAAGAAGTGTACGGTGAAGCTGGATTTTGGGGTTTCTGGAAAGGTGTATTCCCTACATTGATAATGGTATGAATGAGATGGCTTTTTTATTTGCAAAGGTGGTAATATTGATTTTTTCCCTCTGATATATACAGGTAAGTAATCCTTCCATTCAGTTCATGCTGTACGAAACTATGTTAAAGAAGTTAAACAAGAGACGTGCGTTGAAGGGCAAGAGTGCACCAACTGCTCTGGAGGTGACTTTGATCTCCACTTTTTGCCAACTTAGTGACTCATGAAAGAGTTGTCTTTCTTTGTATTGCCTTATTTCTGCAAGCACTCTCTCAGCCCTGATTAATAAAAATATCCTCTTGCCAGATCTTCCTCCTGGGAGCCCTGGCTAAGCTTGGTGCCACTGTCGTGACATATCCTCTTCTAGTTGTCAAGGTTAGCTACCTTGGCTTGTATAAAGACTGACTAACTGTGCATCTAAAGTTTCAAGCAGTTTATTGTTAGCTCATGTAACATTTTATTTTTCCAGACATGATTTGAGTTTGCTACTTTTTTCATTGGTTAAGCAATTTAAGTAGTTATGTGTCTGCTTTTCTTTTTAACCACAATTAAGTATTGACGTTTCTATTTGTGGAGTCGGTCAAGGCTGAAAAGGAATAGCCATATTGAAAATGACCAGCTGGCTTTTATACACTGGAGGAAAATTTTGATTTTGGGTACAGGAAAATATGACTAGCAAACAGAAATTTGATAATTATGTAAGGAAGGCTGCTTGAAGATCAAGGGAGAAGTGAAACTTAGGAAAGCTAGTCTTCTTTTTCTGTTTTCTTTATAGCGATAAGCATGCTGATGAAGTTTATGCACTGCAAAATCAATTCCGATTACCCTGTGTTAATTTCTTCACAATATGAGGGAATAAAAGCCTGAAATTTCTGACCGTTTCATTTCCTCATAGATTTCCCTTGTCTTTGCAGGCGAGGCTTCAAGCTAAACAGGCCACTACTGGAGACAAAAGGCATCATTATAAAGGTTATTATTGCGTTTTGCTGATGTTTCTCATACTATCCTATTCTTTAATGGGATTGCAAGCCAATACATCTGCGTAATCCAGATATTGTACTGCATTTTATGATTCATCTCAAGGATTGTAATCATACAATCTTGTCATGCCCGTCACTCTTGTTTTCTCCCCTCCCGTGACATGCCATGTGTACTGATGCTGCACTTGTTCATTTCTTCAATACAGGCACATCAGATGCCATCTTGAAGATGATACACTATGAAGGCCTCTATGGTTTTTACAAAGGAATGAGTACTAAAATTGTTCAGAGCGTGCTTGCTGCAGCTGTGTTGTTCATGGTCAAGGAAGAACTTGTGAGGGGGGCTCGGTTCCTGCTAACTGGAGATGGTGTTGATGCCTCGAGGTCGAAACCCCCATGACGGGAATCTCTCTCTCCCTGCCTCTCTGCCTTCCTTTGTTGCACCATTGCTCATTCCGTGACTCATTTAGGTAAGTTATCAATTACACATGCGTAGGAGGGGGAATGTGGAAATAATCCGTGTCAAAGCAGGTCTTATTGTTTGTATTTCGCAAGATGCTAACGATTGATTACCTCTGCTGACAATCCGATTGTGGAATTTATGTGCGATTCCCCTTTATTTTCTCAGTATGGCTAGACAGACTTTACATTCTCTTCTTTTTCCTGTTTTTTTTCTCGGTTTTCATTCCCATACGAACCTATTGATGTTCTGGGGTGGCGCACTGCGTGTTTTATTATACTCGAAGGGCGCTCGACAGCCCCCTAGTTCGTCTCGTGATTTGGGAATTTGAGGTGAATGCGATAAACCTCGGAAAAGGAAGACGAGCGAGGGAAACAAGATGGGAACATTAGATGCGTGCTGATTTCACTCCACCAACAACTACAATAGAAAAAAGGAGTAATATCGGGGAGCGAATGGGGTCAAGATACCCCAATGGTCAAGATACCCCAATAGTCCTACTCATAAATGATGGATGCGCAATAAAAAAGAGGAGGAAAAATTTCAAAAAAGGACCCAAAGTGTCCTTATTTTCTCAAATAAAGGCCCGAAGTGGATTTTGTTTCAAATAAGGACCTGAAGTGGTTTTAATTGTTTCAAAATAAGGACCCGACCTGGCCGGTTCTTGCGACCAGCTAAATTTTTTGACTGATCAAGGGTATTTTTGTCATTTGGCATTTTCCTTTTTTTTTCCCTTTTCTTTTTATGGTTCTTCTTCTTCCTCTTTGTCGATGGCTGTCGGCCATTAGTGATGCCCACAAAGGGCTAGGCAAGGGTCGCCTTCGCCGGTGAGGGCCATCCACGCTAGCCACAGGTGAGGGATGACGTCGCTTGGGCGTGGCGACCCTCACCCAAGGGCCATCTACGAGGTCGGCCCTCGCTAGCTACTAGTAAGGACTGGCGTGGGTGGCCCTCACCGGCGAGGGCGACCCTCGCCCAGCCCTCTGTGGGCATCGCCGGTGGTCGGCCGGCCACTCGGGAAGAGGAAGAAGAAGAACAAAAAAAAAAAAAAAAAAAGGAAAGAAAAAAAGGCGAAAAATGGCAAAAGACGAAAATATCCTTGATCGCCGAAAAGTCGCACTTATTTGAAACAAACATAACCACTTTAGGTCATTATTTGAAATAACATCCACTTCAAGCCCTTATTTGAGAAAGTGATGATTTGACTTCTGGTCCCTATTTGAAACAACGTTTACTTCTGACCCTTATTTGAAAAAGATGGCGACTTCGGGTCCCATTTTGGAATTTTGGGAGTATTCTCGGAGAGCGAATGGTGTACCCCAATAGTCCTACTCATAAATGATGGATGCTAGGTGCTACGCATATCGACCCGTCTAGTGCTGTTGCTAACGTGTTATTATCCCGATTGGAGAGATCTAACTAGTGTGTGTGGTGGAACGTTTTAAAACTACAACAGCTTAATATCGGATGAAACAGCTTCTTAGCAATTATCACAGATTAATGCTATTTTGAGTGGTGTTTATAAGTCAAATAGGACTCTTTTTCATAGTTGTATACTACGTTAGCAAAGTTACATTACATGACAATCAATATAACATACGTCTTTAAAACGAGTTAAATATCGAAAGTTTTAGGTATTAATTTAAGTTTAGGTACTCGATTATAAACTAGACAAAAGTTCGGGTACTTAAGCTATCAATGCTCTTTACTTCTTGCTATCAAGACTCCCTACTTCTTTTTTTTTGATATGTTATGCTTTAACTCTCAAATCACTTTTATACTTTTATCTTTGTCTCTTTGTAGAGCGTGAAAGCCAATCATCAAGTTTGAAACTAAACGTCCCCACCCCCAGCCCTCCTCGAGAAATTGGAAAATCGAACTCTCCACCTCTTCATTCCCATATGGAAAGAGTGGTCACTGAGGCAATTCTAATGATTAGTATTCCTCTTTTCAAAGAATGAAACTCATAGAATTCACAAGAGCCCACACAAGCGATGGAGTACATGATTTAATATGATGCAAAGCGAATGAACGAACGTTAACAAGGCTTGACATGCTATGATCCTCTTGAAAGGGAAATGTGCTTCTAGGAAGCAGATTTAGGTGGTGCATGGCTATTGTCGATTTATGTCGTAAATTTTGGGTTGAGTCTTGCAACGAGTTCAACCCTTGTGTTCAATTGTAAAAAAAAAATTGAGTTTCACATCTTGAACAGACTATAAAGTGAATCGTTCATTCTTTTTTGGGTAAATTATTTCTTGTCCCTCCACAAATCATAGGTAGGAAAATTACTAAATAAGTCATAAACTTATTACACTTTTGCCAATTTAATCTAAACTCTTCGATTTAACCAATTTAGTCATAAGCATATTGTGCTTATGTTAATTCAGTTATAAACTTTTCAATTGTACCAATTTAGTTCTAAACCTTTTCAAGATTTGTCAATTTAATCTTTTTGGCCAATTTTGATCAGAAATCGCTGACAAAGCAGTCATCACCCATCTTACGAGGTATAATTAGTATTGATGTGGACAATTTTTGAAATTTTTATTCTTTTTTATTTTATAATTTTATTTTACTTGACCCTAGGCCATCGACCCTCGCTTGCCACTAGCGATCAACCTAGGGTAATTAAAAAAGAATAAAAATAAAAAAACACCAAATTTTTTAAAAAAATTAAAAATTATCCATATTAGTGTTGACTACCACATAGGATGTTTGGCACCGAGTAAATCACCACATCAGCGATTTCAAGCCAAAATTAGTGGAAAATGCTAAATTGATAAATCATCAAAAGGTTTATAACTAAATGGGCACAAATACAACAAGTTTAATATTAATGGATTAAATAACAAAATTTAGGATTGAATCGGTGAAAAAATCATAAGTTTAAGACATTTTTTACAATTTCCCCGATTGCATGCGACCGAGGTCCAAAAATAATTCCAACCAATTCATTTTCGACGAATAACAATTCCTTTAAAAGCCCAGCCTCTCTTAATATATATACAAAAAGAGAAAAGACGAAAACAAAAGGGGTTCGGTGCCCATTTCGCATGCGTTATATAAATCCTCATCGGACTGTAGAAACCCCCGCTGACCAGAGAAGAAGCGGTCCCGAGTCCCGAGTAACCAAAACCCCTTCTCCTCCCTTGCTCTCTCTGTTCGGACGAAGCAAGCGCTGCGCTCGAAGATGCCGGAGACCACGCCGGAAGCCGCGAGCAAGAACGCGAAGAAGGCGAATCTCCTGGATCAGCACTCCATCAAGCACATTCTCGACGAGTCCGTCTCCGAGGTAACGATCGATCGAGGCGTTCGCCGATTAATTGGGCTCTTCCTCCGTCGTCCCTTTTCCCAGATCCGTTCGTTTTCGGTCGCTCGATTTCTTGGGCGCGATCGGTGATTCTTGCTGTCGTCGTTGTGGTTTGATTTTGTTAAGATTGTCAAGAGCCGCGGGTACGCGGAGGATGTGCGGATGAGCAACGTGAGGCTGCTGATGGGGGCGGTCATCATCGTCATCGCCCTCTTCGCCCAGTTCTACAAGAAGAAGTTCCCCGAGAACCGGGACTTCTTGATCGCCTGCATCGGATTATATCCTTTCTTCTTCTTCTGTTGTTTTTTCTCGCTCGTTTGACGTCCTCTGTGTGTTTGATTTCCGGGACAGTGGACTGAATACTGCGGATTTGATGGAACTGCGGCTGTCTTTTTACGCGGAGAGGTGGAGTGTTTGCAAATTGAGTGTTTTGTTGGGGCATTTTTTTGTGCTGCGCTGAAAGTTAGGATTTTTTTATGTATGATCTTTTTAGTTGCTTGTTCAGTAGATAACTGCGAAGGAGGGAAAGGCCATCGTGCTGATTTTCCTCATTTTCTGCCTTCTTTTTTGTGGGAAAAGTTGACCGTTCTGTTTTCTTTCTTTCTGAATTGGACGAGGACTTACAGATTGAAATGCCTGAGTGGGGGGTGTGAAAAGAGATGCTCTTCAAAGTCAGGAATGAAGAGGGATTTTTTATTTTTGAAATTGTCACATTTTATTTCAATTAGAGATTGCGATCCTTAATTCTGGCACGTATATAGTTTTCAATGGTATACTGCAGCTGCTCATATACACCAAGGAGAAGAATGCCATTATGTTCACCTATGCCCCTGTGGTGAGTTTACTTGTTTCATATAATGGATGACTTCTTATACACTGATGTTGCAGACATTCTACCTTATTCTAAGATATTATTTTTTTTCACCCTACTGTGCTGCGATGTTATTACTTCACCATGTTTTAGCTTATGAGTTTTATATTGTGGTTCTCGTATTGTCATCTATGTTAGCTATCGGCAAATGTGTACATATTTTGGGTTGTGTCTTGAATGTCAGATGCATTATCTGACCTTAACATTTTGAAAAATCTAATTCCAAAGAAATATGAAGATATTTACCATCAGCAGCCAATAAAGTACTCCTTTTTTTTTTGTAAGTGTGGATACACAATTAGGGTTGTCTTGTTACTGTCAACTTCTTAAATTCTTGAAGAAGTTTGTTGGTGATGATGGATGAGAATTGGAACTTTTTTGGTTTGAGGATTTGAAAGAGGGGTTACGAAGCTTTTCAATTTCAAAATTATTTGTTTCTTTTTTTATTTATATTTTTTTGAGTACTTTGGCCCTATCGTATCTTTCTTTCTTTCTTAACAAAAAGATCTTTTCAATTGTCCAATTTTCCAATGAAGAATATTTAGGTCCATTTTTTTAATTTGGTAGCATTGAAACCCATGCCATGCATGAGGGAGAAACTTAATTGACCAACATAACAAACCTAAGATTCCGTGTGAGAGGATTGTCGTTGATCAATATTACTACTCAAAAAGTGTTTATGAAATTTCGTTCATATTTGAACCCTTTCATGCTTCTTAATGTTTAAATTCTAGTTTTACTCGACTTTTGAAAAATAAATGTATGTTTTGGGATGTGCTTCTTCTTGTCATATAACTTTTTAAATTATTGAGTTGTATTCTGTATCCCTATCACAATATTTCCTGAACGTAAAGAAATTTACGTTCGGAGATAAATAGTGGCAAGTTTCCAATAATTGCTTTTACATTTCTCTAAACTTTTGAAATTGTTGTTCTTGGAAATTTTGTTTTGGAATTTGTGTCAACTTCTATTCGCTCCTTACCATGTCTGATTCTAGAGTATATATTATATGATTTACAACATTTCTGTACTTTCTGTAACTTTTTTATTGGTTTAAACTTTGATTGTTTTGGCTAATGTCTTTTCTCTTTTTAACTTTATGAAAAATGTGGGGATTACAGACTCAGAATGTGGTAAATGTCATTTGAAAGGAATGTTGCAAGGGCATATTGCTTTGATACATGGGCTCTATTGATGGGTATATGAACCTTCATCATTTCACTTGGATGTATCCCTCCTTTTCTTTACATATGCAGAGTTGGGAAAACCCACCTTCATATCTTGGCCAGTGGAAGTCTGGTTTGATATTTGAAGATTCTTGCTTTTGCTATGGCAGGCTATGTTTCTGCACATATCTGATGACATAGTAAACTTGAATTCCATTTCCTTGATTCTATCTTGAAATTTTTTGCATTTGGCTATTCATTCTCAGTATTAATATATTGTGGATGTTGATCTTGATGATTGCTACTTGCATCTCTCTCTTTGGTGAGTTGTAGAGATGAAACATGTCTGCTATGCCTATTGTGTTCCATGGTTGTCTTTAAGTTAGAGAGTTGTATCTTCTTTTGCATCTCAATTTGCTAATCCCATTTAATTGTCTTTTTTGGTAATTCTATACCAGATGGTTTGTTAGCACATCATTCATTTGTTTTGAAATTGTTTGACTAATGTATGAAACGGAATTGCCCTTAGATGGTGCTAGACTTTGAATAAATGTAACAGAATTTGCTGCAAACCATGTCATGTATTTTCCAATCCATGGAGCCTTGGCTTGTCTGGCTTATTTGAACTTTTTGTTTGTTGTAGACATCATTATCAGAATTTTGGTGTCTCTGACTTATTAAAACTTAAGGTCCTCTTTTATTTGATGCATCAGCTGGAACAGTCTTCATTCTCCTTTTCTGCTAGGCTTTGTGAGTTGTGAACTCAGCCAGAAGAAACCGAACTCTGTTATTCCTGAGATTATCCATTCATTACTAGGGGGCCGAGGGGATTTTCTGAGGCAAAGTATTGTTTTCTTTTACTCCATGTAGGGCTCCTTTAACAGCACTGGACTGGTGGTGTCTTCCAAATTACCGAGATTCTCCGACTTGTACACTCTTACCATAGCGAGTGCAGACCCGAAGTCAATTTCAGCAAACAAGCCAGTGGAATTAACCAAGAGCGTCACTCAGTGGTCTCTCTCTCTCTCTCTCTCTCTCTCTCTCTCTCTCTCTCTATATATATAGCTCACACACGACTGTATTCACAAAGCCCCTCTCATGCACTTTCTCTCATGTTATTGGAGCCTTGAGACAGTGCTTGCTGATGGGTGTACACTAACCATCCCTTGCATATCCACACTCAATATTGCTTTTGCTTTCACGGTATTCCTGTATCAGATATATTTTGTGGCTGATTTTCTAGTTTTCTTATTGCTTCAGGTTCACCAAGGACGGGATTCTGGTGGAGGGTCTCTTCTGGAAAGATGTTGAAGCACTAATAAACGAGTACAACAAAGAGCCGAAGAAGAGCAAATGATTTGTAGGCTTGTAGCTTATCACCTTATTTCAACAGGAGATTACTTAGACAGGAATTTGATTGCTCGATTGTCCTGAATCGAACACAAATGTTCACTTACAGAATGATTTTGACTTCTCACTTTTTTTTGGAGCAAAGTGAAGTGGATTTTAACTTTTCAGCTGCAGTGTTTACATGCCAGGCATTCACCAGCTTGCGAAAACGTGTGCATCATGTGTGGGCCGGCGCTGCACCTTAGTCTGATTCATTCATTTCTGTCGACTGCATTGATGGACGCCATCGCATACATATATGGCGACCATCAAGATCCTGTCTGGAGTGCGTCTTGTGCTGCATTTGCCCAAATGTCTCCATGATCTGTTGAGATGGGCTTTTTCTGCATTGGTTTGTGTTTCTTTAGTCTGTGTTACTGATCGAGAGGTCATGTTGACGGTCATTTTGATCTGATCTGGTGATGGGTTCACTGGTATTCTTTATTTTGTGTATTGCCCTTTCTACGATGCTGCCATGACCAGAAATATCACATTCTCCACGAATGCGGAGTCTCGATGGACTAGCTAAACAGCCCTTTCGCCGCTTTCGGACTTCCCCCTGTCACGGTGCAAGCCAATGGCCATCGAGTACATGATCCTTTGCACACGATTGGCTACCAGATAGATTGGATTGATCCTTGTCATTTGGATGACCCTCGTGAGATTATCCCTAGTGTTTCCATCTCGTACTCTTCTCAGGGGCAGCTTTGACGAAAATTCCTTAATTCTAAACTGCCGTTACCAACGACCGGGCCTGAAGAAGAAGTAGTAGTTGGGCCCGTCCAGGCCCACCCGAATCGTGCCTCGAGCCTGGTTCGGATCCGCTCGAGAGATCGCCCACCCCGGTTCACGAATCTCATCTAAACCGATCGACCGACGAAACGGTCCGGTCGGCAAAGGGCCCTGATGTCAGCATTCACTAGGGCAACAACATCCATCACCGTCCGGGTTGGTCCCGGTCGGTCCCGTTGGGCAGATATTTTTTGTTCAGTTCCCAAAGCTGGGCCCCGCTTCTGTCGATTTCGGGACAGCGACGTTGGGCCCCCACGTGGACCCCTCCCCGGGACCCACACCGACTTCACCATCCTCGTAATTTAGTCTCCTCCAATTTCCATCCATCTGCCCGGCCGGAAAGAGAAAAACCATAAATAAATGGATACCCCCCTTTTCTTACCACATTTTTCTGTACTTTTTCTTTGTCCCGTTGTTGCCGCCCTATCCACCCACGCCACAAACAGAGGCACTACCTCTCTTCATTTTTCTTTTCTTGAATTGACGACGCTTCTTCGTTACACGTGACAAGGAGAAAAAAATGGAGAACATTGAGTATAGGTTAGGTCTCGTCTGATATGGACTTCTTTTTCTTTTTCTTTTTTAATCTTATCAAGAACATCAACTTTCGATGGGTATTCAAATTTAATTTCTGTCCAGAGATGCCATTAAAAATCTGTGTTATTCCACCAATTCGGACTTCGAATTGATTGGGATTCGCTACATGCAACTCCATGAGGAAAAAAAAAATGCTTAAGGTAGAATTAAGACTTGATCTATCTCTGTTTCTTTCGTGACACAAGAGAAATTTCGAGTTACTATTAAAATCTAAACTAAAGTTGATACGTTTATATGAGATAGAGTCAATGTTTTTTTAGGGAATTGGGCCTTGAAATACAATATCTTGATGTTTTGAAAATTTTCAAATGTCAATTGAGAAATGATTTAGGTGACAAGTTAAAATCATATTAAATAAGTAAATCGAACAAACATCATAACTCACAAGAGTACTTATTTAATGTTGACTGACATGTTTCTATTAATTAATAAGGAGATTACTTGTAACAACCTATGAAATATACTAATATATTTATAATTCTATTAACAATAATTCGTTATCCCTTCAAGTATATATATCTACCATGTCAATTTTTCATATACGAGTCAACGGTTCTCGAATTGGAATAATCGCGAACCGAACCACCCCGTGGAAACTAATCAACAGCATCCCCTAAATCAATCATCCGTGCTGAGTCAGCACAATGCTCGAACGACGGTTTCACGCGGGACCCAGGCACGAACCCCAAAACAAAACGAAGGCCGGGCCCACCTCCCCGAGGCGAGCTGACGTGGCGGCACGCAATCATGCCCTGGATCTCAAACCAACTCAAAACTAATCCCCCATTCCATAAACCGCCTCTCGAGTCCGTCCGATCTTTATTTATTTTTTCCCCCCCGATTTCCTTTTTTCCGTTGCTTAAAAATATAAATTCGTGCCTCTGTTTTTTGCGTGTATATATCTATATAAAACGAGCTCCTCCGTTTCCTTCACGACCTTTCGTTTCTGTTTGCGCTATCGCCAGGAAGGAAAGCGAAGCCCTCGAATATTCCCTGCCCCCTTTCCTCATTATTCCCTCTCTCAATTCCTCTCTCGCCGGCGATTCTCGCCGTCGCCGACCTCGGAATCCGCGTCCTTCCGATCCGCCGCCGCCGCCGCGAGGATCTTGGACCGGCGCCACCTGAACCCTCGGCGGTGCATATCGTGATTCGCCGCCATGGCCAGCTCCGGGGATAGAGAGAGCGACGAGAACCGCCGAGCGCAGCCGGGCCGCGAGGGGCTCGGCGAGTCGTCGCCGATGGATGCGTCCTCCTCGGCGGAGTCCGGGCCGGGCTCGAGGGCTTCGAGGCGCGGGGCCGGCGAGGAGATTGGTGTGGCGGAGCGGCTGGCGGACGTTTTCGCCGGGGACGGCGACGGAGATCTGCTGATGCAGCGGAGCGATCGGGAGGATAGGGTCCTGCAGTGGCTGCAGGCGCTCGATATGCAAGTGATGGGCGCCTGTCGCGTGGATGAGAGATTGAAGCCGCTGTTGAAGTCGACCGGGACGAGCAGCGCGGCTGAGGATCGGTTGTTGGCTCACCTCAGTCAGGTACTTGTTGTTTCGATCGGGATTTAGAGCCTATCTGGCTCGTAGTGTTAGGGTTTTTGCTTATTTTGATGCTGAGGATTAATTTCGAGTTAATCGTGGCCTCTATAGAATGTATGGCTGTATTTTGATGGTCTGTGAGGGATAAGCGCTTTACCGTGCTACTGATAATAGGAGTCTCTTTTCAATTTGGTCTAGAGATCCTTATGAGATAGTGGATGAGTGCATCGTAATTGAGATGATGTGGTCAATTTGTTCGTGTTATTGCTTGATTTGGGCTCATCGGATTTGCTTTTGTTTTTCCCTAATCATCAGCACTTTGAGCCTGCGGAAGTTGGAATCCTGGCCAGATGCTTCTGCATGCCACTTGTTTCAATTCGAGTTGGCAAGATAAACAAGCGAGGGACTCTTCTTTGCCCCACCTCGACAAGGTAAATGAAGTCCTGATCTGTATTGTTTTTCGGATTATTGTATGTGAGTTGTCTGTTGGCTTGTGAGCAGCTTACTTTGGTTTCTGCTGATGAGTTGCCAATGTTTTCCAGTAGTATAGATAGTTCAGCTGCCGACTAATTTTTCCAGCGGTGCCCATTGGTTTGCTATTGGAATTTTGTATGTCATCAAGTGGTTTTTCCTTTTCGTTTCTTAGTTGCTTTATGGATGCCTAGTACCTCTGGAAGTCTAACAAGCTTAGAATTGGTTTTATTAGGAGTTGATGTTTATGTTCTGATGCTATTGCATATAAGTGCTGTGTTTTCCGTCTTGTATCCTTTTCCCTTCATGTGGGATGTAGTTCTCATAAGCTTTCGTTTTGAAGTGAGTGCGTATTGTGTGTTTTGATTGAGCATCTGTTATTTTTGTGTTGTGATAACCTTTCTTCTGATGATTTTTATAGAATTGTTTAACAAGGAGTGTGTTTGCTGTTTTTATGTTCCTATTGTTCCTTATCTTCATTATTTGAAATTTGCTAGTTTGTCCTGCCAGTTTATGTGGTGGAGTTCTGTCTTTTGGTTTCTATTATAGCTAGCTATGTAATGCTAATTGTGGGCAGCTTATCAGGAGATCATGTTGTCAGACTTCTTTGCAGGCAGCTGGTTTAAAATATTGTAGATGAAAGTATATGACACCTGTTGATATACCAGTAAGTTTGTGTAAAGCAAACCTCAGATGTTGGACCATAAGAGTTTTTGCGTTTTCTGATGTGGTTCTCTGCTTGTTACAATTTTTTTTTTTTTTTTGGATACATATGGATATAGATATTGGTGGCAGGAATATTGGTTGATAGACTGTAGTTTATGTGTACCCAACTATGCTTTTTTCACAATGAAAAATTTACCCTCTTGACAATTATGTCATAGCATCAGAGTCTTCGAATTGAGCAGTTCTTGAATGTTGTTTGCTAGAATATATTCCAAGAAATGGTGGAGAATACTTGAATAAATATCAACATTGTGTACAGTCCATGATATCACTGAAAATAATCTTAAGTTGAGGATTAATGTTGTAGCTTCTTGTTGGTAACCATGTTCATCCTCCCCAATAAATATGTCTTTTGACTTGTAGGTGAAGTGGGCGTATCTTATTATGATCTCTGAATTAAAGGGGAGTCAAGGTAGTTTCATGCTCCTATATTATAGTGTCGACTGTTGCTTTTTGAGTCGACTGTTGCTTTTTGAATGTATATAGGATCTGAATTCCACAAATATAAAATGATAGTGTCTATTTCTGTTCTTATGCTTGTCATTTAGGTAGGTCTCATGATATTGCAACTCTGATCTCACCAAGTTCTCTTCAGTCAATTTGTTGTTATTGCGTGTGTTTGACAACTAAAAGTTATATGCACTGATTTTTTATATTACCCTTGTAATCTGTCACAATTACCTCTCCATTTCCTTGAACATTGATGGTACTTGCTGTTTATATCTGTCTCACCGCATGGTGCTCATTCTTGGAACTGCTTGGTCTTTCCAGATATTGTTAGAATTTCTGGTGTTATTTTGGATGTTTAAAAGTTATGCAAATGAAATACCTTTTGTAAGATGTCCTGGGATCAAATCATAGGTGCAGCCAGAATAAGCATGTACAGACTAGGTTGCAGTTAGAAGGATACATGATGGATTCTTTTTCAGGTCTAACATTACCTGAGAAATTTAGCCAAAGTCTTGAGATATGCAGCAAAAGAGAAAAATTGAAGATCTTGAGCTAAATCCATGATGTATGTGACGGGCGATAAATAATCCCATTTAGTGTTTTTGAAGGAGATTTGTTTATTAGTCATTAACACATTGCTATAGTGATCTTTCTTTCACTAGCTAGCTAATTTCTCACCTGTCTCAGAGAAACTGACAGTTTTGATTGTTTCTTGGTTGTATGTCCGTTAAATTACTAGAGAATAGCATTTTTTTTTTTTTTTTTTTTAATGTTTTCACCTGGAAAAAAAATGAATAGTCCAGCAAGTGCAATAAAGGTTATAATGGAAAAAAACTGACAGCACATGTGAATGCATGTTGCATTTCATAGTCAAATCAAATTGAAGAGTTATAATGGTTCATCATAAGATGAGTTTTCCTCACTTAAATTGTACTTTCGTAGATGGGGTGGAATCTTTTTTCATGGAAATATACCAATTTTTCCACAAAGCATCGATATTTTCCCTGGTAAATTTATCTAGCCGGACTGTTTCTGAGGATCTATTTCCTGTTTCGTTCTTTCATTGACACAGGGGGAACTTAAATCTGAGTCTTCTGCCAACATCTGATTTGCGCTTGTCATTTGTCGGGGACAATGGTCAGACAGAGAGGCTAGTTACTTTAAGCAGCTCTATCGAATCTTCTTTCGTTGTAATTGAGGAAATATCTGAAGATGCTTCGGGTAGATCATTAGTTCTCAAAGTTCCGGATGGCAATGCATTTTACTTTTGGTGCTCAGAGAAATCAAAGCTCTTGGGAACTGAATTGCTTAGAAAGGTAAGGTTTGCATTTAATTATTGTGGGTACGCTCAATTTATGTGTTGACAACCCGCGGGAAAGTTCAAGTGAAAGATGTTCAGTTAGTTATGATGAACTTAAAGAGTGATTAGCTGTGGGGCATTTGTAAATGCTTTATTGAGGAATAGCCGTTACCTTTTAGTGTTGTTGACACTATAATAAGTTGAAAAACCTATCCTGTTGTATGGGGGGTGTGTAGCGCCTAAATGAAAAGGCTGAATCATGTCAAGTTTCTGTGGGATGTCAATTTTCAACGGTCATAGTTTCTTTGAAAGGTTGGATGCTAATCATATATGTATTTCCTTGTTTTGCCATCACAGATGAGGGATTTACTCAATCAGAGACCTACTGTTGCTGAGTTGACTGGAATTGATGGGTCACGTCTTGAGTGCTTTGCAATTCACCTTCGAGCATATCTAATGGGATCGGTTGTAAGTAAAAGCCAAGCTAGCTCTTCAGGCATCCCAATCCTATCAGATGGTATTGGGACTGATGTTCCCAATGCAAGCGAAAATACACAATCATTTACTTCGTCTAAATCCCTTCGCCCCCCCTATGCCAGCAGTCAAATAGTAAAAGCTAATTCATGCCATCAAGGCCTCAGTCCCAGAGCAAGTTCGTTCAAAGAAGGTCTTGCCAGGAACTTGGCCACAAGGAGCACGAGGGAGAAGTTGAGGAAGCTTGGGGAGAATCACTTCGCAGCAGTCGACAACTTGTCAGCTGCTTTACCAATCGTTGCTGATACTTTCAATTCAAGTTCTTGCAACATCTTTCACACTCAAGATTCACTGGAGAACAATTCCCTCACTCCTTCCGATGTCCTGGAATCACTAGGGAAATTGACATTCCCACCCTGTTTAAGCACATCGTCTCAAGTCCCTTCTTTATGTCAACCCATTTTCTCCCCATACTACTGTCTGTGCCCTCCCGGGGCATCGACCCTGGAACACCCAGGTCCACCTCCTGAACGTGCTTCTGCTTCAGATGGATTTTCGATTCCATCTTTTTCTTCTTTTCTACCTCCTGTACCTTCCAGTCTATTAATGGCGACATCGCCTTTAAACTTGGGAGACCTTCCTCCGCTAGATTTTCCAACTATTCTTCCAGACCCGTTGGCCTGTCTACCAAAGCCTAGTTCCCAACAAATTCCAACCTTTACACCTTTGATGTGCGATTCAATTGTTCATGTTCCAGTCATTGATGTTTGCTCCGCGGGACAAGGTTACCTGGTGAGCGCGGGGCCCACCGTCACGACTGCCATTGGGCCCCTGAACCCGAAACTTGTGAGTCCATTGATTCCTGAGACGAGTTCGGTGGTTGAAGAGGGTGCGAGAGAAACTCTGCGCCTTCTGATTAGTGGTTCAAGCCCCACGATTACTCAGTCGATTAGCATGCTGCCTGTTGTACTGAGTGGCGCTGATGAGAAGCAAAGTGCAGTCGTTGCTGGAAGCAGGGGTCTGTACAGCGGGATAAGGGATGTTGACGCTTTTTCGAGCAGAGGTCTTGCTGCCATGGGATTGTTCTCCCTGTCCGGTAGATCTGCAGTGGAGAGTGCGGTGAAGAGTTGTGATATCGTCAGCGGCTTAGATGTTCAGCTGAATGGATCTAGCAGCTTCGGCGAATCAAACGCAGATGTCGATGGTTCCCTTTCCGAGGATGCCGGGAAAACAGATTGAGGATGTTCGATGTGTCAGATGTGTCAGTCGTCGATTCGTTTCTGTTAGTAGGAAAGTGTAGATATATGCAGCAGGTTTTTCCGTATTTTAAGCGAAATAAGTTCCCCCAAATTGGGGCTTTTGCTGCCTTTGATGCTCTGTTTTCGTCTCTGTAGTTGGTGTCTTAAAGTGTGGACGTTAAGGGCTGCTTTTGTTGTCTTGATAGCTGTAAATGGATATCGAGTTTGTTTTTCTTTTATAGCTCCCCCAACCCCCCAACTCCGTTGTATCTGGTGTGCATGTTGTTTCTCCGAACGGGTTACATGGGAACGATATCCCTGCGCGGTTCAACAATAATCTTCTCTAAACCTGGCCTAGGGACCAATACATAAAGCCCGTCTCGCGGTTCTGGGAATTAATACGATATGAGGTCATCGAAATTCTTTTATCAAGGTTAATGGCGGCAAAACCACAATTATTGCGCTTCAATCTACAGTATTTGCACCACCGTGGGTCCTTCCAGACGACTCCTTCAAGGCCCTCCCTGACTCTAGAATACCCCCAGAGCAACCGCGACTTCACCGCAGCACGAGCGGGGATCTTGATGATCGTCCCCATTTTCGTCCCTTGCCTTAAAAGGGAGGCAAGGCGGGGATTATGTTAACGAGAATCTCGAGGGACAAAGGCATTATTGTCCTTCCAGAGTTTGCTCCTTTCTAGGCCACGTTATGGCATCTCGACGTGTTTAATGAATATTTATCTAAAAACAGCCTAGCGCCCCTACCATCCGTCCCATAGGCAGCTGATCTAAGAGCGCCCCGCAACAAATCTCGATGCCGCTCTAATCTCCCTCTCCTCACCAGATCCTGCTCAATTCGGATAGGATTTTCCGCAGATGGGCCCCCGTACCCATCTCCTCAACCCCACCTTTTTAACAAAAAAAAATAAAATAAAATAAATAAACAATGATAAAACTTACGCGCCCATTATTTTTTATGCAGTCCTCTAGCTCATCCCACATTGGCAGACCGCATCGAGTAGCTAACAGAAAAAAACCTCAATCGAAGGTTGAAAGAACGGCGAAAAAAACAGCCTTGTTTTGTGCGCATTATTGCTACACATCAGGGCAACAGCTAGTGGACGTGGTGAGTGACCGCCTTTTTGTCAAAAGAGGGATGAGGACGTAGCACCAGCACACAACCATACACGTAGATTCTTTACTTAAAATTCCTCCACCCCCCACAGCCCCCCAACTTGGCATTAGGATATTGCCCATTTGCTGCTCTGGCCACGACTCACCGGATGCTCTCTCTCTCTCGCTTTTGGCCCCAACAGCGACCCCTCCGCGGCTCCTGTGGATGGGAGGGGCAATGATCTTATCTTGACCCGTGAGCGAGACGGAGTCAATTCGCAGCTACCGGATCCACACGTCATCCCCGGTTTCGGATCTGTCTGAGCTCGCGGGCGGGGCCCGCTGTTCGGGATGGCTAGCCGAGGGCCGTCCCCAGCGCGATCACGCGGCGCGATGGCGATGGGTGAGTTGAATATGCATTTGGGCACCCTCTTTTTTTGACTTTTTACTTGTTTGGGTTCAGATTTTTCACCTCCCGTGTTGCGGTCGTATTTTAAAGTATTAAGGCGCGGTGCACGAGCCCTTAAAATTAGAATTAAATTTCCCTATCAAATAAGGCACGACTAGGAGGAGATATCGATCCTGGCATGGGATGTGCACTAATTCTTCTAGATCTGCATCATATATATATATATATATATATATATATATATATATTGTACGAAGTCAGTATCATATATATATATGTATATGTATATGTATATATAAATATGTGCGAATGACATTTGTGGTTGACCTTGCAAGCCCACCTGCCCCGGAAAATCTCCATCGCACAGACACCATTTCTATATTAACCGATTCCTTTCCGTTTGAGGAACCAAGATGATACTCCACTTCTACGTCGCTTAGAAATTTACGAGATATGATTCTTCTTGTCCATCTCGATTCGCACCCGCCACGAATCCTTGTTCCCTTTAAAAAAAAAACAAAAAACTCAAGTGCTCTCGAGACATTGCATCGTATCTCCATTTGTTAGTCACGGAGTATCAAGTCTTACGGACTTCGTTACTCATTCTCAAAGCAAAAAAGAAAAAACCTAAATAGAACTTTATTTCGATTTTCTTTTTTGGCTCGAGTTTCATCTTTCTCGGTGTATATCTTGAAAGATTTATGGAGAGATGCACTTATCAATGACCTGAAATGACACGATTTATTAACTTTTTTGAGTTTCCAATCGACAATATTCCCTTGATGAGAGCGTGAACTCTTTGTGTCCGTGTCATCATTTCACTTGTCAAGTGACGAGCGGTTTTCGAGAATCAGACATGGCAGCTACACTGCACTTACAAGAAATCGAATCCATGGCAAGAGAAAAAGAAAACGAATAAGACGTTTAAGGGCACGATGATCAATAGTCCAAAGAAGTTTTGTTATCTCTTTCAAATAGTTTTTCAGGTGATGACTCCCATCTAATTCCTTTTTAGGCTTGAATTTCATTTTTCTCCATGTATATCTCGAAAGCTTTACCAAGAAATGCACCGATCAATGATCCAAAAGGCACGGCTTTTAAACTTTTTCGAGTTTCCAATCGACAACATTCCCTCGACGAGATCATGAACTCGTTATGTCCATGTTATCATTTCACTTATCGGGTGACGAGCAGTTTTTGAGGATGCGACGTGGCGGCTATGTGGCACTGACAAGAAACCGAACCCGTGGAAAGAAAAATCGAATAAAACGTGTGAGGGTACGATTGTCACAGGCCGAGGAAGCATCATCATCTGTTCAAATGTTTTGCAGGTGATGAGTCCCATCTAATTCCTGTGGGTGGTGGGCGTTGATGGATCCTGGAGATGCATACATACACAGGGCAGTTCTCTCTCTCTCCCCGGCTTCTGGCAATAGCAAAATAGCAATAGCAATAGCAAAGATGCAATGGAGGGAGCTTTGACTTTCAACGGACGGTGATTGGATTTTACAGCTGTCGAACATGATTATCTTCCTGGTCGCTTTGGTCCGTGGAAAAAAGCTTTCCCTTCCCACGATGCTGTCCACATCCATCCGTCCATCCAATCTCCCCAGTAAATTTCCATGGCGCAATACAGAAATTGGCCCTCGCCGGAATCTCATTCTCATCAGGAGAGTATCTGGCGCCACCTCCTTGGTCCCTGGCACCCCCAAAAAAAAATAAAAAAATCTGTCCTTTTCCCTTTTTCTATTTTTCCTTTTCGTGGAGGGAGTTGTATTGGATAAGCTGGCCGTATGTTCGAAGGCTTGTAAACTCTTTCAAAAGATTTTCTTCGGAAGAATTTTGGTACACACGGGTTAGATGCAATGAATTCCATGTTTGGACCCATGCGATATAAGAGTCGGGATGTACCAGACTTATCTCGTGCGTATGCTCGATGCACCTTAGAATATTTCTGTCACTTCAATCCTAACGAAGCGCCATAGGTCCGCAATTCTGTCTTTATTTTCTTATTTTTTTAACCAAAAGTAAGCCGGCAAGCACTGTAGCTAAACTGGTATGAACCCTGTGACCTCCGCGATCAAAAGATACCGAGTCATCTAGTCGGACGACCCATCATGGTTCCACAAATTCATTTCCCATGTTGAATATGCGGCGTCGTCCTGTTTGACAATCGGACTTCCTCACACGTTCAACCGTCGCCGATCTCGTGGAATGAATGAGGACGCGGTTCCGGATCGAGAATCAAACGTCAAATCATCGCCCACCTTTTATGTTTTATCCATTTACCAGCTTTCACATAAACCGCGACTCAAAACGTCAAAGAAAGCAGAAAAGGTCTTACGAATTCGATATCCCTCAAAGCTCCGAAAAAAGAAAAAGAAACCGAGGCTATCAAGAAAAACGAAGCATGAGAAATCGTCGTCGGATTTCGACGCGCCGAGGAAACCGAAAACAAGAAACAACAAAAGAGATCAGAGGAAGCGAGGAGTGGCACTTCAGGACCGTTAAAAAGCAGAGGAGATAGAGAGAGAGAGACAGGAAAATGAACAAAAGAAATCCAATCATGAGGCGACACCAACACCAACTACCATCCCACACCGCACACTGCCAACATTCGTCACAATAATAATAATAATAATAATAATAATTTTTCCCTTAATTAATCAAATAATTCTAATAATTTGCAAAAGAGAGCTTTTCCTTCACTTGCCCCTGCTCCTCCTCCTCCCTTCCTTTCCTTCCCTTCTTCCGAGTCCAACTAAAATGCGACGTTGATTGGGGGCTTTTGCCCCCCCTCAAATCCGGTGCCTCCCTTTTGTCGTTTCCTCCTCCTCCTCTGCCTTTCTTACATCCCCCACCACCCATTAACATATTAATAATCATCATCAATTAACAACATTAACCAAAAAAAAAAAGAGAGAGAAAAAAAAAACACAACAAATTCCAAATTTTCCTTTTGCTTTTCTCAATTATTGTTTTCAACCCTCCCCCCCTTCTCTCTCCCCCTCACTTTCGTCCTTTTTTTTTCTTTTTCTAGGGTGATTGAGAGCCGCATTCTCTCTCTCCTCGCAATAAAACTGTCCCAACTGTCACCGTGTGATGCAATTTATTCCTCAATCCCAACCGTCCGTCCCGCTCCGCTCCCCACCCCCTTCTCTCTCTCTCTCTCTCTCTACACTCAGCAGCTCGCGTGCACATCAGTCGTTGTTCGCCGAGCCCCTCCTCTCATCCTCTTTTCTCGATTGCTCCTCCTCCCTTCTCCACTCCCTCTCCCTTCTTCCCGATACCGTCCGTACGCTCCTCCATCTCCATCTCCATCTCCATCTTCATCTTCATCTTCATCTTCTTCCTCCCTCGTCAAGATTCCCTTTTTATCTCTCTCTCTCTCTCTCTCTCTCTCTACTTTCTAAAATTGATTCGAGAGCAGTGTTGAGGGAGGGAGGGAGGGGGTTCCTTTCCGCGCTTCGCTTCTGCTCGCGCGTCCTCGCTCGAGGCTTTTACGCTTCCTTCTTCCGGACGCGCCGATCTTTTCGGCCCCCCTTTTAAAGGTCTGGTCTTTCCCTCCGTCTCGATGGATCCGGCTGCCGGCTCCGGCTCCGGCTCCGGCTACGGGCTGATCCGATTAGGGTTCTTGGCCGGCTCCGACGAGTGAGCTGTCGCCCGCCTCCTCGCGGGCGGTTCCCGGCGGCGGGTTTAGGGTTTTGCCTTTTGCCTTTTCCTTTTTCCTTTTTCCTTTTTCCGATCTTGAGAGAGAGAGAGAGAGAGATAGATAGAGAGAGACAGGGAGTTGATGGAGGATCGGAACGCGAGGAGGCCGGGCAGCCCGGGGCTTTCCGACGTCGTGTTGACCTGCGTCATGCCGTACATCGACGACCCCAAGGATCGGGACGCGATTTCCCTGGTCTGCCGCCGCTGGTACGAGATTGACGCCCTCACGAGGAAGCACGTCACCATCGCCCTCTGCTACACCACCAGCCCCGAACGGCTGCGGAGGAGGTTCAGGCACCTCGAGTCGCTCAAGCTCAAGGGAAGCCGAGGGCCGCTATGTTCAATCTGATACCCGAGAATTGGGGCGGGTATGTGAATCCCTGGGTGACCGAGATCGCGCGGTCTTTCGATTGCTTGAAGTCGCTTCACTTTCGGCGCATGATCGTGGAAGATTCCGACTTGGAGGTGCTCGCCAAGTCGCGGGGACGCGTTCTGCAAGTGCTCAAACTCGACAAGTGCTCTGGTTTCTCGACGGACGGGCTTTTACACGTGGGGCGTTTTTGCAGGTAATTGAACTGACTATGCCCTTGTGTGGTAATGAAAGACTTGCGACTGCGGTACCCTGTTGATTTGCTTATTGAATTTTGCGTCTTTCGGTTGTCGATGAATTTATGTA
The DNA here is from genome assembly GCA_014182365.1 of Eucalyptus tenuipes. NCBI lineage: Eukaryota > Viridiplantae > Streptophyta > Magnoliopsida > Myrtales > Myrtaceae > Eucalyptus > Eucalyptus tenuipes. The sequence continues at coordinate 31,050,430 of CM024543.1, read as the reverse complement.
TGGTGCATTTGTGAAGTTCTTTTGTAAGTTCATGGCTTTGTTTTCACTCCATAGTATTCTTTTCTTAAGGAATTACTCAAGAGAGGGTGGCGATGTCTTGGTTTATGAACTTCACGTGGTTCTTATGAAATGCTTCAATTAGACTCCAGTGTACCTGAGATGTGTCAAAGTGCGGATTCTTCATCTGTTCATATTCTGTCTTGAGATTCTGGTTAACTTTTAAGATGGAATTTGATTGTTGCTCCATGCTGGAGATGATGGAATCTTAATTTCGACAGGTAGTTTGTAGAAAAATCATAAGGATCGACCATAAACCTGAGGCGGAGCGAATTATTAAAAAAGAAAAAGAAAAAAAAGATGGATGACAAAAGCTTAACTGACAGAGAGAGGGAGAGAGAAGGACAACTAGACAGTAACGATAGAAAAGCTAAGAATTGCAGAAAGATGCAATTTGGGCGAGCCGTCTCTTGTGAAGATTCTGCGCATTGTGTCATTTCTAAGCTTTTAATGAAGAGTTTCACCTTTGTATATTCAGTCAATTCTGTTTGCCCTTACTTTTTGTTCTCTTCACAAATTTCTCCTTTTCATGTCGTGCATGATTACTGATTGCTATTCATATATTTTAAAGTGGCTTCTGCTTTTATGAGCAATCACAGGTGTGAATGAAGAACACGTTTATGTATATAGAACAGGTGGACATGTAGGACAATAACAATTTTCATTTGGAGGAGATAAAAGAGTTTCACCTTTGCGTATTCAGTCAATTCCATTTGCCCTTACTTTTTGTTCTCTTCACAAATTTTTCCCCTTTTCACGTCATGCATGATTACCGATTGCTATTCACATATTTTAAGGTGGCTTCTGTTCTTATGAGCAATCAGAGATGTGGACATGATAAGTGTGTGAATTTGAAGAACACGTTTATGTATAGAGAACAGGTGGACATGTAGGACAATAACAATTTTCATTTGGAGGAGGTGAGTATTGTGAAGAGGGAAAAAAAGATGACAACGGTCTTATTCTCGGAGGCTGACTCCCTGGTTCCTAGGACAACGGGAGATCAACTAGTCGAAGGAGCTTCTTACGACCAAAAGAAACCTTGATGCATGATGTAAAATCACCTGAAAGAGCTGTGAGCACATTTGTTAGAGACGCAATGAGAAATAGCAGTCTAAATTGTTAGTTTAAGGATGCTTCAAGGCCATGCTAAAGCATAGTATCCCTCTTTGGAAGCTATGGGGTTGAAGTCTGTGGAAAAATGTGATTCTTCACCACTTAACATCATTTTAACATCATATAATCTCCAGTAGAGGAATATAACAAGAGAGAAGATATATATCAGTTTGACACTTTTCTATTATGTCGAGTCCCATAGTTTCTGGGTTCACTCACATTTATTGTCTGTTTCCGTTTTGTCAAGTATGAAGTGACATTATTGCTGTTATCTGTGATGCATTGTCTGAGTCCTTATTGCCTGGAACATGTTACTCAAAGAACATTTTTATGCTTCTGAGTTTGCACTTTAGATATGGCGGCAATTCAAATAAAAACAAGCTTTTAACATAGTCATCTACAACCGTGTTATTCCTTTTTCTTTTGTTTTTTTTGTTTTTATTTTCCTGTCAAGATGGATGTGGTCCACATGTAAATGGAAAGATTTATTTACATCATTTTCTCACAAGCTATGCCATCTTTATTCCAGGAATTTAAGAACCTTCTTTTTGGAAGAAAGCACAATCATTGAGAATGATGGTGCGTGGCTTCATGAGCTTGCTCTGAACAACACCGTCCTCGAGACTTTAAATTTTTACATGACAGAGCTATCCAGATTTAGTGTCCAGGACCTTCAAATTATTGCCAGAAATTGTCGATCATTAACATCTGTGAAAATTAGCGATTGCGAAATTCTGGATCTTGTGGGTTTCTTTCAAGATGCAGCTGCTTTAGAAGAATTTGGTGGAGGCCTTTTTAATGAGGAACCAGAAAGGTATGCTGCTTTATCGTTCCCAGCAAGATTATGCCGTTTGGGTCTAACCTACATTTCAGAGAATGAGATGCCTATCGTGTTCCCTATCGCATCTCGGCTAAGGATGTTAGATCTTCTCTATGCATTTCTTAGCACAGATGACCTCTGCTTGCTGATTCAGCAATGCCCCATCTTGGAAGTTCTTGAGGTAAGATTACAAACTCCTCTCTTTATCTTTTACTGTTGTAACAAGAAATCTTTGCATGGGCTCTCACTCTCTAGTCTCTAGCAATATGCACCTTTGCCTTTGGTAGTCTTGGAGTCTGTGACATATATTACAGGAGAGTCAAAAGATCTTCCCCAAATCCCTTCTTATCAACACTTCGCAGCCTCTAGTTTCAAACTCCTACAATCTGCACACCTATGTTCTAAGATACGTACACTTTAAATCCCATAATCTTTATGAAGTTAGAAAAGGTAGAAGCTGCAAATGGTAGGTTTTCTTTGAAATCTCAGGTTGTAATGTAGAGTCTTGATAATAGAGGATGAAGTGTGGGTTTTAAATCGAAGGGTGGAAATTTGTAGCTAAAAAGATAGTCAAGGATGGCTGTGGTATTTTTCTCACTCTATTTAGGCTGTCATAACATTTCAGTGAAAACTTTTTCTGGAGAACGAGTCACGGTATACACGGTCGATCACTTTCTGCAATTGGTGTTGTAGTCACTGTTCACAGTTTTGGTCTTACAAGTTTTAACTTATTGTCTAAGCTTCTACTGTTCTCAGGCAGAAGATTTGTAAGGAGTATATATATAGAATGTGAAGAAGGGAGGATTGTCATGCTTAATGTACTTTAGTGGAGTGTTAAATGAGTGTCAAATTTGGATGAAATCCTGACATGTTCTTTGTTCTTTATGGGCAGACAAGGAATGTCATTGGAGACAGAGGATTAGAGGTTCTTGCTCATAGTTGTAAAAGGTTGAAGAGGCTTAGGATAGAAAGAGGTGCTGATGAGCAGGGTATGGGGGATGAAGGAGGCCTTGTTTCGCAAAGAGGATTAATTGACTTGGCTCAGGGCTGCCTAGAACTGGAATACCTGGCTGTTTATGTATCTGATATCACAAACTCATCCCTCGAATGTATAGGAACTTATTCGAAGAACCTTTGTGATTTCCGTCTTGTTCTACTTGACCGCGAGGAAAAGATAACTGATTTACCCCTGGACAATGGTGTCAGGGCTCTTTTAAGGGGATGTGAAAAGCTAAGAAGGTTTGCTCTTTATCTGCGGCCTGGAGGCTTGACGGATGTGGGTCTTGGGTACATTGGGCGGTATAGCCAAAACATAAGATGGATGCTTCTTGGATATGTGGGAGAGAGTGATGAGGGCCTTAGGGAGTTCTCCCGAGGCTGCCCGAGTTTGCAAAAACTTGAAATGCGGGGTTGTTGCTTTAGCGAACAGGCACTGGCTGATGCTGTGATGCATTTGACTTCTTTGAGGTATGTCTGGGTGCAGGGGTATAGAGGATCTGAGACCGGTCAAGATATTCTGGCGATGGTCCGTCCCTATTGGAACATCGAGTTGATTCCTGCTAGAAGAATAGCTGCTGCCAATCAGAATGGGGAAAACGTGCTAAATGAAGACCCAGCCCATATACTTGCATATTACTCTCTAGCAGGACCAAGAAGTGATTGTCCTGACAGCGTTATACCTTTGGCTCCAGCAAGGATGGTTACCTTGTAGAGCTGTATATACACCCTTTTGCCGAAGATGTCTTTTATCTTCTTAAGTGCTCTAGACCCCCTGTCATACGGTTCTGTATTTTATCACTCCTCCCTGAGAAATTTCTCCTCTTGCTTTACTTCTCGTCTTCCGTTTGTTGGAATTCCTTCTTTTCTCTTTTATTTTGTCGCAATAAGATTGTGTACTTTGTAACCTTGTAAGAGTTCTGCATCTAATTCCATCTGTTGTACAGGGCAACTAGTTTACGGTTTTTCTGCCACACTTTTATGACTTAATTTTGAATGGTTTTGGTAGTTGAATTTCAACTATTGTGAGGTGATTGCATTGGTTAATCTTTGAAGGCAAAGGGGCAAACCAATTGGAGGGGGACGACAATTTGATTTCTGAGTTACGAAATGCTGCTGCTCACATTTCTTGTCTGATCTTTTGTCGATGGTACTCACAGACAAGCAATTTTCATCGGTAGGTGGGCGATGGGGGTGGCAAGTGTGCTCTTGAGCAAGCTTTACGCCGCCTTGTGAAGTATGGAGCGTACTGCCAGTGTTATAGACGAGGCTTCATGAAAATATATGCTATTCATAGAAAGAATCCACAAAGTTCTTCTACAGCTGCCGTCACTGGCAGGTGGTCACCACACATGATAAATGGCATCAATAGTATGGTCCATCAGGGTCAGCAAGGATGATATCTGTAACCCTATCCTAGTATATCACTCTTTGGCAGCGGGATGAAGCCGATTTCAGTCTTGAGCGTTGTATAATTAAGAAGTCTCCACACTTTTTCTGGTAATGTTGCGATACAATTGCAGTTCAGCTGATATGGATCTCTCTCCATCTCGATTCTCAATATGTAACCTGCAAATTACGGAACTTGTTTTGCCTGAGCATCCAGTTTCTTGGAGCAAAGGCACGACTTTTCCTACTAAAGGATGGAGCTTTTTAGAACCATATAACAGAAATTGTTCTACAGGCAAGCATAGGGACATATCATAGTCCAAGAGGTACCTGATTATCTCCGCGTCTATGATATTTACTAAAGCAATATGAATGTTGCAACCCAATAATAGTACATGCTAATGGAGATATCCTCTTTTCTTTGTCGTACAAAATGAGTGGGAGGAAGTAAAGTAAACTTTTTATCTTTGTTTGTGATGCTCAGGAGTAAGATCAGATCGGCATAGTTTCCTTGGAAACTTCCAAAGCGAACATTCCCGTTACACAAAGAATGTCATTATATCTTGAACATTTGAATGCAAACCCACAAGAGGAGAGGTTGATGCAAGTTTAGAATGACTGATAATACCGCCCCAATCAACAGAAAGAAAAAAATAATGGCAGTCTGTACAGAACAGCCAAAGTGTCCGGCGTCTTGCATGTATATGGGTCCATGCCTAGAACAAAACCGAGTACCTGAGATAAGTAAGTTCCCAGATGCCACGATCGTTTCCCACTACACAACATGATGAACATAGATTTCGCAAGCCAGGAAGTGAGCGCGGTAATTTCTGCTGGTCAGTGTCTGGGAAGGATGATGCCATTTCAGGTCAACCACGGTTCATCAGTCAGAATAATCACATATTGCTTCTTGTTCTTTGGATGATGAACTCGGTATCAGATCCTCATAATTGCAAATTCACAAATGTAGAGAAATTACAAAGCTTTGTCACTTTAGTTTACCTATTTACGGAATCTTCAGGTCCCCTTTGAAAGGATTGATTCCACGCACACGGACTTCTAATTCCAAACCAGCAACTCTTTCTCTGCTTAGTAATTTCTTCTTTCACGCATGCCAGAGAGTAACTGACAATGCATGTCGTCGAATGTCGCTGTAAGGACTAAATTCCATCTGATTCCCTCGTCTTATTTGTGATCCTTGAATTGGGAGATGGTCGTCCCATTGAGGGTCTTCCAAATTTCTTAGATGTGCAGCACTAAACAAAATCTTTTTGCAAATTTGACTCTCTTCGGTAATCAAACTCATCATCGTGGTTTCGCCTTCCGGATGAAAGCTATGTATCTAATCTTAGCAATTATCAGTACTTATCAAATGGCCTTGCGTACGGAGAAGGCACCTTTAACTAGTATGTGGAAGGCTTTAAGAAGATCAAATCTGCATAGAGGTGTCTATGCATTCTCATTCTTTACCGTCTGAATCTGACAGCAGCTCACAGTATTTAATATGACCTTGATGTGGCAATAGCATTATCTTGTCCAGAGCAAAATAGTTTTCTCATCCACCCCTGTGACCCGAGGTTAGTTGATTGCAGATAAACCGTGAATGGAAGGGGAGAGGAACACCTCCCCTATTGGTCCTATTCCAATGGAATCTTTGCTTATCATTACAATAGCTAATGGATAAGCAAGTTGTGGATAAGTTACTATCTTGGCAAAGTTTTGTTATATTAAAGACCCGATCGTTGCCAGCTTTGAAGGATGACCATCCCTTTACAGATCGGTGAAAATAGCTTTATCGTCCTAATGAATGAGTCCGCTAATGAAGACCCCTAAACATGTCTAGTACATGTCCATCAAGAAGATTTGAGAATCTACAATTAGAATAAGGGTGATAGCTTTCCTTTCTGATATGTTCTCAATGTAAACTAAGGAAAAATGACCTTGCAGGCTTAAAAATAAAGAAGGGATAATGTGGTGGGAAAACATTTTATATACACAACTTACGGAAAGGCATCCCATGTTGAATTTAATAAGCTGAGGGATTTTGTCATCTCCTGGAGGGAAAGGGAAAAGAGGGTGTAGATCAGTTTGTAATTGTGGGCTGCTGATGCTCAAATTACTTGAAAACTTTAATGCATTTTGGGCGATTTCTATAAGGACACGATGATAGAATTGGTAACGACTTTCTAATTAAAATTCCAAGTTTCATTCTCTCTTATCAATTATGGTTAGATTTTCCCCAATTTTCACTCCTTCGGAATTAAAGGACCACGCCTTAGGATGGTATGTTCCTCTTTTGCCTAATTTTCGAGCTATTAAATTAGTGTACTCTCTAGAAAATCAATCGCTTAATCTTGGGCTGTTCAAGAAGGATTGCTTTCATCGAAAGAATAGTTTAACTATTGCTATATCTTTGCATCACCTTAATTTGCTTTAATAGAAGTGCTTGTGATCAGTGCTCCAACTTTAAAGATGCAACTCTGAAGTCACCCCTTTCAGAAAGAGGAACCATAATGATAATCTTTCAGATAAAAGCAGAAGTCAACATGAACTTGTCCACCTCTATGAGCAGCATTTGCAATACCAAACATTGTGGAAATACTAAGAGCCTATTCTAAACCACAGCTGGAGCTTAAAAGGCAAAGAATTAAGAATCACAGAAGAAAGCACATGATGGATCCAGAGACTGATGTGAAAAGTTGCAAACAGAGGGCACTCACTACTCATGCTGATGCAACAGTCTTTCCACCATCGATGACTTAATTGGCACAAGGAGGAATATCAATTTAAAAGGAGCAAATGCGGATTGGACAAGAAAAGGGTAACCTAAAAGAATCATTTTGGTAGTGTAATTGTTTTTTTCTTACGTGGACCGTCCTATATTCCTAGATGGATTGGAGCATGTGATGCTCAAGCAAAGTGGAATGCAGAGTCAGATCCGACTGAGCGACGCCATGGCACAGTCAAGTTGGGCCATATTGGGTGCCAATTAGATGTGACGGGCAAAAGAGGATGAAAGGAAAAGGTGGGCAGTGAGATGCTGAGGAATTAAAAAAGGAGTGACCTGTGAATCAGCAAAGTTTGGCCAATGTGATCATCTGATACGGCTTTGCATTTGCACGGGTCCAACATCAACAAAGGCATTCACACTAGCAAAACAGTTCCAATCCTGGCCTCCATGACAATTTTAACCCCTCAAGACTCTTAACTTCTTTCAGGACTATAAATCCCTTATATTTGGGTTCTGTGTGATCTAATGATATTGAATGGACGAGCTTCAGACTTTCCAAGGGTCGTCAAGACAACAGGCAAACCATGTTCTTCCGATTAAGAGAGGAAAACTTAATCTTGTACACTGAAGATGGAAATATAGTTCGAAGCTAATCAAGTTTAAACAAGAGAGATCCAAGCCATCACCTCATAATTCTAGACGCATTTCCCGCTCCTGCAATTATCACATACGTTCACACGTGCACTTATGTAACGAACACCGTCTATAAACGAGGAAATGGCAGAGCATCCCATTCAACATTCCCAACTACCGGTCATAGGACCCTTTAAGAGATTAGTCTCTAAATAGGACTTCAAATCCTTAACAGAGGGCCAAAATTAAGTCAAATCTCTCCTCTTATTCCACAGTTTCAAACCCAGAGAGACTTACATCAACATTTTTTGTTCTTTTCATTCATAAGTACTTAAATATCACATAAGCAACAAGCTACTAAATGTACACGAGATCACTAGTCATAACATTCGATCCTGTCATCCCTGAATTTGGTGTCTCGAAGAGTGAATTCCAATCAATGAACTGCGGAACCCTGCACTTGGATAAACACCGTCCAGATTATCCTTTTCCTGCCATCTCTTTCCATTCAGACCAAACCCATACGCATCTGGCATCAATAGATGCCCATGGCTCGAGTCAAAAAACATAAATCCTCCATAGTTAGGGAGACTATGGTCAAGGGCCAGCTCTGGCGCACCGATGAGCTTCTGCTGTGAGGAAAGCGCATTGAGCTGATCCAAAGAGGAAACCCTATTATTCTCGGAAGATGAAGCCGGGTCTGTGAGATTAACTGTAGTTATGTCATGTATACTTGGTCTCCTCTTGTCTTTCACACCAGAAACCTGTCTCATGAAGTACTTCTGAGCATGGCTTGCGACTTGAGTGGGTGTCTTTGACACCACAAAGTTCCGCGAGATGTTTCTCCAGTCCCCTTTGCCGTACTTGAGGAGCCCCATCAGGAACCGCCTGTTATTTCAGCGTCAAAGCTTATGTGTCAAATTCTAAAGACGGCATTAGTGGCTGAGAAGCATGGTGAATGTCTTCATAAAGCAATTGCAACCTCCCATGACGAGATTTCCCCAAACACACAGGCTGAGAATACCCTACATCTCTATAGGGAACTGTTTTTTGCTTGGTTTAAATGCGGATTAACATCTGAGTTACCATCAACTATAAAGTACAGATTTGGCGATGAGGTAACACAAGCATAATGAAACCCAGTAATAATCTATATTAAAATCCTTTGTTCCTTCACTATCCTCCTTACTTTCTCTATGCCTTAAAAAGAGCAACTTTGTGAGGTTCATATGAGTCATGATGTTCAAAATGCAGCTACTTGATAACCCAGCAGCCGTACACTTCCAATAAACTTCTGAAACTCCTTATTTGTTTTCAAAATAGGAATCATCACCACTAATTATCAAGCAGAACTCTAAGGAGAGTGCTTTCATGAGATCATAAAGATGAAACCATGAAACCACCAGCAGTGACAAAAGTATGCAAACTTCCAGCTTACGACATATGTCAACAAAAAACAGGCGGCCAGTTCTATAATATCACAGCATAACAGGCAAAGACGTTCTCAAGAGAATTAGATACCATGACAACAACTTTTCGAACGAATTCGATGTTCTTCGGGAAAAAAAGGAACTAACCTGTGCTCCTCCTGCGTCCAAGGCACTCCCTTCTTTCTTTCGTGATCGGCTCCGCGGCCAGCCGAAGATTTCTTCCTACATGAGTCGAAATCCCTTTCATCGAAGGACTCCAGCGCGAAACTCGAGCACAAGTACCCGTGAATCGGGTCCCGACCGGCCTCGATTTCGCACACATCCTCTTCCAATTCCCTGTACTTGTTCGCCACGTCCAGAACCGACTTCCCAACGATCGCGGCGATCTTATCCCACCGATCCGGCGTGTCCTTATCGTGTATCGCGAGCGCGCTCTCGAACCTCTTGTTCTCTTCCTTAGTCCAGCTGGTGCTGAACCAAGCGGAATTGGACATACAGGAAGGTGGGAACAGAGTCTCCATTGCCACCGGTCGTAATACTCTTCGAAATTCGTCTCCAAAATAAAGACTTGGGATTCCACCGAGAGAATGCGGAGAATTTCCACGACTTATAAAGAAACAACCACAGGGTTGCTTACTGGAAACAAGAATCTCCCCTTTATTCTCGATCTTGAGAATTCAAATTCAAATTCTAATGTGGAAGATCAAATGTTTCTGAATCAAGCAGAATCTGGAAAGGGAGGGAGAGAGATATGATCAAGAGGGAGGCCGGGGCAGGGAAAGTTAAATAGTGAGGAGAGGTGAAGGTAGGATCTCGCCCACCCTTTCAGCAAAAGCAAACGCTCAAATCGCAACTCCTCAGAGCATAAAAAAACAAAACAAAACAGGAACCCAAGAGAAGAAAAAGGACAAAAACGACCCAAAAGAAAAATCACAACCAGAAGATTAAAGAGAGATGGTGGTGGACGGGGATGGAGAGAGAGAGAGACCCCAGTTGAGCAAAAAAGAAAGGGTCGGCCGAGGAGAGAGAGATAGAGAGTGAGATTCCTGAAGAATCAGACACGAGGAAAAGCAAAAGGCGCGGGAAAAAAAGATGGGATTTTTATTGTTCCCCTTCCCCCTCCTCTCTCGCTCCGTTGCTTTGGAGAGAAGCAAAGAGCTAAAGCGGATCGATATAAGAAGATGGGTCGTTGCCCATTGGCTCTGGGGCGCTCTCCACTGTAAATTTCCGACCTTGATGAGTTCGATCGTGGGGGTGACTGCTGCGAGCGAGGTCAGCAGTGTTCGGTCGGAAAAAGGCGACCAACAGTGGAGGCCGAGGTGGCTGCTTTTCCTTTTCTTTTCTTTTTTAATGATTGGCGTGCGAGCGTGCGAGCGAGGATCTCCGTACGACGCCATTGTCTATTCCTTCTTTGGTTAAAAGCGGGGAGATTTTACCCTTCCAATCATCGCAGCAGATCGGGAGAGATGCCTTTCGAGATCGCCCCCCCCCCCCAAAAAAAAAAAAAGGGTTATATTCTGATTTTCTCAAATCTTGGACTTTTGTATTTTGCTACTCATGGAAACTCTAGCAAATCTCTTATTTTGACAAATCTCTAATTCACCGCCTCTGATTTTTTATTATGTGAATTTTGGCCCTGAATCTCTACCCCATGTCCAAGAAATAAATAATTATGCACTTAGTTATGGTTCTTATCGTTAGATAAGGATAGATAGGTCTAATGACATTGAAAAAAAAAATTACTTATCGACTTGGTATTTTAAAATCTCACGATAAAATATATTTTTTTTTGTTTGCGAGAACGATAAAGCATAATGACTTTTATGTAACGATCGGATTCGTAATCATAGATAACTTTGATGAGTTTTTTTTTTTTTTTTTTTTTGAGTTATACTTGAGAACTACACGTTGACAAGCACGAAAACTAAAATTAAGGGTGTGTTATTCTAAAATCTTAAATTATTAAGATGCGGTTAAATATGTTATCGGGAACGACTATCTCTACTCTATAATTAGCGAGAATAATATTCGACTTAAGATAACAGCAAAAAAAAGGAGTCTCATTATGGTGGTTTCTTGTTTTATTTCATTCAATGATACATAGAGGAAACTGTCGATATCTTTTACGTCTAGTTTTAATATTATTTCTTTTGATTCTTTTATGGGCCAACGTGTATAGGTCCACTTCACTCGTTCGAATTAGATCCTTTATTACCCTGAATTTTATGCTTTGAAAATGGGGAATGAGTATCCACACGGTACAATTCCAAGATCAAAAAGGAACCACTTGGCCTGATTGGACCGACAATGTGCCACAATCCTCCCAAATGGAATAATTCTAATTTGGACTAAACTCCTCATCTTTGTCAACTGGACATTCATTCCCCGTTTGACTCCCTTTGACTTCTCTTGGTTGGTGTGATTGTGAGATCTTCTAACAGAGAGTAATCTCCACTCCAATTCATCAGTCTTCCCTTTGATTTATAGGTGGAGATATGCCACTAAAAGGCCTAGACGACTTTTTAGAAAGCGCTTCTCGTCCATTCAAAATTTCTATATTGGGAGTTGCAAAATTTCATGAAGTTAAGTGATTTTAATCCTTCAATGAAAATGATATGATATTACACGAAATTTCTCTGAGCAAGGAGGACAAATATGCTTGAGCAGATGCTATTTAAATAGAGATGGACGCTTGACTTAGTTCAAAGACAACGAATTCACCTTCAACCCACCCCACTAAATTTAAAAACCAAGAAAGAAGAATTCTTTAGTGCTCTGTTTTTTGTTTTTTTGTGTATTCATCATGAGGTCTCAATCTCTTCTTCAGACACTCCCAAGTCTCCTGGCCCGACAGTGCAGCCCCGCTGATTGGTCAAACTGTCCATTCTCAAACCACCAAATTGGAAAGCCCACCCCACAAAAATTTCCTAACATTTCGGAAGGTCAGCAGGAGGAGGCAAAAGGGACTCCTTTGGGCCATCGCCATCTTCCACAATGAACACCATCTTCAGTCCCCATGTTGTGTGCACTTCCAAATGGCAGTGTAGAAACCAAACACCTGCAATTCCAATGGAAAAAAAAAGGTGGGCATAGATTCATCGGGCTCTAAAGGAAATGGGTCACTGTGGAATAGCCTATAAATTGACACTAGTCCAATCGTATTCTAAATTGAATATGTCACATTGACTTGAGATGAACGCTTCCCACTTCCTCCCATACTAAGAAACTGCATGAGTTGCAGTCTCCTTTTCATGAAAAGGACTAGTTTTCTAGTTTCATCCACAAAAATGGAAAAAAAAAAAAAACCATTTCCTTTCACTAATGTTAAGCCAAAATCAAATTCGGCAGCTGATGTGCTCCTGTTTAGAAAATAATCAGAAACTGGATGTCTACCTGGATTATCTGCTCTGAATCTGATCGCGGTCCATCCGGCAGTAGGCACTCCAATTGTGTTCCTCTCGACCGGGTCGACCAGATTGAAGTTCTTGGGGTCCTTATACGGGTCGAAATTCCCCAAGCCTTTCCCGATGGCATAAAAGTTGAAACCGTGCAAATGAGTAGGGTGGTTCTCGGGTGCTATTATAGAAGTGCCCTGAAGAACGACCTGAACTGTCGAGTTGTATGCAAGCTTGTAAACTCGCGTCCCGTTTGTCGTCCGCATGGTACTCGGAGGGGTCCCCGTGTAATTGAATGGCGTCGGGGGGTTTCCAGGGAAATCATCGGTGTAGACCCCTTTTATCTTGTAGTAATGTGCTTCGAGGATGTCGGTGCTTGGCATCACGAAACTCACATTGTTCAACGCTGCGACCAGCTTGCTCCCGTTGACACAGGTGGGACACGGGTTCACTCCCACACTCATTGTGATGAAAAGGGAATGATCGACCGTCAACGGGACTTTTGCAGGATATTGCTTCGAATTGAGGCTCCGAAGCGAGTTAATGAAGCTGAATTCAACCGAGGTGGCATTGATGGCAGGAATGCTGGCTTGGACCGTAGGAGCAGAGGCGAGGGTGCCCGTGTATTGCACAATCCCAGTTGCGGTCAAATTGTCGACTGCAACAACAGTGTCCATGAAAGGAGAGATGGCCATAATGTAGCTCCCGTCACTCTTGTCGGCAGCTAGGAGGGCGTTGGTGGTCTGTCCCGGAGCGATAAATATCGTGTCGATGCTGAAGGGTTTGGTGTAGGATGCATCGACTTCGACCACAGTCAAGTTGTGCCCCGCGATCTTGAAGAAAAGCTCATCGTTCACTGCAGCGTTCACGATCCGCAGGAGATAGGTCTTGCCACTTTCAACCTGGAGTGTGTAGCCTGACAAGTTCAGAAAGCCAAAAATAAGACGGTAGCCCAGTATTCTATTGGTTGATTGTAGTGCAAGTTAATGAGCTTTTCTGGTGTTATTCCAATCCGAATTTCGCTAAAATAGAGGCTATTCGCATCTGTAAGTTTGATTTCGAGTTTGATACAATTGAGTTGAAACCGGATGCATGAGATAATGTATACCCCATTTTCAGTACCCTGAGAAGAGCAATTAGGCAAAGGCCCCGGATATCCATTGATAGTGTGAGAATCTGATGTATTTGGCGGCATCCCTGATTGTACAGACTGACTGAGCACGAGCTCGGTATTGGCTTTCCACCATTCACCTGTGAGTTTTCGCAAGACACGAAGACATAATTTCAGCCAAAATTTAGCAGTGCGATCTCAGAGAAATTCCAGGCCGAGAGCAGCCTAAGTTAAGGCTCTTAGGACAGACCGAAAATGATTGTCCTTTCCTTGTAAGGCTTTGGGAAGGGGTAAGGGACTCCTCGCTTGGGCAAGATGACGATGGCGCCATGAAGGGTCGACCTGAGCCAAGTGATGTGCGCATGCCAGAGCAAAGTGCCTCTCTGGCCTGTGAGGGTGAAGTTGTAGATATAGCTTTGTCCTGGTGGAATCGGGCACTGCGTGATGTATGCCGGTCCGTCTGACCAGGCCGTCCTTAGCTGCCTCACCCCATGCCTGAACATATTGCACGCATTTAACGTAACCCAATTAGAAGGTCCGAAGGTTTGACAGAACACAAGCCGAGAATCGACAAATGAAGCTTACTGTCGTTACGTAGTTTTCACTACATTCAAAAGACTGGAATGGAAGTTTCAGAATGAAAATATGGCGAGACTGGAGTCAAGATCTGATTGAACTTTTAATCAGCTGAAGAGTTGTATTCAATGATCATGGACAGTACAGCAACTCAGAACTCATAATGCGTTGAGAAAACGTGAGTTAAGATGTCGTTGTATCATTTCGCATGCGTAGGAATGTCACCGGATTATCAAAATGCGCATGATCGAGTAAGTACCAGTGAATGGTGACATTGTAGGAAACGTGGTTGACGACCCGGACGAGGACGGTGTCGTCCTCCCTGGCATAAAGCGTAGGCCCCGGGAACTTGCCGTTGACCGTCACGATGGGCTTGCTCGCGCACAGCTTCGTCACGTTTTTCATCACCACCTGCACCCATCATCCCAACCTCACGACATTAGTCTTCTGTTATCTTCTCGTTCGTACTTATCTCCACTAGTGGATCGGTTATCTTCTTCTTTCATTTATAATTAACAGCTCCGGAAAGTTCATCTTATCCCCCATGGAAGGACAAGTGTAATTAATTCACTGCAACTTAGACAGTTCACTAGGATATGATGGTATCATATTGAACGCAAATCTTGATTACCATGCTCCTGAAATATGCTGCATAGTCAATGCAACCCATCGGTCATGCTGATGGATATCCTGCTCATTTTTTAAGTAAATGATCTTGGAAGATCAACCATAACTATGATAATATAATGAAACCTCGTATGTATTTTAAGATACTTTTGACATGTTTATGTTCAGCTTAAAGTTCGGACATGAATTTTTATGGTGTAAATACCGATGTTTCCATATAACGAAAATGTACTAGCAAGAAATGCAGGGAATCGGACATTATTCGATACCAATCTTTAAGGACCTGCTAAATAAACAACTCGGATCCGCTCCAGCATTCTTTTTCCCGTTTGGCCGTAATGTCAATTAGGCACGTCGGTAACATTTGGTTCTAAATGAAAGGAAAAGATGAAAATTTAATGGGCGGAAGGAAAACCGGGGTGACCGAGCACGCTTTACAGGTGTGGCCAAAGAAGGCCTCGAGCGCCCGTGCATGGCCTGACACGTACGCGGTCCGCCTTTATCTGCTCATGCATGCGTTACTTACACTGAACTTGTAGTGACGGACCAACCCCTCGGCAGCCGCCGGAAGCATCACGGCCACCACGAGCATCGCCGGGAACCACCGCTCCATCTCCGCTCCCTCTGACCTGCGCATGCGCGTTGGACTAGAGTTGAAGATAAACCCGGGCAGGGACAGAATTATGGACAGCTGATTCGCCTACAGGTGCTTTTTATTCAAGGTGGCTCCGAATTGGAGGAAGAGTCAGAGAGGGGAGGGATGGGACGTCGTTGTTGGAAGGTGGTTAGATGACAACGGCTCTTTTAACTTTTGTTTGAGAGGTGACAAGTTTTGAGGTTTACATACTCCCCCTCCTGCAGAAGGAATGGGATGAAGAGGATGGATCCGTGCCAGCCATGGACCTGCTGGAGCTTCCTTGCATTTTACTTAAAGCTCTCGCCCGTCTTCTCCTCTCTCTGAACACCTGCATTTGCAAGTAAACCACAACGCTTATCACCTCTCGTCACAAAAGTTTAAAGAGCCGTTTTCATCTTAGATGTGAACCCGCATATCGGTTCCTCTCTTCTTCTTGACAGATACTTGCCATCTCTCTCTCTCTCTCTCTCTCTCTCTCTCTCTCTCTCTCTCTCTGTGTTAAAAGGGTTTCGGCATGCTGAAAATATGCGGAGAATCAGGGGAGTTACCATTAGGATGAAGGACTATGAGATTCTCTCGTACGGAACATAGAATGTGTTTGTTGGGACTGATAGCGGGCGGAACAGAAGGAAAAATTACTGCTAGACTCTTTTCTTAACAAGAAAAACAAGATCAATCTATAAAATGAAGTCTATTCAATATTTCTCCATTCATAAATATTTGAGCCAGGAGAGTGAGTTTAGACAATGCAGAGTGTCGCAGAAGGAGGGGGAAAAGGAAGAGTCATGTCAAAGAAAAAAGAGCTATGGAGCAGGAATTCTAGAAGTATGGGAAACCCAAAATGTGATATTCGGAAAAAAACAAGGTATTGGGTGAAAGATGACGGGTCCACGAATGCATTTGCTGTCCACAGAGCGAGATGAAATATAGTTGGGACGAGGTTTTCATGGACTGGAAAAGCTGATGAGGTAAGATCGGACTTATGCTAACAGCTCAACTCGCCCACGCCTCTCGAGGATTCCACTTTCTTACCTTTTTCTTATCGTTCACCGTGATTGTCGGCCCAAGGCGTTCTTGTCAAATCTTAATTCAATGATTAACATGCCGTGCTTATATGATTTTTACCTCATGTAATCTGATGTTAGCCCATAATTTTGTCGTGTCACCATTTTTTTTTTTGCCCTTTTCTTTTCTTTTTGGTCCTTTTACCTTGTGAAAGAGGCTTTCCTTGACCAAGACTCTTTTTGCAGAAATTAACACTTGTTATGGAATCGTCAGTCTTCACGCTTCCTCTGTTTCTTTTTGTTTGAACTCTAGGTCCATCTTCAACTAAATGAGACTGGAGATTTGTCAAGACCAAACTTTTTCTTGTAAGGAGCAAGAGGAAAAATTTATCTGCTCAGGTAAAATTCATCTTTTATTGGACAGATTATCAGATTCTCGTCATAGTTCAATCCTGGGATGTTATGACATAATCGACAAAATATGTCCTGACATGAAATTAAAATGGTCATCTACTGCAGAATAGACATGGAGTTGCTTTAAACTGATCTTTTAGATGTAGCTTCTGTTGCACCCTCAATCTTATTTATGCAAGATTTATACAGAAATCCTAGGTAATCTATGATGTTTTCCTCGCATGTTCCTTCAACTGGGTTTATTTCGAAGGACCACCGAACAAGCGTCGAATTGTCCCCATAATCAATAAGCATTAGTTTGTTCATAGATCCATCTAATCCCACATTGCTTGCCTCCGTTCTGTACACGTAAGTGTGTGAGAAGGGGTCCATAGAAACCAGCATTTCCTTGATCCGTGACCTCTCTCCATCCGGTTGTGGAAACATGAAGCCTGAGACCAGCCGAACGTACCCCGCAATGCCCTCTTCTCCAGCTACGTTGGTGCACCGTTCGACCATCGGCATCCACTCTGATAACCTCTTTGTTTGGGAGACCACAGGCCACACTTTGTCTAGGGGTGCGTTGACAATGCCACTCACCAATCCGTGCCATTTTTGGTTCGTTGCCTCGAGTGCCTGAAGCATGTAATCTAATGATTAACTAGTGAAAATGAAATGATATGCCATCATTGGAGGTATCACGGTATGATTGTGATATGCTTTCCAGATAATTGATAGCTTTTCAAGAGTCTACAGGGCATAGTATCACGGTATGATTGTGATATAATTTCCAGATAATCGATAGCTTTTCAAGAATCTACAGGACATACATATTCATAAATATGCAAAAGCTGTGTTCATCCACCTAAAGTTTATAAAAGGATCTATATTTCTACATTTAACCTAGTCAATACTTGGGACATATGAATGTTCAACTGGTCTAGACTCTACTGCTATCTCGATATTGACGGCAATTTGAGAAATTTTTACTGGGGGAAAGCTGAATAAAGAAGGGTAGAACCAAGAAAGAGGACAACGAATTGAAATCTCGATCTGACCAGGAATATCTGCTTCTTCTCTTGTGGATAGCTGTATCTGTACGGAGCTAATGTGTCGGAACTTTCAGCTGATGCGAGTTTTTAGAATAACCTTCAGATTCAGATCATCTGCGCTATGCTAGTATGCTGTTGATGAGATCTCTCACATCTATGTGAGATGTGAGAGCCAAACGAGGTTGCTTAAAATGCAAATGCAATTGGGATGGAATCCCAAGAAGCGTAGGGATGCTTGTCTCTGTTTCTCAAAATGACAAAAGCCGTGATAAGTCCAAAGCTTTACTTTCTTAGTGATTTACAAATTTTCAATCTTGTTGCTGCTCTGATAATACCTATGGGTTGTCATCATCGGTATTAGGATTAGAATTGTTGCTACCGATACAAGTATGAAAAATGCATCGTGGTTAGTATTGAGATATGTTTATAGCATGAAAGTGCTTGCGTGAATGTGCATGCTTCAGAAGCAGAAGTGCCAAATTTAAGCGACTTTTTGATGTGATCGCTCGAAGATACACTTTCTCAATAGACTAAAATCAATATTCCCCATTGCGTCCGACTTTTTCTCTGTTTCTAGGAGCGCGGTGGAGAATGTCTGTTTGTCTGTCAATGTAGATTACCTATCACTTTGTTCTAGCAGACGGGTTGCTTCACTGCCCATAACCCTCCACCTATCTCAATCAAAAGCACTGGAGAAGCTACATCAGATGGCTGCCACCGTTCCTTCTGCGTTCTTGGTGCATATCTGTCCTCTCTTACATGTAGTCTACAAGCCGTTGATCAAAAAGGGCGTTCCTATCGAACATAACGATCTGACGCGTGTATGCCAACCAGCATAGCCAAGCCACCAATTGATTGACAGAAAAGAAACATCGCAGTCATCGAGTGTGAAAGCGTGCTGCATAGATTAAACATTTGCTTCAACATCATGGTCAGGCTGGCTGCTCGTGGCTCTCAAGCTTCCTCGACAGAACATCTTGCCTTCACCAGTTCACGTCACCACTTTCCCGAGCAACCGCCAATAGATGATCAGAAAAACGGCGTGCACGCGCTCGATCTATTCTGAAAACGGGATTCCTATTAAAATAGGTATTTGTCATTTCCGACCAGCGTCCATAGACAATGAAGGTTTGTGAAATCCCAAGTATTTGCAGGAGCATCAGTTCACATCCTGCAAAGAGATGGTCTCTTCTGTTACACCAGTTGACTTAATTTGCTCCAACGTAATGTGCGTCGACGATGTTGCATCTCGACGAAAAGCGATTCTGAGTCCACCCGTTCAGGTTCTTTGTTCAAAGGGCTCCGAACTACTGTTCTTTAGCAATTCCTATATACAATACATAAGACTTGAGTGAACAATAATGATGTGAAGACCTTTGTACTGGCCTTGTCCATGTCTCGGAGCTTTAGGACTTAGAAAGTACCGACACTTTTCGAAAGTCTTTGTGTCGTGTCAGAAGTGTCCGACACGCGATTTCAATACTCACATGTCAATTTTGTAAATTTTTTAATAAATGAGAAGTCAGAATGTAAATATGTAAAAAAAAGAAATAAAGAAATAAAAATTATAACGAGAGAAAGATTTCTTGTTTTATTTGATGGTGAAATGAGAATTTTTTTTATTGTTAAATGTTAATTTAATAGTTAAATATGGATTACTTTTTTTCTCTCTCTCAAAGTTTTATGAATTATTGAGATGGAATGTAGTTGAATTTATTAAATTAAAACAATGAATGATATTTACAAATGATGGATTAATATTTCTAGTGTAAAGTCATTATAGGCTATTTCTTTATTATTTATTTATTTATGAATTTGAATCAAAGTATAATAATATATGTTAAATAGATAACGTATATCAACATATTGAAATTTTCAATTTTTTTTTAAAATGACCTATCGCTGCGTTGCATCTTATCATATTATGTATAACGTGTCGGTGTCGATATTACTTAGTCTACGACTGTGTCCAACCCTTTGCCAACTTCCTAATAAGTAATCTCATTTACCGACCAAAAAAATAAAATAAGTAATCTCATTTGATGTTTGGAGTTATTTCATTTTCATCGAAAATCTTATCCGTGCGAAAAACAGTAATTTTATTGCACGAAAGCATTCAGCCGCCATGTCTTTGTCCGCCACGTGGCGCAGGCTGTCATCCAGCATCTGAACCTTGTAATTCACGACGTGCTACGTGGTTCGAGGTCCATCAAGTGATGTGCCGCACATAAAGTGAGAGGTTGTTTGGTTACTTTTCACATAAACCATTTTTATGCTTTTTAAATGCCAAAAAGATAGTTTTCACATGGAAAACGCTGTTTTACTGACTACAGACAAAATCAATTATTTCAAAAGGTACGATCAATCTAATTTGTTATTATAAAAGGGAACACTCGTTATTCATTACAACGAGAAAATTATCACAGTTATTAAGGATGTGCAATCACACCGAGTATATCCGAAAATCCATACCAACCCATCCGAAAAATAAGATCGGGAATCGGTTCTCACTAAATTTGATCCGGGAACTAATTCTCAAAACTTAGAATCGATTTGAAATGGCTCCAAAACCCTATTTTTCCCCATAATTTCTATTCTTACTCTCGTAGTCGCATGGCCTTTTTTTTACTCTCGACGCTCCTCCTACGTCATTCCTCTTCCTCGCTCGCTGGCTCACCATTGCACTATCCATCGCTAGCTCACCGTCACACCGTCCATCGTTGACTCTCTCTCGCACCGTTCAACGGACGGCATCCGTTGCCATCAAATTCCTATGATTCGACTCATACTGTTGTAGAACTAACGTGGCAATACCTGCCTCACCAAGTACTACTTCCCCTCGAGGACTCCGATAAGCACAAGCTCGAGTACGAGGGGCCGAATTGGCGTTTTGCTTGGCTACAATCTTTGTCTTCTCTTGAGTGCGTGGTTCGATGGATTTCTAGGTTCATTGGTCCGTGCTCAATAGAAATTCCAAGTTCACCAATTTTATTAGGGTTAGGAATCTTTGATCTTTTTTATCTCGAATTTGTTAGGCTCTTTTGTATAAATACGTCATCAGCGTGCATTGTACATATCGCTTTCATTGATTATTTGTCAATTGGTGAATCTTTGTGCATCCACTCTATAATTTGGTGTCGATCTCAGTCTTCCCCCGAGATGTTCACGTGTATTAATGTATAATTTAAAGTCGTATAGGATATCGAACAGTTACTAAATAGGTTATAGTGGAAATATAGTTGACCCTAGAACCGGACCAGGAAAAATAGGTGGTTTGGGTATAAGGTTCAGTGCAAATAGGGTTAGATATAAGATCAAAAAAATGGAAACCGATTATAACATGATTGGATATAGGGTCCAAGTCTGGACCCTACCTCGGATCACCCCTAGCAGTTATCTCTAATTTAGGCAGAGTCCAAATCCTACCAAGTCCATTTCACCATGGGCCGGCGGAGCCCGTTCGGCCCATTAACCTCGGCCCAAAACGACCGGCCTCGTCCGCGCTCAACCTCGCACCACATACCGAATTGGATTAGGGTTCTATGTTTCCAACAGTAACCAACGAAAAAGTGGAAAAAGACCGCGAACTCGAGCGAGCTCCGTCGTCGTTGTCGACCTCGACTGGTAGTGTACTCCCGCTGCTGCAAGCTCCGCGCTTCGAGGTCGAGTCTCGCTCCCCGAGTCCGCCGATGGAGTTCGGAGCGCCTTGCTCTCGGGCGTTGAACGGCGGTCGGCCTTGCGGACGCGCGGTCGGGACGCGAATTCGGAGAGCGGCCGTCGAGTCGCGGCCCCCTTCGGCGCCTCGTCCTTCCGAGTGTCGCCGACCCCTGCGGCCCCGCGGAAGAATCGCGCCGTCAAGGCTGTACTGAAGGGCCATACTGTCTCGGTCGACAAGGTATTCGATTCGCGTGGTGTGTCGGATTATCCGAGCGAAAAGTTTCGGTTGAGGCGAGTTTGGTTCGGTTGGGTTAGCGAGACGAAGGATGCGAAGGAAAATGATGATAATTTAGGAGAAAAATCTGTTCTTTTTTCTTGGGATTGCGTTTATTTTTGCTGTTATGGACAGTAGGAGTAGAAATGCGGCGGCTTCGGTGTTGAACTTGGACCTTTGATGTGGTGCTTTATCTGCGTCTTCTAGAGAAAAAGAGAATCTTGGCTTGGATTTATCTCTCGGTTTGTCGCCCATTGAGACTATTGACTTGAGAATTCGAGATATATAATATATTTATTTGTTTATTTATTTTCAGGTAGGCAAGATGTCTAGCCAGAGTTCGCATGATTTCGAGCTTTCGAGTTTGACAGCCTTGTCGCCTTTGGATGGTCGTTACTGGAGTAAAGTGAAGGACCTTGCTCCTTACATGAGTGAATACGGCCTAATCTATTTTCGTGTTCTTGTCGAGGTACTGTCCCTTTCCACTTGTGACTCTGCAAACGTGAATGTGCTTAGCAGTTTTATGTTGAATCTGCTTGATGATGTAATTGGTTAATTGCATCAGATGAATACTGCTTCAATATCTGTCCAATAGTTCTACCAAACTGTACCATTGAGCTTAAATTGCCTTTGCAAACATATACTGACAATCTGAAAACCATGATTCTGTGTGCAGTAGATGCATACTGGGAATCTGTCTGATATTTCTCCAGGGTGGTACATGTTTGAAAATGATTTTTAGATGTCACATCACAAAAGTGTAGGACAGGCAACTGGTGAATTCAAGTTCATTTGGTTTAGAGCAAATCTACTACTCAGTATAAAATATCTAATTCTGTGAAAAAAATGAGTCTGTACTTGTTATTTTTGAGTTGTATTTGTATTCTTTTGCTAATGGTTGCCTTCTGGTGTCACTAGTTATTTTCTCTGTTCTTTCATGATTAATAGCATTTTGAGGAAAATATTCAAATTAGTGCTCCCTTTCAGATTAAATGGTTGCTGAAGCTCTCCCAAATCCCTGAACTAACAGAGGTTCCAAGCTTCAGTGAAGAAGCTGAGTCTTTTTTGCAAGGGCTAATTGATGGTTTTAACTTGGAAGATGCATTGGAAATCAAAAACATAGAGAGAGTGACAAATCATGATGTTAAAGCGGTGGAATATTTCTTGAAACAAAAGTGTCAATCACATCCAGAGATAGCGCAGGTTTGGAGCCACTCTTTACTTCTGTATTGTTCAGATAACCTGCTACGTCTTTTTCCTCATTCACTTGTCTGGGATTATCCTTGTGCAAAGTGGAAAGTTGATTCAAATTTTCTCTCCCTCTATGCAGGTGCTTGAGTTTTTCCATTTTGCTTGCACATCTGAGGACATCAATAATCTCGCTCATGCACTGATGCTGAAAGAATCGATGAAGAACGTCATGTTTCCTGTCATGGACAGATTGATCAGGGCTATATGCACCGTGGCTAAGGATAATGCTTACATTTCTATGCTTTCTCGTACACATGGTCAGGTAATTTGTCAGCTTTGGCTGGGTAGATTTAACAATAATCTTCTTGGCACTGTTGTCTTTTGAGTGCCGTGGCAGAGTTAAGTGATCTACAAAAATGAAGAGAAAAGTGCACTGCTTGGACCCTTAAAATACTTGATGTCATGATTAGCATGGTGGGATGTTCCTATGATTCTCTGACCCAGAAATTATCAAAGTCACTTGTCTGTTGTCTTTCTTTCTCGATAATAATGCTTTATTTGATTATCTTATCCCGATAATTCAAATTATAGCCTGAGTTCCATTTTAACCATAATGGCGGATTGCTAAATCTGTATTTGTTATCTTGTAGCCAGCTTCACCAACGACTTTGGGGAAGGAAATGGCAGTTTTTGCTGTCAGGTTGAGTAGAGAAAGGAAGGAAATGCATCAGGTTGAGATTATGGGGAAGTTCGCTGGTGCGGTGGGAAACTATAATGCTCATCTAGCTGCATATCCTCATATTGACTGGCCCCATATAGCTGAAGAATTTGTGAAGTCTCTTGGGTTGAGTTTTAATCCATATGTTACCCAGGTGTGTTTGGGGAGGTTTTATTCTCAAGTTCTGTAAATTAGTAATATTATTGCCAGAGTACCTGAAAATATGATCATTTGTTGCTATGATACTTATGAAACAAAAGAATAATCAGAACTAAAAAAGAATCCATGGGTTGCTGTTACTGTTAGCATTTTATTCCTTATAAACAGGCTCATACAGAACTGTAGGTGATCAGTTAAATGATAATGACATGGCAAAGGTTCAATGCAGAGTTTCAGTACTCATATTTGCAGAGAAGTCATGACAATGCTTGGTCAATTCTGAATGTTCACGTATAAATTTCTTTTCAAATTTACAGATAGGTATATTCTGAATATGTAGATTTTTTAGTAATAGTTTTGTGTTTGACATGTGAAACAATGCAATGCGTATTGGGGAAGGATTCTATCAATAATTTATATAAGCCCTTTAACATTCATGGAAATATATCTTGGCAGTGCTTTTTTTGGCATATAAATATGATTTTATCTTGCATATGCCACTAGTGGGAAAAATTCTCCACAGTCGGCCTTATTCGTCTTTGATTTGATGGTCAGTGAGAGAGTGAGAAGTTATTACTATCAAATCAATGGTGGAGAAAGCTGCCTTGGGAAAGTTTTCGTATACTTACAGTGTATCGTATAATACTTGATTAACATACACGAGCCTGACATCAAAATTGTTGTGCACACTAGGTTGGTGTTGCAAAAGTTTTGTCTTGACAATATTTATCGCCTAGGGTCTTCTGATTACAGTAAGAAAACCCATTATTGGACTTGTTAATCCTTAAACTTATAGATGTTGCGTCTACTTATTGCAGATAGAAAATAGTGATCATATGGAAAATCTATTGTGTTAAATTCTTAAAAACTTATCGATGTTGCCTCTACTCATTGCAGATTGAAACTCATGATTACATGGCGAAACTTTTTCATACACTTATCCAGTTCAATAATATACTGATTGATTTTGATAGAGATATATGGGGCTACATTTCATTAGGCTATTTCAAGCAGGTGAGAACTGTGATGCATCTGCCTTTCTTATAATTATTTTAACACAGAAAACATTTAACTTCTTAAAATACATTTTCACAGATAACTAAGGCCGGTGAGATTGGTTCTTCAACCATGCCCCATAAAGTAAATCCCATTGATTTTGAAAATAGTGAAGGCAATCTTGGTAAAGCTAATGGAGGTCTATCTCATTTAAGCATGAAGCTACCAATATCACGTTGGCAGGTGAGACCAGTTTTCTATTCCCTTTCAAGCAATAGATGCTATTAAAAGAAAGTATCATCTACTTGCTTGTCACCAACAATCTTTTTTCTCCACTTACCCAATAAAAGACATTTTTGCTGATCATTATAAACTTTCTGGCTTGTCTTTCATTGCAGCGTGACTTAACTGACTCGACTGTACTGAGGAACATGGGTGAAGGATTGGGTCATTCTCTTCTTGCCTATAAAAGTGCACTGCAGGGCATAGGGAAACTTCAGGTACCCCATGAGTATGATGTTAGACTGCTGCTTTCCCTTTTCCTTTCCCTTCCCCTTTCCCTTTCCCTTTCCCTTCTTACTTTCCTTTTTTCCTAGGGTGAATGTAGATGAGCAGCTGTTGACCAAAGCAATATAAGCGTGTCTATAAGCAGTCTCTTAATTTCTCTCTAAGTTGAATTTTGACTATCTTATTCTTTTCCTCAGACTTTACAAGCAACCTTCTTTTGCGTGCAAGAATGGCTTGTTTAGTTTTAGTCACAAAACATATACTCTTTAGCTTTCAAAAAGAATACATGAATGCTGTAGTTGCTTGTACAAGGATGATTTATTCTGTTCAATATCTCTTGTTTCTAGGTTAATGAGGCCCGCTTGAGCGAGGACTTGAATCATTCATGGGAGGTTCTTGCTGAACCAATACAAACTGTATGTATCTACTTTTTTTTTTTTTTTTTTTTTTTTTTTTTTGGGGTCTAAGTCGGTGAAAGCTATTTACTTTTTCTGATCCATGTTTTTATCTTCTTGCCTGAGATGGCGGTGCCACGGGGATTGTCATGATTTTATTCTTGAAGAGAATGACATGGCTTATCATGAAAATTTTCTTACCTGAACCATGGAAAAAGAAAACGGCATCAAGAAAGGAGAAGTCTCTTAACTTCTTTTTTTTTTTTTTTTTTTTGGTGTGGAAATAAATACCACCTTTTTCGATAATGTAGGAGTGCCCATATTTCTCCATCTTTCAATGTGGTCTAATACATAATATTTGATATCATTCTGCACTGTCCATTCTTGCATAATTATGTCACATCTTTCTATTTTCATCCAATTTTGTACCAAACTAGTCTTTTCTGGTTTTGCAATATGATTTGCCTTCTCTTTCCATGTCACCTAGTAAATTCGTGCCTCGCTCATCTATATACTTAATATGCACAGGTCATGAGACGATTCGGGGTCCCAGAGCCTTATGAGAAGCTAAAGGAATTGACCAGGGGAAGAGCAGTTTCGCAAGAAAGTATCACAGAATTCATTGAAGGTCTAGAATTACCTGAGGAAGCCAAAATTAATCTCTTGAAGTTGACTCCGCATACCTACATTGGCGCTGCTGCGGAGTTGGCCATGAATGTAGACGTAGCTGTAAATCTGCTGAACGGTCTGGAAATTTTTTAAAGGGGGACACTCGGGATGTTGGCATAATATGCAGTATAACAGCATCAGTGCCATGCGTTTGAGATGTCCTATGTTTATTGGTCGGCAACTTATTCAACTTGACCTGTATGTGGTACTTCATTGGGTGAGAATTTTGTTTCCTGCATTATAGAATGCAGAGTGGTATTCGGTGCTAAGATATGTCGTGTTGCATCGAATGAAATTTTGAGGGTGACGCAGTCCAGGTGTGTTTGACTCAGATGAGATTGTCTTCTCTCGGCCAAAACAATGTCGGCTGGGATGTTTATTGGCACCATTACATGTAACATAAACATGTTGTTAGCTTAATAATTTGGTTTGGAAATATGGAATCTGTTTATAGGAATGGAACTCGATGAAGTGAATTTGATTTATCGAGTGTGAGACTAGGGGTTCGTTCACCTGGAGAAGTGTCCTTTTGCAATGTGTATTATACTTTACTGTCTCGAGATTATCTCACAGGGAGCTCGGACAGGAGCTCATATGAGAAATTTCGGCTTCTGCTAATTATTTCAATATCTGGCAGTCAGAAAAGCCTATGTATTATGCCTTTCGAGATACACAAGTCTTTTTCATTATTTTTTGAAATTTGAATAATATTTTACATTTTGACAGGAAGTAAAAGATAGTTTTTTTTTTCACCAAAAAAAAAAAAGATAGTTTTTATTTAAGAGGACGCGGAGTGTAAGACGAGTAAAAAAAGTTTTGTAGTAGGGACTGATGAGGCTCGCGTGCGTATGAAAAGCTTATCCTTGGCTAGGCCTTTTTGTTTTTTTTTTTTTTTTTTTTTTTTTTTACCCGGGAATCGCCATACAGCCGGTAGTCGGCGGCGTAAACCCGGGAGACCCATAAGGACCCATCTCCCATGGGCCGCAGGTGAGTCACGCAATGGGGGCGAGAAGTTTCGAACCTCTTCCCTACCGGTTGAGGGGCGAAGCGCGAACCATCTCGTCCACCGTGGGGTGGGTCTTTTTTGTTTATATTATGGTTTTCTTTAATTTTAAGGTCTAGTCTCGGGTTTAATACATTGTCGTAGTGGGGGTAGTATTGGGTAGGGGTGAGTATGGTGGAACTTGACGAGAATCTATATGTTTTCTAATTTCGAAGTATGCAGAATAGGTTTTAGATTTCAAAAAATGAGAAACTTGTGTCGATAGGTAGGTTCCTGACTTTGGAACCTGAGAATCTACAGGTTCTTGGTTTCAAAGTATGCAGGGTAGTTTTTAGGTTATAAGTTTGTTTTGGGTCGGTTACAGGTTCTTAGTTGAATGAATCTGGAACCTGGAATCTATAATCTAGAGCCTAAAATAAGTTTTAATGCTTTTTTTGGTTCATGTCTTTGCGTGATCTTGCGATATCCCATACTTTTCGATGATGAATATATAATTTGGAAGCATTAGTTTGAGTTTTCATTTTATAATCGAGACTTTTACTTTATTAATGTTCATATTTTTATGTGTCTTTATGGTCAATAAATTATAACACCAAGTGGTGATTATTAATGATTTTAATTCACTGCAATTGTTCAATTAATAATATAGGTAGAACCCGAATAGATCCGTAACATGGTAGGTTTTAATATCTAGGGTATGCATGATAGGTTCTAGATTTCAAAAATTGAAAAAACTATTTTAATGGGAAGGTTCTAGATTTTATATGAAATCTGTATAGAATCTGGAACCGAGTGTCTTTCTAAATCTATATACTATCATTTCAAAAGAATGTGTTTTTTTTTTTTCAGTCACTACTTGAATTTACATAGAAAGTAAGAATATTTCTCTCAGCAATTATTTGTGCAAAAGGGCTAAACTATTGTAAAACCATCAAGAGCAAGAATTGCCAACTATCTATCTACATTATGTTATATAAGACAAACTCAAAAGAAACTTTTAAATTCAAATTTTTATTAACTAATAAGAAAGCACACGTTCATGTGACTAACTCTCACACACATGCGATGGGGGTGCACATCACTTTTGAGATCTGTATTTGTTAAATTTTCTTTATTGATAGCATTTTTAAGATAGAATGAGAAAAATATATCACTGAAATAAATTTAAAGTGAGATAAAATGACATTTTCGGCTTGAATATCGACGCATATATACATATATTTTCACGTAATTTTAATATGAATTGTAATTGTGCAACATCAATGGAGGATAAAATCATATGACGACAAGGCGATTCCTTAAATTTATGAAAATTGCTCAGTTTTAAATTGTAATTGTTACACGCGATGCGTGATGATTGTTTGTCTGGTCTCGTCTCGTTGAGTACCACGGTACAATAATTGACTGGTCCAGTTGTCCGTGTCGTCGTCGTCATCATCATGCAAACCAAGGATAAAGATGAATCTCATCACGAGAAAGAATGGAGATCAAGTCGAGTCACACACGAGGGGAACGATCACGGCGAATCTCTCTCGCCTTCAGCAGGAAGGTAATTCATTACCGCCTCTCCTCTGGCTATTTCCCTCTCAGGTTCCTCACAACTAGCGATCTGTTCCTTTTTCATTCTTGCGTCATCTTCTCCCAATTATTACACAAGTTTCGTGATCCTTCTATCGACCCATTTGAGATTCTGCCACCCCCGGTTTCATATTGTCGCTGCATCATATTTGGACATTTTCTCAGTGATAAGGGTAATTCATATTTAAAACTACTATGATTTTCTTGGTATGTGATGCAAAGGGTGACTGGAATGTGTTCAGTGTGGGCTCTAAGCAATAGTTTGATGTCCTTCTGTTATTTGGCTATCTGGGCTTCTTCTGCTGTAATTTCTCTAGTACAATTGCCAGCGGTTAGACGACTATGTTGAGATTGTTCGCCTTTGCGTCGCAGATTGTGGTGGGGCTGTGTGAAGATTTTATTCAAGATTGTTTTTACTCGATTCTGTTTTTTAGGAGTAGTCCTATCATTTGACCAAGAGGGCTCTGCAAGATTGTCTTGATCTTCACTTCAATACATTCTTGAGTTGGAATAAGCAAAGCAAGATATTCTTGAGCAAAAGACTTAGTAGCTGTCCACTCTAAGAATAAACGTGACCAATTTATCAAAGAGCAATCAGACTTTATTCAAGTGGTTATGTGTCTAGCAGTTATGTAACTCAGGATGTCACTTAAAAAGAGTACTTTGCGGGAGAATTGGGCTTAGTGAAGAATTGGTTTCCTACCGCTGAAAATTTGCCAGGAAAATTGAATCAGCACCATCTGAGGTAATGTTGTGATATTCCTTATTGCTTCTTAGCAGATAATGTATATGGAAGATGTCCAAGCTAATTTTTGTAGCATAGAGGAAGAGGATGTCTCCATTCATTCCCTCAGCTGCCAATTTCACAATCTATCCACTGCTTGTCCAAATCCCCGGTGACCTTTGTTTGCTCTTATTTTTGGGAGAAATTGAAACGTCCCTGGGAAGGAGGAGTTGAGGTATGAACTACTAAGGAGGTAAAAATCATGTCTGATAACGCCCATCAAATGGAAAGAAGCTATTCAATCCGGAGCCTTTCAAACAGAGGTGTTTCTGGTATGCAGCAACTTAATCACATCTACTGCAATTCGGTATATAAAAGTCCTATCTGTTAAATCTTCTGCATATTTCAATGTGTGAATGGCCAATGGTGTCTTAGCTACTATCATGTGATCTTTTATGGATTCAAAAGTTGCATCCCCAGAGCAAATGATAGACTTATCTTCTTTTCCTTATTTACCTGTTAAAGTTTTTGTCTTCCAATCTTATTTCCTGACATCAGAATTTTGAAACTTGGTAGAAATCACCAATGTGACTAATCGACACATCATATTCATATCAGAAGAATTGGGATGGGATAGGAGTCCTCTTATAGTTCAGCAATTAGTGTAGTGTAACATTTTTTTTTTGGAAAAGTTGTGGCAGACAGTTTAATTAGTAATTTTCCTGTATGGTTTCTTTGATGCAGAGATGACTAGCAGTTATATGGTGGAATCAGGATTCTTCGTGTCATCTTTCGCTGCTACTATGTTCATAGGTGCATTGGCAACGGTTGGGATCTTGTTAATCAGCTTGCTGGTTGTGTTAGCAGTGATGTTGCAATCTTGCGAAAGTAAAAGTTCAGGGGTTGTTCAAAGTCAGAAGTTAATTTATTATCACAGAATTTGCAACATATATGCTCAGCATGCGGAGCTCAGTGGCTTGAAAGAACATGACTGTCCTCCCTTCTGCGGGGCTCTTGCTAAGCAATACATCAAAGGAGGTCTCTATGCTAGAGAATTAAATGTCACAAATGCAGTGATTCAGAATTACCTTGGTGCTGTTACAGCAGTAGATGGTGGTCTAGATGTTGTTTTGATGGATGCAGATGACATTTTATCTCTACATCCTCTTAACGTTGATCTGGTCACAAACAGGTAAGTTCTTGTCTTTTTATATTCTGTGCTGTTTCTTACTATTAATCCTTGTGAAGTGCCAACATATTAATTCTGTTCACACGTCAAAGGGCCAAGTACTCTGATAGTTCATCTTTCTCTTTTGGTTCTCTCTAATGTCTCTTTAGGGAGTTCATTTTCCTAGTTATCGCTGTACAGTGGCTACTTTCACATTCCACCAGCAGCAGCTGCATCCTTCTTTCTACCTTGGAAGTTTTAGATTACTAACTTTTGTTCAATCTAGGCAAGGGAAGTTAACGATGCATCAAAGTTTACACTCCTCCATCGAGTCCCTTGATTCTCATGTTCTTTTTCGTGGAACAGATTTGAAAATTTTGACAGTGAGAGTTTTGAAGAGGCAAATCATTTAAAGCAAAGTTATCTCCTTCAATTGTACACGGAGTTGCAAGCACGTGGGTGGACTTTGGTTTTCTTTTCTAGAAAATCCCAAAGAGAACAGAATGTTGCCGGGGATATCATATATTCTGCAGGATTCAGAAGTTGGGATTCTTTGATTATGAGGTACTTCGGCTAATTCACAGACAACTCTTTTGATAATGGACACCGTTTAGTGTTGGCTCACCATCTTTCAATATATAGTTGGAGTGTCTTGGAATTTCTCCTTTATCATCCTTCCCTTCCCCCCCCAAAAAAAAAAAAAAAAAAAAAAAAGAAGAAGAATACATTAGAAGGGTCATATGGCTACTTTAGAATCTTGTTCATAGTTGCACAAGTGATTGCGTTAGGCTTAATATATCTGCTTCGAACCATGTTCATTCTTTGTTGCTGTCGTCTCATAAGTTGGTATTCTTTGATTTTGAGGTACTTCGGTGAATTCAGAGACAACTCTTTTGATAATGAACATCGTTTAGTGTTGGCCTGCTATCTCTTAATATATAGTTGGAGTGTCTTGAAATTTCTCCCTTATCATTCCCTCCCAAACACCACCCCCCTCCCCCAAAAAAAATAAAAATAAAAATGAATACATTAGAAGTGTCATATGGCTACTTTAGAATCATGTTCATACTTGCTCTAGTGATTGCGTTAGGCTTAATATATCTGCTTTGAACCATGTTCATTTTTTGCTGCTGTTGTCTCATGGAAAATAAGTTTCACTCTCAAAGATTCTTGCTTACAAGGTTGCATCTAAATTCTTCCATATGTTTGCTTCTGGGTGAGAAGCTATTATAGAGAAAGAATGGACATAATGGGCATATTAAGTGATTAAATTCAGCGGATCTGCCAAGCTCTTGAACTCTGCGGTTGAAAAATGGCCATTTTCTCTCGCAGTTTGATGAAAGACCAATTCTTCATAGCCTTTAGCCTTTATTTAATATAGGTTGAATTAGGCATGAGATTTTTCTTGTCTGAATTAGTTTACCCTCTTGCAGATCTGACGATGAACTGCAAATTGATAGCAGAACATACTTTTCCAGGCGAAGGGAAGCATTGGAAAAGGATGGTTTTCGGATTGCAGGCGTAATTAGTAGTCACATAGATGCTTTAACAGGTCCATTCTCAGGGAAGTTGATATTAAAGATTCCAAACCCAATTTGTTACAAATATTCGTCGGCACATTGACATCCAGAAGAAGCAGTATTGGTATCGCTCCATGGTGGATGACTGTTTCAAGTCACTGATGCTTTGACCGTCAATCCACTCGACTTAACCATGCCTAAATTATGATTATCTCCAGAGCCATTATATGGTGGATGGTTGCCGAAGTGATCAAATTTAGTCTTCGCCACGTATGAGGAGAGTGAAGTACCTATCTTCAATTTTTCATTTCTATCTCTGGTTAGAATCCACTACTATTTGCGTCCCTTCTCTGGTAGTACAAAGGGAAGGAAGGTAAATGATGCTGTTCATGATGATTTCTTTTATACCGGTTGCTGTAGGTTTTATGTCAAAGAACTCATATACGAATTTAAAATGTGTATTACCAAAAATATACAGCACGACTACATTTCAGCTACTGTTATACTAAACGGGCTTTTTGCTTGCTTTTGAAACTAGTGGATGAAGTATAAGCTCTACCTTCAGTGTCTGCTTCCTACAGGATTCCAGCAACTTGAATGGCACCAAGTGTGAATAATGTTGCATTAACTAAACTAGAATAAAATGAAGTCTCCACGACAGCCATTCCTTGAACATATAAGATTCATCCTTTCTTGAAGAAGATAATAAAGTAGGATTCCAGGGCCAAGTCTTGTAAACAACGGTCTCTGTTGCAATTTCTATATTATATGCTAAGTTTGCTTCGGTTCACCTTTGGAAAGTATGTAGAGCTATTTCCCTTAACTGGACGTTCAGTGAATCCCAACCAAATGCAATTTGAATGCTAGATCGTTGGGTTCCTTTGAACTGGGACTGGGAGGACTCGGGTACTAATTTCAATAGCGGCATGTAAATAGTCGAAACTAAACACCATAAGTGCCATAAATCAAGAGGAATGCACTGGAGCTGCGATGGTACATGCGATCCGCATATCTGCAAATTTCTTAAGATGAATGAGATTCAAGAGAAATGGCTTAAGCAATCAGGACATAGAGAATTTAGCTGAGGCACAAGCCATGCAAGGGGGTGATTCTAATCCCATCGGCTCATACAGTTGATGACTTGCCTCATATCCACAGGAATTACGCGCAAAACTAACACAAGATCCACACCGGAATGGACAGGCACACTACACCAGGACTACAGAGAGAATATCTACAATGTAGAATTCAAGTCATAAGGGTAGAATATATAAAAAGGCTTTCGAAACTACGGGTTAGTGTAAAAGCTCTATCTAAGCCCCTACTAGTCTTATGATGCCGTAGGACAGTCGTAGTTTCGGAAGCTACAAAGCAACTCATTCGCACATAAAGTCAGAACTCGATCGCTATCTCCTCTCTTAAACAATCCTATTCCCTCAGCAAATTCGACTTCTTTGTTTATCAGGAAGTGCAGAAAGGAGAGTACTTTCCAGAGATTGGACTCTCATGACCCCATCCCTCGCTCGTGAGGGTACTCTTCTCTACTCATTCCGCTCTTGCCCTTGTCCTTTAGTAAGAAAAATCAATGAGTTCTTAAACCCAAGTCGACTTTAAACTTCAGTCTACATTGCACCAATACGAGCAATTTACATCACGAGGCTCGCTACAATTGCCACGTATTGAACTTCTAACAGCTGATTCTGTTGTTGCCCACAAAACAAAGGCATGTAAGAGTTTGGTTGCACTTAGTCAATAGATGGATCGACTGACTGTAGGCGCTGCAACCATGCAATCCGCACGCTAGGCTTCTTCAGCTGCAGGAAGATTTCCCTATATTCCCTCTTCAGGAAGACCTCCAATGCGAACAAATATAGGTCACTTCCCTGCTCCACATCCTCCATCTCATCAAGACACTCGATGCATTCACCAATACTATAATTTAGTTTGTTTCTGGGTGTTGCAAGACTCGCAGCATTCCTCTGCATGGTTCCAGTGCTCCTGGATTCAACTGCATCGGGCAAGTGCTCCTTTCTCGGTTCCGATTTGGCAATTTCTGGCTCTGCGGTATGCACAGTCGAGGTGGTTGAACTATCATTTAGCTTCCTATGTTTCCTTGGCGGTTCTGGCTCTCCAGAGTCTTTTCTTCCACCAAAAAGGACTTCCAGCTGGTCAGTCAGATAAATTTCTTTATACCGAAATTGTGCAGAGTCTGGGTTTTCCTGCATTATACCTAGCACTATCAGAAATCATATAGTCGTTCCAATTTCACATAAGTAGGACACCTATAGTGAGCTCATCAGAATACCTGTATATAGTTGTTCCAATCATCTTCAGTCGCACCAAATCTCTTGGTATTTGGATCCCATTTCATCCTACTATCACCAACCAGCTGACACCAGATTCTCCATTGCTGCTTGGTTAGGTCCCAATGATCCTCCAATTGCTTCTTGTCAAGCAAAAGACCAGTCTTGCGGTTAAATGATCTGATGACATGTCTCCAGCCTTCCTTGGTAATACGTTTATTACCCTTCAACGTCTGTTCTGTGCAGAGATCAACAAATATCTTGTGACAATCAGGTGTCCACTTAGCTTTTGGTTTAAGAGCCGGTAAGCACGAGTTTTGTCTACCAGGACTTGTTTCGCTGTATGTATCCAGGTCGCCATCTGACCCACTGCTTATATCAAGTTCATGTACAGCCTCAATTTTGGGCGCCTTCATTGTTATGGCTTGACCTTCTGTTTGCAAGGGGGAGGTCACTGAACCAACTTTGTGCATACATTGAGTGAGAAGTCCTGCATCTTTCTTACTTATTGCTCCATCAAATATGATTTCCAATTTGTCTACAAACTGGAGTTCCTTAAACTGAAATTGCGCAGCTGCTGGGTTTGCCTGGGATAAATAAGGTAATTTATGTCTTTATCTCTCCATTTTCCGAACTGAATGGTAAGGACAAAGAGTGAGTTAATTTCCGTACCTTAACATACAGAGCCCACTCTTTCTCAGTAGCTCCAAACTTGTTGGAACTCCGGTCCCATTTCATATAACCAGTACCAGTTAGCTTGCACCATACTTTCCACTGTTCCCTCATCACATCCCAATGGCTCTTCATCTGCTTCCTATCATAACTTATTCCTGTTCTTTCATGAAATAGTTTAACAATATTCATCCATCCCTCCCTTGTAAAATATGTCCCTGGCCTGTTCCCTCCATTAACCTGCTCCAGACAAAGATCGACAAATACTTTGTGGAGGTCTGGCGTCCAGTATGCCTTTGACTTCGGCACCGGATGTGATGAGCTTAACCACATATCTTCACCACAGTTGGGATGGTTAGTGTAAAGTCTAAAGTTGTTGACTTGCAGCAAGGGCAACAGCATGGAGTAAATTTATCATTTCAAATGCATCATTGATGCTACCGATAACTCCATAACACCACCCATTTAGAAGAAGAAGGAAAGAAGATTCTGCAAACAGAAGAAACATATAAGAAAATAAGAATTTAGCGAGACATGTATAAGAACAACATAATCAATGCAAACAATGACCAAGTTACGAAGGAACACGAAAGCATGTCAACCGATAAAGACAATCTTCAGAGCACTGAATAAATAGAGTTTCTACTACATGATAAAAGATAAACGAAAAGGTACATGCCCATTCCCATGTGCGTGGAAATCATGCCATGGACATGCCAAATGCATGTGCATGGAAGGAGGAACTATGGTTCATGATAATGCATGAGCAATTCAATTTGAGCCCAAGGAAACAATAGGAAAGGTTAAATTTGAAAATAAAAACTGTTCCTTGCAACTTGCAATTGTCCACATTGTTAAGCCGCACGTTCAACTAGAGATTCCAGTGTTTCCATGAAGAAGGCACATATAGTTTGCAAACAATGCTCTTCCGGGCACAGCTCGGTTACTGGAATCCTATACAGCAAATTGAATGTACCACATTTCCTAACTCGGCAAGGAATGTCTAGTGATTCATACAGCAAGAAGAACTAATAAAACCCCAGATCACAGAGAACAGCTGATTTGCCCATAGGAGTGCATCATTTTTGTGTCTTAAAAGACACGGTCCGGACACGTTGTTCCTGAAGTAATATGGAGAATGGACACCTCCTCATCGTGTTGGCCATTTCAACTTATATCGGTCTATGCACACCAACAAACAACCAATATTAAAATATGAGGAGCTTAATTAAGTAGGCAAAGCAACAAAACTTGCCACAAAGTCAGAAATCTGAAAATCAACCGAAAGCACCCAACAAACAACTATAAAATAAAAGAGATACAGATTTTAACATGACAAATTTGTCCAGGCGTGCTCCATACGCACACATTATCTGACCAGGCAACTATAACACGCGCTCTCTCTCTCTCTCTCTCTCTCTGGAAATGGAATTTTACAAAATACACACAGACTAATGCACTTAGCAATGAAAACACAAAAAAGTTGAGATTTTTCTTACAATCATCGCATGCGAAGCAACCGCAAACTGTCACGAGGGGAAGTGGGTCTCGATCGAACTAGGCACGGACACGAAAAGCTGCACACTGCGAGCAACCTCATCGAACATCATCACGCTTTGAAGCTCCTAACCGACGTCGTCAAAGGCCAGAAAACGAGAAGGAAGAAGAGAAAAAACATACCCAAGTGAGCGGATTCGAAGGAGCTCAATTTGGCCTGCTCGTCGTGTCTTCTTCCCATTGAGACTCAGAAAGAGAGAGAGAGAGAGAGAGAAGGGGGGGGACAATGGAGAAACTGAATCCGGGTTGTGAATGGGGCTGAGTCGGATCTTCACGAGCAGTGGCGGGCCTGGCCCAAATTCTTCAGCCAATCTCGTATCCGACAACACATGGTCAGGTCACTGTCCTCAGAATGTCCACGGCTCGTCAGCTTTCGTGAAGAGCACACGGCTTTCTTTCGATGGGTGTTTAAAGTTGGTGGGCTGCATGCACTCATGTCTCGCCTTTAATGCAGTGAATTCACGGCGCGACAGTCGAGAGTTAAACCCGAACTTTACAGCTCACGTAGGCTCCATCGCAGCAGCAGACGGTAATGCGCGCAAGATAATTAAGTCCCTGTAGCCTCGTTGTAAATTCGACTAAACTTCAGCGATCACAAATGAAGTTACCTCGTAATTTCGGGCTCAATATGCGAAAAGAAGGGCAAGAAAGCAAATCAAATGGGCAACGTGCTCTCAGGCAGGGAAGGAAAGGCGATGATGGACGGACGGGGGCATCATCACGTACGGGAATGCGCGTGAAAAACAATGTCTGGCCGCATCATCATCGTGGACCAGCTCCTCGAAATGGAATGTACGTCCCTTCGAGGGAATGTCATGCGAGCATGTTTATTTTGGTCAAAGGGTCGCATAAGACCAGGTAAGCGAGCCAAACCTCGGCTCGGCTTTGGCTGGAGACTGGAGACTGGAGCCGAGCCACGAGATGCTGAGGGAAGCCGTGATCTTGGAGAAGTCTTTAAGGTGTATTCATTGCGAATTTGAAGTGATTACCGAAGACGAAGATTGGAAAATTTTGTTGGTCTCCAACCATCCCGTCCGTCCGTCCGTCCGTGCAGAGAGCAGTCGGCGATGCGGCTTCTTCTAAATTGGAGGATTTGCTGTCTAAAGCGATCTGTATAATTCATGAGGTAGGATCGACTGCGTATCATCCTAAGTTAGGATAATACAGGAGTTGATTTGGGGGACCCCACGGGACAGAGGAAGAAGACAGAGATCCAACGAGAAAACAGGGAAGCCGCGTCAGGAAAGAGAGTTGGTTGAATCAGATCGAGTGTGGGAGCCATTTTTTGCTTCCGCCCAACTTCACAGATATTTTCCTCCTTCCTTTTCTTTTAATCTCTCTCTCTCAAAAGAAGAGAAGGCCAAAAAGGAAAAAATAAAAGAAAAGAAAATTATTACCACCATCATCAGCATCATCATCCACTTCGCTGCATCCGCTCCCCGCAAAAAAGAGCGACCGTTCTCTCTCTCTCTCTCTCTCTCTCTCTGAAGATCCTCTCTGGCGATAAATCACTGTTGTCCATTTCTTCCTTGGCTCCGTTCTGGTGCTTCCTCTCTCTGTCTTCGACACTTCAGCTCGTACGAGCCGAAAAATCGATCCTTTTCTGCTTCCTTTTGCCTCTGTTCCAGGTACCCATCTTTATTTCTTTAAAGTTGGTGATGTTTATCTGAACTTTTCGAGTCAGATCTCCATCCTTATGGTTCTAGTTCAAACCCATTTCACATGCATTCCTGTGCCCTGCATATTGTTACTTGTTAGTCACATGATTTGGTCATTTGGTCAAAGAACCTTTTCCCCTGTGGGTTTTACAAGCTTCAGATCTTTTTTAGAGAACCCAATCCGTGACAAATCCCAGTGACTTGACTTTATGTCAAATGGGTTCTTGCAGCTGATTCGAATTGTTTACATGTCAAAGTTTCTTCATTTCTTTGTTCATGACTAGAGGGGTAATTTCTTTCGTCAAGGTTGATCAGAGGGACTTTTTCCATTGGATGGTGTGGTGTTCTTTGATTCTCATTGCTTCCTCGCATTCTGAATTTTAAACTTGTTTTATCTAAAAGTACAGCTGTAGTCGAGTAAGCAGGAGTCAATTGGTACTGTGGGTCGATCTGGTCGGCAACTTTTGTTGGAAGTTTGAGGAATCTGATTGAGAGAAGAGGTAGATCTAAAGGATCAAAAGGATGTCATTTACCGGCACCCAAGTTAAATGCAAGGCTTGCGAAAAGACAGTTTATCCTGTTGAACAGTTATCTGCGGATGGGGTTGCATACCACAAGTCTTGCTTCAAGTGCAGCCACTGCAAAGGCACATTAAAGGTGTGCCATTTTTTCATTGGCTTACAATCTGCAGTTTTTTGTTTGATGATACTATTATATGTGGATGCAATGTCTTTGTCTTGTATATTTGGTAGACTTGAGTCTAGAAGAAGAAACTTGGGTATTGCATTTGTTGCAAGTAATTACTCATTGTTCTGTGCACATGGAGTGAGTATATAAGCATCGTGTTCTGATGGATTAAAGTTGAGTTTAAAATGAATTCCTTTGATCTCTGCTATGCCCCTATTTATGACTAAGTTCACTCAACAATTCTTGTTGGGAAACGAAGTCGACGTTATATAGTCATTGTCTGCCACAGATTAGAGGTGCATTTTAAGGATAATGAAGCAAATGCATTTGCCTTATAAGGATCCATGTCATGATTTCAGCTGAGCAGCTACTCCTCAATGGAAGGAGTTCTATACTGCAAGCCTCACTTTGAGCAGCTTTTCAAGGAGACTGGTAATTTCAACAAGAACTTTCAGTCACGTAAGTCTTGTGCTTTATTAAAATCACGTTCTTTATGCGATCGACCGGCTGTTGTTTAACACTGCTTAATTTGCAATGATTCATGTTCAACAGCTGCAAAGTCAGCTGAGAAGTTAACTCCAGAGCTGGTAAACTTTCATTAGATCACTTGAGCTAATTATGAGTGCGTAAATTTAACATAGAATGTTATTAGATATCATCGGGTGTCATTGCTAGTGCATTTGATTTTGCAGACAAGATCACCTAGCAAGGCTGCTGGCATGTTTTCTGGTACACAAGATAAATGTGCAACTTGTGGCAAAACTGCCTATCCGCTGGAGAAGGTACATTTTGCTTGTCTCAAAGAGTCTTGATATTGGATATCAATTATGAGGCTATTGGTTTGATAGTAATGCTTTCTGTAAGAGTCATTTCATGCAGAATCCTAGTTTCACATTGTTGGTAATGGCATGCATTATTTCACAGTTTTTATCTATCTTGTTCTCGAATGGACAGGCCTCCACCTTTGTCTCAAGGTTTTTTAACATTACGGGCTTCACGACTTCTTTTGCTTTATGCAGTGTTAGAAAGTTAAATGTAGCAGTCCTTTCCTTACTGTGTTGCATTCTTGATATATTTGTATGAGAAAATATTTGCTAGCCAGGCATTACAAGTAAAGGCGTGATGTGTTGGTGAGTAATCGTTGAATGTGGAAACTGTGGTGGCATGAGTTATCTATGATATTCTGTCTGTTTGATGAGGGAATGCAGAAAGCATGGTCGTTCTTCTATAGAGTTATGTTCTCACCTGGAATTCCAATTTTCTGTTTTCCTTCTTGTAAAGCTTTAAAGCACCCAAGGAGAAACTTCTGTTCCAGTTGTTGGACACCCCGAGCAGAAACTGCTCATTCACTAATGTTAAACTTCTGCTTAGCATGAGCTTTCTTGCAATCGATTTCACATCAGTGTGACATTGCTTCTTGTGGAGTGATTGTAGGTGCTTAAAGTTGCATTATGACAGCTTTCTAGTTGATTTATTTGTTCCTCAGCTTCAATAATTTTTTTTAGGTTCTAATGGCTTGACTTATATTTCCTGAAGAAACCGTGTGGCTAACTCTGTTTATTAACAAAAATTGCAGGTAACAGTGGAGAGCCAGAGCTATCACAAATCATGTTTCAAGTGCTCTCACGGAGGTTGCCCCATAACCCCATCAAACTACGCAGCTCTGGAGGGCATCTTGTACTGCAAACACCACTTCTCCCAGCTTTTTAAGGAGAAAGGAAGCTATAACCATCTCATCAAGTCTGCATCAATGAAACGGGCTGCAGCATCAATTCCAGAAGCTTAAAATGACCTTTCTTATGATGTTTCTTGTGCGGTTATTGGGTCGGTCTTGATGTGTGCCTTTTGTTTGTCTAGCTTGTTCATCTTGGGGGAGCTAATGAACTTGGTTCCTCCGTTTCTGCTTTCCGCAAATCCTGTGACAAGCCCTTTCTTATGTTGTGATGGATGATAGAGTCCGAGGTTGTGAATTGACATTTTTATTGAACCGCAGATGAGTTTCGGACAATCTTGTTGCAGTTTGCTTTTCCGTTTGCAAGCTTGTGCTACTGAAATTATGTCTTATTTCCCTTTTTCCTAACAAGCTGTAGTTTCCCAGATGAGCAGCAAAGTTCGTGAGGTGCCTTTTCCATGCCTACTTTACAGTAGGCAGTAGGCCTATCAAACAAGTGGATTGGATCTGTCATAAATGGTCCGATCTTAATTTTTTAATTAATCTGTTTATGATTCATTTATTTGTAATGCAAATCTATTGATCTATATTTGATTCTATTCATATATAATTCATACTCGGTCCAATTCATATTATTAAGACACTTTCATATTTAATCTAATGTAAGAAAATTTATATCCAAAGTAAAATGTAAGAAAATTTATGTCCAAATTAAAATGAGAGTGGAGTGAATGAGCATGAGAAAGAAGGATTATAAACGTGAATTAGGTCTAAATAAATTGTAAATTCATTTATGATCTAATTACTATCTGCTTAACATTTATATTATATTTAAACTCATTTACTCAATATTATTGACCTATATAGCAATTTAATCCATCATATATGGGTTAATAAATAAGTTTATGACTCATTTTGACAGATCTATTTGATAGTATAGGAGGACCATATACTGTCAAGTTTCTTTAGATTTAAGACCCTTCCTTTATTGATAATCCTACTGGGTGGAGCATCAGGTTACAACTGATCGCTATGAAAAACAGACGGCAAATTCAATAAGAACGGCGTCTGTGTTACAATACAGACAGAAACAGGCTGTATCATTGGAGCAGACATCACTCTGAATCTCATTCATTATGATCGAAAAATAAATGACGGAAGGTTATGCATCAAAAGTTCCGAGACAAGAATTGGCCACTCCAACCATTGTACCTTATGAAGAATCCAACTCAACCCGATCACAAGCATTTTGTGAAAATCTCAAGATCCTATCTGGGGAGCATGTTCGGACTTCGAAATGTTTTGACTTGTGCTCCGAACGTAATTAACTGTGCTGCAAAATTTCCACAAGACCACAATCTGTCTGAAAGAAAAGATGAATTCAAAACATAAATGAGCAGACGAATTAAAATCATGAGCTCCTTTCATTAATTAATCACTGTAAGAAACGTCAATAACAGATTGGTTGTGTTGATACTCAATTCTACAGCCACTATAAAAGAATATAAAAGAAAATGATGTATCTCCACAACCCCAAAAACTGGAAATATAAGAGACAAATCATTCACTTATTGAATTTTCTACTTTGGACTAATCTTGTCTAATTGTTGCTAACACAGTGGAAACCATCTCCAGGCTTCCAGGGGGAAAAAATAGAATGATAGGCGAAACCTTCACCAGCTGCTAGCACAAGCCCAACTTGCCTCCACTAAATACCCCGTGCTGGAAAACAAATATAAGGCTAATTCTTCCTTGAATAATTATGATTTGGTCCTCTTTTTGGCTTCACTGTAGAGTATAACTCCTAAGACGGTTAAGGAGTAGCCTAGCATTCCTGTGACGGACACAGGATTCCTGAAAATCAAGATCGACACCACCACTGCTACAGCACCTTTTGCATTTCCCAGCACCTGAAAGAACAACCAATTCTTAGAAACTCTTCCACTCAATCCTTTCGGTCATTCCAAGTCTAATCAACATCACTCAAAGAATAATTAAACATCAGTAATGATGGTTATCCCAGGCCTAGTCAACATCATTAAAGGATGTTCATTATATAAAGAAACAGCTTGTTCAGAGCAAAAATATACTGATAAGTCGAAACCACTCCCCTGCCCTTCCTTCCTCTGCTTATAAAAATAGAAGTGAAATGGAAGACACACAAAATTACAGAATGTGAATAGAGAAGGAAAAAAATCCCCTCCACCAAATAGCTCACAACAGCATATATCCTCATCCATTGGACATAATTGAATACACAATACATTTGAACAGACATCTATATACTCTTAAAAGAAAAGGATAAAACTGGAAATACTATTTGGCCCAACATAACCTACTTCACTGAACAACAATACCTATATATAGCCCAAGAAGATAATAAAAATCAATACTTTTGATTGACCATAGCACTGAGAAAATGCTGTTCTTGGAACAAAACCATTTATAGGTTAAAGACTCCGCAAGATTAGGGACGTTACTTTTATCAGATCCAATAAAATTCAGGCCAAATTATAAGACCACAAACTGCCTAATTCATCGATATCCTAAAAGAATGTCTGGCCATGGGGAACAGAATTAGCTACACAAAGATAGGACCTTACACAACAACTCATCCCTAGTTATGAGACATGTAGCGCCCGACAGGACAAGTTTCTCCCTGTCAAGCTGATGTTTAGCCAACAACTCCATTCCCTATAATACATACTTGTCAAGGACCTCAACAATCTAAAATTTAGCCAACAACTCCATTCCCTATTGATACATACTTGTCATGCACCTCCCCAATTTAAAATTTAGCCAGCAACTCCATTCCCTATTAATACATACTTGT
Source organism: Eucalyptus tenuipes (assembly GCA_014182365.1). Lineage (NCBI taxonomy): Eukaryota > Viridiplantae > Streptophyta > Magnoliopsida > Myrtales > Myrtaceae > Eucalyptus > Eucalyptus tenuipes. Next base: position 31,006,522 of record CM024543.1, on the reverse strand, counting down.
CAAGGACCCCCACGATTTAAAATTCTCCTAGGTTCAGTGGATAAGCACTCTCCATGAACTCTTTTTTTCATTATTCACATCAGTAATCAGCCGATAATATGAACAAATCACCTCTTTACCCCCTTCAGATAGGGTCATCAAGTCCACTTAATTGATTGCATAAAAATGATACAATCACTTCTTTGTGCCTGTTCATACAGTATTTATATATGATCGGTCTATACCAACAAGGATACAAGTGAGATAATCTGATGGCGCAAGTGCTCTCATCAATTTCTCACCAATGAATAGTATCCACGGAAAATAAAATTTGAATGCATACTAGGCTTCTTATCTGGATTCCAATTGATCCTTTACAATCCAACACAATGTTTTTGCATTAATGATCTCTTTCTCCTTTTCAAATAGAACAGCATTGAACAAGAGATGAAGGTAGCCAATATCTAAACATAAAACTAAAAGAATGCGTAATAAGAAGAAATTGGTACCTGGAGAGTCAGAGCGCTGGTATGTTTTGTAACCAAAAAGTTGGTCAAGTTGACAAAATATGCGAGTGATGAATTGAAAAGCAGATACCAAATGATCCTAAAATCTTCTCTTGCCAAAGCTAGGGTAATGCCGACCACATTTTCTTCCATTAAAAGTGTTGCAGGGAGCAGAAACACCACAGCTATGGGAGCCATGTACAATAACAGATTCATAGAATTCAGCTTCTCCCTGTAGAAAAGTCAGCTTCAGTTATATTTCAACTACTCAAACAAGAAGGGAGGGGGCAGTGGGGGAGGGGGGAGGGAGAGCCTACCCTTCAGAAGAAAGGAGGATTCCTTGCAGAACAGATTTCAATGCCCGTGCTGCAGTAGCTGCCACACACATGATGAAGCCAAATAGATGGAAACTCGGTTCACCCTGAAGCCATATGGAACTAAAAGTTATGAGTATTAAGATGATTCCACAGAAAAAACAATGTTCATGACAGAAAAAGAAGCTCTACAAATTTATAGGTTTTCAAATTAAAGATTGCAAGAGTAATAAAGGCCATAAGCATTTTAATGTTAGTTTTCATTGGAACCATGAGTTCCTGTGAACTAGGTAAAGCCAATCTGAGAACGTCATCAGGAAATGGAACACGAATCTTTCACATTAGCAAAAAGCTCCGCATAAGCATATGCCATCGCTTGTGGAAAAGAGGCCTTTGTCAATAGCATCAGGCAACATCACGCGATTTCATGCAATTGGGGAACACACTTTGTTGCTATCTCTGTTTATTCGAATGAATGAAAATTTTAGTGGCTGGGACACATGAAAAGAGACAAATATTGAGCGCATTTTGCATCCATCAGATCTCCCTAGACTCAGCCCACATTTCCTCATAAGACAATTTGCATTTTGGCATACAGGCAAAGACAATTGTATTAACATGAATCACCCATAAATCTATATATCTCTTCCCTTCTCTTCTACTTGCCAAGTAAACTCGAAAGAAGGAACAATAGAAATACATCTCTTAAAATAGGCGAATGCCTTCGCATCTAGGACTATAATTAAGAGGAAAACCGTGCATGTGATTAAAAACCATAACCTATCTGTTTTTCCAGCTTTAAGCAAGGTATGCAGCGCAAAATCAATCCAGTCGACACAATGACCAATCCTTTCCTTAACCCCCTCCCCAAGTCAAAAGAATGACTACTGTTGTGAAGTACCTCTAACGACCGACAAGAAAGACCATAAATCTACAGCAGAAGCAAGAATAACTTTTGATCCAACACAACCTTCCTTATACCGGAAGCTTCCATCGTGCTATATATCCCACCTCTCACAATCATAAATTCAAATTCCCAAATCTCATCATCTGAAGTATTGCTGCATAGGCTGCCTGGCCCCATCCTAATCGTTTTGGTATCTACTAACTACCGACCCTTTCCCACCATGTAGCAGATATATCCAGATGAAAATGCAGTTTCGGGAACTCGAGCTAGATAAATCACCAGACCCACGTCATCGATCACAATTTCTTGCACACACGACGCAGAAGGCAGCGGAAAAGCCGACCCAACATACCCCGCTGGCGATGATGACCCCGGTGACCACGGGGACGAGAGTGAGGTAGGTAAGCCAAGCCTCCCGCTTGAGCGTCACGAGGTAGGCGAAGACGGCGGTGAAGAAGGGGGTGGTGGCGCCGATGGCCTGGTTGAAGGAGACGGGGAGGAAGCGGAGGGAGACGTTGCCGAAGACGACGGAGACGCAGAAGACGAGGCTGAGGGCGGTGATCTTGAGGAGCTGGACGCGGGATCGGATGGTCTGCATCGGGACCATCTTCATCCAGGCGATGGCGATGTAGCTGAGGAGGGAGCAGGCGGTCATGTGGCACATGGTGAGGAAGATCGGGTACTTGAACCCGTAGTTGCTCAGCAGGTACTTGTTGAGCAGGAGGACCCCGATGTTGGAGGAGTACCACGAGGTGACGAGCCCGATCGTGAAGAATCTGCTGGTGGGTTTCATCTTGGAAGACGGGACGGGGCGGAGGAATGAATCGGGCTTCGATTCGCCGGCGGGGGAGGACGCTAGATCGGCGTCGGCGGGAGGGCGGGGACCTGTCGGTGGAGGCGGGGAGATCTGGGTAATGCGGGAACGGATGGCGCGAGGAGGAAGGGCGAGTTACGAGGAGGCTCCATGGATGTCCGGAAGGAGTTTCATGTGCGAGAGAGAGAGAGAGAGAGAGAGAGAGATTTCGCCGGAGAGAGGGAAGCCGGGCGAGGGATGGATGGACAGATTGGTGTCGGAAAATCGAAGGATTGACGACGAAATGTACGTTCCCCTGCCGACGGAGAGAGAGAGAGAGAGAGAGAGAGGTGGAGCAGGGGAGGGACGCGTTTTAGGAAATGGATCGTCTTCTTCGTTGTCGAGTTTAATAAATTTGGTCATTTAATTAAAAAAACCATTTTTGTGTATTATTATTTTTTTTTTTTTTGGAGATTTTGATGTGGGCTCTCCCTCTCCCTCTCTTTTGTTTATGTTTTCGAGGGGTTTTTTTTTTTTTTTTTTTTTTTTTAATCTCAATAATTTAACTTTGCATATATTCGGGATCCAGCAAGAATAAGAAACTGAGTACGTTGTGGGAGGGTACTGGAGGGGGTGCGGTGTGCGACTCAAGGAAAGTAGGAGGAATTCGATCGGTTTGACTAGTATTCAAGAAAATTCCGTGAAAGGGCCTTTATATTTCCGATCGCCAGAAATCAAAATGTTGACCGAATTGAGAAATAAACATCGCACAGGCTTCGAATTGACATGACGATACAGATTTTCGGGTCGTTTCGAGAAGTATCCGAATTCGATCTGCCCATGACACTAGATGGCTATTTCATCACGCGAAAAGGGCGTCGTTGCATGACTCCTTCGTCGACCGAGTCGACGCGATGGGGGAGATTAATGGCGTTGATTATGCAGCAAGAGAACAAGTCAGCCACATGGCCAACGGTAGGTACAGCCTAATTACTAGTCTTCGTTAAAGGGGAGAGAATCGTTGACCTTTCTATGTGCAAAGATGCCGAATAATGACTGAAGGTGCGTCCGCACTTCTTCAATGGTTGGCGCTTTGCCGCTTTAAGTCCACCTGGACCATCTAAAGAATAAACGAAGCTCGAAGCTTCGTCCTCCCACAATTGATGTCAGATTTATTTATGACTTCGCGTTTGTTTGGAGTCCCTCGAAGACATGTGAATCAATCAAAATATATGGAATTCACATGGTGCCCCCTTGTGTTTGCACCAATTGCCACTTGGTCCCTCGTTTTCCAATGTGAAAATTTGCGTTCGAGTCCTTCGATTTCTCGCTAATTGGAAAATAAGAACTGCCCTGATTAATAAAACGGAAGAATTTTCACAGATAGCACGTTCTCAAAGGTTCATCACGTTCATTGCCATCTACGTTGGACAGGCCTTTATAACGGTAGATCTACGGCAAGCCATGTTGGCTTTGTGAGTCGCGTTTGACCTTTAACTCATCGTAGATCCACGATGTTCGTGCTTTATTATCAGCTTTGCTTGCGTGAGTGCCTTCCTCACGCTCTGGAACTCCCCTTACAAGGCATCGATCTATTGACTTCTTCACATGCTTTTATGATGGAAAATGTTAAGCGCAGATCTCAATTACCTTTTGGCCGAGTCCCCAGTTAATCAAGCAAACGACTTGATTTCCCCCCGCTTTCCTAGCTTCGCACCTAAATTGCCCTTAAGAATCACGACTCGCCAAATTTACTGACATTATCGTGCCCAAGAAGTAACAAGAGTTCACCGAAGAAAAAATGCCGAAGATTGCTCACACGGAAAGACCGTGGAGTAATTAGGATCCTTTCAACTATGCGATGGCGGTTTGAGGATCATCCATCCACAGAAGCCCTCCATCTTTTTGTGATGATTTATAGGCTGAGAAAGCTTTTCCTTTCGGAACGGAATGAATAGAAGGTTATATAGTGATAAGATCTTTAGTCTTTTAGCTATACCAGTCAAGGAAGAGGATCGAGAAAGTGAGTACAAAAAGGAAAAGCACAAGAAAAGTTCGGCTGCTGCTATTTCGCTGAATGGCCTGGGCCAGTTCTTTGTTCCCTAGCTGCACATTATGGGTAGCTTCCACTGCCTAATAAAGAACCAAGGAAGTAGAAAACAGAGTCAGTAATGACCAGTTGCGTGCATAAACTATGGATGACATCAGACATGGGATTATATGAGAATGTAATTGGAGATGAGTCCTGATGTCTTCTGAAATATTCACCTAATGCTGTTTATACAGAACTCAAAGCAGAAACGCAAATTGCAACTCAAACATTGTGCAAAGGCGAGACACCTATAATATAGAACTCGTCCTCAGTCACATCAACTCCTAATATAAGTGATTCGCTGACAGCTAATTGAGACACAGATAGAATAAAGCTACAAATGACATCAAGTGAAAGCTCAAATGGCAATTTTCAGTGTTTGGACATTAAGAAACAGTTCCATATATGTGTTTTGAGGATGAAGACAAAATTAAGAAGTTGAGGCCATTCTTTGAAGTGTAAACATGAGAAGCAAGCTAACGCAGAACATCTCAACTATTTACTCGATCTAACAAGTCTCTTTTGTAAAAAGTACTTCCCATGTTTTTTGTGACTACTCAAGAAAAAAAAAGGAAGAAGAATGCATCATTTGGTTGGTCTCCGAAAGTACTGTCATGGAACAATTCCAGAAGCAGTCCTCAGATTGAATAATGAATATGAAAAATTATTTTACAAGAAGTTTCGTCAATGGGCTCTTAGTCTTCGTGAATTTCTTTATGAATGGAAGTGCACATCGAAAGTCATAATGGTCAATGAGACAAGAAGTCCCATTCAAGAAATGTGTTCTGTCTATTTTTCACTCATATTAGTCTGCTAATGCTATAAATCAACAGGAAGATTGAGTATAGAAACATAGCCTTCCAATTTAGATTGCCGTCTAGTATTCAGGAATTATAACCCCAACAAACAACACCCCCCCCCCAAAACAAAAAAAAAAAAAAGGCAACAAAGGAGACATTATTGTATGCATCTAAATACATCTGTATAATTCAATCTAGTGGGTCCCCCAGCTTTCCACATCGAAACAACTAATTCAATGATCAGTTGGATACATCCACCTAATAATTTTTTCCCTCAAAGAGAGAAAGGGAGGCAATCTACTAGAGGGAAATTTGAACAACCAACTTGGTTTAGAAGTCAACTTCTCCAATTTGAACACGAGTTTTACCACTTTTGACATTCACCTACTCAAAATTTATGATTAATATTGATATAATTGCAATAAATCTAAAGGATAGCATACGCCATCAGTAAAGGTATTATTATAACATTACCTAGTAGCTGTCCAGGTTAAGCTTGAAAAACCCAAATCAAAGGGCAAATATATGTGCGGCACAACAAACAGTAGACACTAGGGTATATAAACCATGCAAAGACAAATGTGTGAACCAAGAGAAACAGAGAAGATGGGGCAGAAAATATTGCATTCTTAAATCCAACTAAACCCCACAAGAAACAAGGAATGAAAGAAAAGTCCTCACCTGCTCATATAGATGCTCTATCTGCTGAGCTTGCTGCAGCACATGTGTGGAAATGAGGTGATTCAATGCAGACATTTCCACCATCTTCGTTTCCGTTTGTTGGGCTGCATCTAGAAGGCTCGTCAACTCTACCTGAACGATACATACACCGGAACAGAAGTCTGAGTGACAGGAACGCTAGAATAAATTAACCAATCAGAGTCTTTGTTAGACTCTTTGAACAGAAGTCTGAGTGATTACCTGAAGGGCACGGGTCTCATCATCCAAGTGTTGTTGCTGGACTCTCAGAAGCTCACCTGGAACTTCGTTAGACTCTTTGAATTCCACATTACCATTTGAGTTATCTACAGGAATTGAACTGGCAGATTGTTTAGGTTTTCTTCTAGGTGTCACCCTATTGATGGCATCCTGGAAGCGTATGGCTCTTAGCTGATCAAACTGTGCAGTGACAGAATGAAGCTTCTCACTTAAGATCAATACCTACAGTAGTACAAGAGAGTAATTAACAGCAAATTAATCCACCAGAAAATGCATGTCCCATGCCACAGAAACCAGAGTGTAAACCCGAGTATCCTAATCAAATCTGACAAGAAAACCGGAAACCAGAAGTCCTCTCTCTCTCTCTCTCTCTCTCTCTCTCACGTGCGTGCGCGTGCCCAGAAAAAACCAGAAAAAGCAAATCCCTCTGACCAGGCACAGGAAATTCATACCAAAACAGAGAAAAGTAAATCTCCAGCAACCTTACGGCATTAGACATGATACAACATGAAATAACAGAACTCCTTTCTGGGCAGAATGATTCATCAAAATCAGCACCATACATGCGGATCTCAGTTTTGTTCTAGTGCAATCCAAAAGTCCCTCCACTTGCTTCTTTAAAACATGAAAAGAAAAATGGTGAAATATATCTGTGCTAGGAGAAAATTCTTCTTAACTATAATATCTTATTTAAACAGCAGTCTCCAACGCCCATACAGAGGCTTAATCATGAAACATCTCAAATAACTCATAAAGCATTACGACAAACTTATGTCCTTTCTATGGAATCTAAAGTCCTAAAGCATCTCCAGCCTCACCAAATTAATATTATATGTTTCAATCTAAATAAAGAGTAACTGAACAATTAGTTTCCTTAAAAATCGTACACAGTCATAAGATTACACTGCCAAAAGATGCATGAAATACAGAATCGCCTCACCACTCCCTGTTTGTGTGCTATGGTATCAGCATTAGAGCCATCAGCACTAAGGCCAAGCCATCCCTTCAACTTTTTTTCCTCCTCAGTTATGCTAACTTGCAGGATATCAATCTGTTCTTTGCAAGTTTTGATGAAAGCAGTAACCTGCAAAACATCACCCAGTTTTTTCCCTTTTTAGCAAAACGTAAAATAACTAACTTGCTGGAAGGTGAACTCTGAGGATACATTGCATGTGAAAATGAAGGAATAGGCAATCAAAGCACCATTCATGGGAATGAAAGTACAATCAACCTCATCAAGGATATACTGCGTACATTCAAATTAGAAACTTTATTTATAAACCCATAAGAAGTCAGTAAGGGAGATGGTGGATTTATCAGAGTTTTCAATCACACACATGGCACAAAGATCATCAGAGTCATGAGACTGCTAGCTTTCCAGAATTAGTCAGAAAGAAAATACATAGACAATTAAAATCTGAAATCCATGCCTTTAAGCAAAACCAAAATAAGCAGACCCTATAGACCTCATAAGATTTATCACGTATCTAAGTCTTAACAATACATACAGAAAATCCAGGAGGTTTTATTAAGAAAATCTTGAAGCATTTCAATGATTTACTTCATGTTCAATGCTATCTCTCTCCTGTTCTGTGGTGCGGAGTGGGTCCACGTAGTCCTTCCGATGCTTCCTCATAAATTGTTCCAAAGTTTGGATGCTTTCAAGCTGCATAAAGAATAAGTCGGGACAAAAATATACTTAGCAAGATGTACAATTTGTTCCCACCTCCTCTCAGAGGAGAACGAAACAGTCAATTACTAAACCAAATTGCCTAGAGCTACATTATGTAAAACGAATCAGCAATAGTGATCATATTTAATTCAATGAAGAGAGTACCGTTTTTAGTGCTGCCTTGGTGAAAGCTGATCTTTCCCGCTGCTTGTGTATTATGAAAGATGCCATGGTAGCAGCCAGCTTGGACTGTTGAGCGCATCCACAGCACCAAGGCAGTAATAAGAATTATAGCAAGTAAATAGAGGATTGACATATGCAAGTCCTGCCAAATACTTCTTTTTTGCGCCCAACAGAGGCTTAGACATATACATAAAATCAAAATACATAGTGGTAACCATACCTCGTTATATCCCATAGAAATAGCACTCTGTCGCACTGCATCTTTGAAGTCCTCAGTGCGATCCCTGATCTTGGCCATTGTGCTCGCCAACTGCTTACTAAGTCTGCAGACCAAGACTCACCCAAGAGCTCTCAGAAACTCATGCATAAAACAGAAAACCTCGGCACCCTAGAGCAAAAGAGGTTAATCAGAATTTTGCACTGGTCCACCGGGTAAGAAAACATAAGGTTCTAATATTCATACAGCGTGCGAAAAAAGCAATTGAGGTACCAAAAGCATGGAACAATCAGTATTTCCCTTACAATTACAACCAATAACCCTCTGTCCGCAAAACGTCTCAGGGACTTTCTATGTACTCAATTACACTGCATTTCTGCGGAGCCTTGCAGATCCTAGAGCCAGTTCAAAGCCAAGATATCAGCCCCGGTAAGTTTCTCAGTCGAACAATGCAAAGAATCTCCAGAATCAATAATAATCTAACAATCGTGAATATGATGCTCAGAGGGAGAGAGTGCTGGTGCGTGGGTTTTGATTCCTAGTCGAAGAAGGAAGCCAGATCAAGGGGGTTTCGTTTGGTTCAGCTTAGCCATCAAAACCCAACCTGACCCGGGAATTTCCATCAGACCTAACGAACGGAGGTCGATTGGGATCGCGCAAATTCGGATTGGATCGATCAGGTCTGGTGAGGGATCGACGGTGGAAAATCACGAGAGGAACTGACATATCAGAAAACAGAAGCGTGGCTCGAGAGGAACTAACAGCGTAATGGTGGCGACAGAGCTCTCATCGATCTGAGATGGAATTTTGAGTCGACGGCCGCCGCCGGCGAATGGAGCGGCGGGCGGTGGCGGAGGAGGAGCCGAGGGAAGAGGAGTGCTGCCAGAATCGGCGTGGTCGATCTTTGACCGGTGGGAGACCACGTTAGCCTGATATATTTACATTTTCATAATTTTATTTTAACTTAACCAAAGTAGTTACTATTTTCTTCTGAACTACAAAAAAAAAAAAAAAAAGAAAGTAAAAAGATCTTTGAAAAAAGTGGTCTTAAAGCGATTAACAAGGGTGATAGACATCAAAAAATGATCTTTGTTTTTTGGATTTCAATTTCATTACAAAAGACAGTTTTGAGCTCTATGTCCAAAAGTGATCTTAAGGCAATTAACAAGGGTGGTGAAGTTAAAAATCATTTGTATTTAGTCACATTTATGCTATGCAAAATTTTACGGTCTAAGTTGGTATATGAAAAGTGCTCTTAATTCCTTTAATATAGTTAGAGATGCACATGGACATTATTATTATTTTTTTTTATGATTATTGAAAGTGCACAGTAGAAATCTAATATCTTTCGCCTATGAAGATCGCTAAGAGGGGGCCCAAATACAAGCCCGTCAACAAATTCAGTTAAGCCCACCTTCACTTAATGAGTTGTGGTACGACTAGGATATATTAACTGCTTTACACCGCAATAATTCTTCGATGTGGAACTTTCTAACACAATTCACATGTTGAATCTCTTACTCATGTGTGAGCTTAGTATCTCTCTCAATATTAATGGGCCTATATTAGGTTAATTTAAATATCATTCTGCATAAACTTATCTTAACTTAAGCCTCCTTCAACAATAAACTTCGGGTCCGTTCGTTTAGCGGAAAATGGGCCATTTTCGGAAAATATTTTCCTAGAAGTCATTTTATAGGAAAATGACAATATTTTCTGATGTTCGGTTAAAACCTGAAAATGTTTTAGAAAATATTTTCCGGTGTTCGCTAAGGAAAATATTTTCTAAGACTTCACCACTTAGGCATGCATTACTTACCGACCTATAAATTCATCAAATATGAACTATAAAGTGAGGCAAACTTGCTTCATATCTTTGTTCTCTCATTGTCGCTAACCGCTCATTTACTCTAAAAATTGTTCATATGGATTTTAGAAAGAAGTAAACTCCCACGGTGCTCCGCTTAAGTCGTGCTATATGCGCACGCAGTGATTCGAACCTCCCCCCTTCCGCAATTAGAGGGGTAAATGCCCAAACCAATGCGTCCACAGCGGGATGGGTTCCCCATGCGTCTTTTTTTTGCCCCGGGTAAGTCGTGGGTTCCTTTCCAACAAGGCAGACGACGCCGTGGATCGAACGCTGGACCTCTCGTGAAAGGAACCAGCACTCAACCACCTATGCCGCCACCACGGGTGATTCCTCCATGCGTCTTTTGTGTTCTAATAAACAAAAGAAAAAAGAAGTCAAGCATGTACAGCCTTTTGCTTAAGTAATGTACAACTGCATGTTAGAGTAAATAAAGAAAATGATAAGCAAGAGTGCAGAGCGCGAGCTTGAGATCGACGAGCTCGAGGTTCGCCTAGCAACAGCCGACAACTAGTCAAGAAAGAAGAATAGATACGAGCGAATTTGGTAAAAAGAAACAGAACTTCACACGCTTCCAAGAGGTTAATAATTAAGAAAAATCAATCACAAGCCATAATTGGAAAACCATATCCAAGAAAGCCCGCAGAAACTGCAACTTAAACTCAGGAGCAGATTTGCAACCTTTTTAGCTCCATGAAATGACAAAGAAATCAAGAAAGCACGTTTCCGAATCCAAGAAAAAAAAGAAAACAGAATCAGCCACCAAAAGAGCTAAGCATCGAAATTAAATTCTGGGTAGCCCATAAAGATCGATATCTGATTCTCCTTCCATATTAGGAAACCAAAAAACCAAAAAAGAAGAAGAAAAAGACAGACAACGCAACTCCAAAGAAGCTCACCAAAACTGAAACCAAGAACCGAATTTTTGTTTTTTGTTTTTATTGTTTTGGGCTTTTGCTCTGGAATTCGATGAGCAGCTGAAACGGAAATAACTCTCAGCTGCTTTTGCTTCCCCTTGAAGTCTTCCCCACTTCAACCCATCTCGTCTTTTCTTTTGCTTTTGCTTTGCTTTTTCGTTGCTTCAGATCTCTCTGCTTCTCTCTGAAGACAAAACTAGCTGTTGCTGCTTGCGTCTCCGGAGGAGCCTCCGTTGATGATGATGACGAGGACAGAGGAAAGAAGACGGGGTAAAAGGAGGAAGAAGGGTTGGCAGGGACAAGAGAGCAAGCGCATGAATCATATCGGTTTGGAAACTAATATTCAACTTTGGTAACTGCAGGGACTCTCCCTCTCTCTCTCTCATTCTCTCTCATTCATTGAAGGAAAAGAAAATTGAGGAGCGAAACCGAGATCCTGACATTACTCCATTACAATGACGAGCAATGTGGGCATTCGCAAAAGCCACTGCAACTACCTGTGCCGGATTAGGGAGAAGCTTGAAAACAAAATTATTTCTAGTTTTCCAGATCTGCCATAATATATGCGCAAGAATCTCCGGATCAAGTAATAGATCTCGTTTTTCTAACAGATCTGTTAGCCAAGCATCGATGCGTTGTGTGTGATATGCTGCCGGTGTGATTTGAACCTGTGGGTGTGACTAGACGCTGCGTGTCCATGGACATAATAGGAATACATGCTCTATTGTTTCTGGGATGTGCGCTTGACAGAGTTGACACACTGGATCTGGAATGATGCGTCTGTGGTAGAGATTATCCCTTGTAGATAGAGCATTGTGGCATAAGGACCACATAAATATTCGTAGCTTCGGGGGGTCTTCATATTCCATATCTTGCGCCAAAGCTGTCGTGGAGTTTGATAGGAGGAGGAGGCACAGCTATGTGCATTAGTGTTTTTTGTAGATCTGAGGGAGTTGTAACCATTTTTTGCTATATATACGCCATTTGAGTTCCCTTCCAAATGAGTTGATCAGCTGTACAATGAGTGTGAAGCTGAATAGTAAGGATTTCCTCGACAGTTTGATCATCAAAACTACTGCGTAGTAGGGATTCATTCCAGCTATTCTGACCCGGTAGGATGAAGTCTGCAACCTTCACTGGTTCTCCTCTAGGCGCAGGCCCGCCGATTATACCTCTAGAAAGCCATTTATCTTCTCGTATTGAGATTCGTTTTCCATCTCCAATTGACCATTGTATGTGATTCAATATAGAGTCTCTGCCAGTTAGTATACTCTGCCAGCCCCAGGATGGTCTAGCCCCTTTTTCGGCATTCCAGAACTCCTTTGAATGATAGTAAAGACCTTTAAAAAGTTGACTCCACAGGGAGAATGAGTTTTGTATGAGACGCCACGCCTATTTTCCTAGTAAGGCTTTGTTAAAAGTGATGAGGTTGCGAAAGCCAAGTCCCCCGGTATCCTTTCTATTCTCAAGTATATCCCATCTTTTCCAATAGATACCTGACTTGCTGCAATGATTTTGCCACTAGAATCTGGCAATTTTCTGCTCAATAGATTTACAGAGAGACATAGGAATCTTAAAGATAGACATGGCCTACTTGGGGATTGTCTGGACTACCGTCTTAATTAAAGTTTCCTTACCACCCTTGAAAATGAACTGCTCTTTCCAACTTTCCACTTTTGAATTCACTTGACCCAATATCCAGGTGAACACTTCCTTTTTTGATCTCCCCTAATCAGATGGTATACCTAGGTATTTACCAGACTTGGTAGGCACATGTACTCAAAGTTCTTGGGCCAGGTTTTCCTGTAGACGAACGGGACACGCCTTACTAAAGAAAAAGCCAAATTTGTTCCTGTTCACAGCTTGACCCGTTGCTAAACAATATTGGTCGAAGATATTGGCTAAGTTCTAACATTCCTGTATTTTGCCATCTAGGAAAAATATAGCATCATTTGCGAAAAATAGATGAGAAATGGTAGGACACCACCTATTGAATTGAATACCTTTGATATTTCCTATGCCCACAGCTTGATGGATAAGTATGGATAAAATAAGGTAATTTTCTCCATTGAATTTAACACTGAGCGAAGCGGTTGTAATGCATTGCATCACCCATTGAACCCATTTGGCTTGGAAACCTAAGTGGAGTAAATAATCCTGAAGGAAATCCCATTGAACCCAGTCGTAGGCCTTCTGCATATCTAACTTCAGAACTGCCTGAAAAGTTTTCTTTTTGTTTCTGATCCTAAGCTGATGGAGGACCTCTTGGATGACTAACATATTATCTTGGATCTAATGGCCACTAACAAAAGCGGATTGCTCCATGGAAATCAGCTCAGGTAACCAAGGTTTAAGGAGGTTTGCTAGTACCTTAGAGATAATTTTGTATACAAAATTGCAAAGGATGATCGGGCGGTACTGGTGCAGATGTTCCGGGTTTGGTACTTTAGGAATCAAAGATATAGTTGTCTGATTAAGCTCAAGTCGCATAACGCCAGAGTTAAAAAATTCTTGCACTGAGAGGAAAAGATCTTCCTATAGAATATCCCAATGATGTTGGTCGAAAATCCCATTCAATCCATCCTACCCGGGCGCTTTTGTGGCTCCCAACTGAAAAGCTACTTGTCTTACTTCCTCTCGAGTAACAGCAGCTGTGAGAGTAGTATTCATGTCCTCCATTACCACATGTGGACATTGCATCAAGATAGGCCCATAGTCACGATGTCCTATAGAGGTGTACAACCTTTTAAAGAAATCCATTGTCATATCCTTCAGTCGCTTTTGATCTTGAACCCAAGTTTGATCTTCATCCTGTAGCATACTTATCCAATTGCGTTGGATAGTGGTGGCGTGGAAGAACTTTGTGTTCTTGTCCTCCCCCCCATCTAAGCCATTTCACCCGTGATCGCATCGCCCAATATTGCTCTTCCTGTTGCCATAGGTGTTGGATTTCCGTTTTTAGACGATTGACCTCCGCTTTATCATATATTAGGTTGATTTGTGAGGTTTTGGGTTTTCTATTTCAAAAAGCTGATATGATGGTGTCCCTTAGCAAACTTTCATCGACTCCATGTAGCAAGAGCCGCCGAAACAGCCTTGAGTTTGTTGGAAAGAGTTGGCGCCGACCTTGGCGAGGAAACCCAGGAGTCAGCGATGACCGTACGACACTCTTGATCTTGAAGCCAATAAGCCTCAAAGGTAAAGCTCTTCTTCCTTTTAACAGGGTTAGCTTTAGTGTTTAATAATAGCGGGCTGTGATAAGAACCCAGGTTAGGTAAGGCGAAAACTTTAGCTTTCGGAAATGTCAGACGCCAATCCATTGTACATAGGATTCGATCAAGTCTTTCTTTAACTAACTCCTCTCCATCTCTATTATTGACCCAAGTGAAAGGACAACCCTTACTTTCAACATCCATGAGAGAGCGGGTATTTTAAAATTCACGAAAAGAGTGCATACGATAGTGGTCCGCTAGTCGCTTACCAGTTTTCTCCCAATGGTAAATAATTTCGTTAAAATCTCCAACGCACACCCATGGTAAAGTGTTATAGTGGTTGATTTAGCGCAGTTCATCCCATAATCTTTGTCTTTGTGAATACACCGCTGGCGCGTGAAGACAAGTGAGGCGCATGGGTAGTCCATTCTCAACATCCATATAGATCATATCCATATAGTCCAAAGTCTGATGGTCTATAGCTAGAGAAACCCATTCATTCCAAAACACCGCTAAGCCGCCTGCTAGGCCAATAGGATCTTCAATAAGACAGCTTGGGAATTTCAACCTCTTTTGGATTCTTTTGAGCACTGCATTTTGATTTTTTATTTCCATCAAAAACACTACATGGGGCTTTTCTTAGGCCACTAGGGCTCGTAAAGCTGGAACTGTCAGGGAATTGCCCAAACCTTGACAGTTCGAGCTTACAATCTTCATTTGTCATTTGGTGGCTTATTAGGGCTAGCCACCATAGCCCATCTGCTAGGTTCTTTGACCGCAATGATCGGTGTGTCCATCAGGTGCATTTCATCAAACTCCTCTTGTGCATGAGGTTTTAGCTTGTAAGGATTATACCTTTTGACTTTCTTGGTAGGGCTTGCTTTGGGAATCAAGTGAGTGCTTTTTATTTTCTTCGGTTTTGATGATCCAGCAGCTGCGTTTCTACAATCTTCAAGTTGTATTGATGCAGGGGTCTTTGCTGTAGCAGCTTCTACTCCTTCTGAAATGCCAACTTGGTGGTGCCACTGAAGTGGTTCTGTGAAGGTAACAAGAGATTGGTTAGCTGGAGCTCAACAGGTGCCTTGTTCTTGTCTTTCCTTGATTTTGGATGGCTGAGGAGTTTCCGGAATGATATCTTCTGCCTCTCATTGTTGCTGTGTGTCTCATAAAAGGTTACCCAAAAAGGGCTATGTTCCCGAACTTCAGCATGAAGCCATTGGCCGTAATACATGTTATCTTTCCTGTCCATTTTTTCTTCGTCAAAAGGAAAATCTTTGCAATGAATAACATAATGACCAAGTTTGCCACATGAATAGCAATAATGTGATAGTCGTTCATGACGGAAGTCCAGCCATACGTTCTTTCCTTCTAACCGGATCAGCTAGCCAGTTTTTAGCGGGTCTTGTAGTTTGATCTTCACTCTAGCTCGCCCAGCTCTAAAGGTTGTACCTTCTTTGTTTTCTAATTTGACATCTAGCACCTTTCCCACATGTCTCACCGCTTTATTTATCATACTTTCAATACACCTTTCTAGAGGAAGCCCAAATATCTAAACCCAGAAAGCGCAAGTGGTGAGTCATAACAGTGGAGGGGTGTGTTCGGTATCCAAGGCTTCAAAATTACTAAGTGATTCGAGAAAAGCCAAGGTCCATTGTCTAAAATTTTCTATTTTTCTGCTTCAGTAGGAAATTTTACAACATATAGCCCTGCTTCAGGTTAGGAAATGTCTACTTTTTAAGTGCGTCAAGTGCGCTTCATGGTATTTTGAAATGCTTGGAAATTAATGGATGGGTTAGATAGGATTTTATCCACCAAAATCAATTTACATTCCTCTATCTTCTTTGCTGGTGCAGCCTCATCCCATACCTCAATTTCCCGTTCTGACCAAAGGCGACCCAACCTATTGCAGAGAGTAGCAAGGCGAACATCTTCTTCCTGGTTGGTGTGCTCCATTATCAATCAGATAGCAGAGGACTTCATCAGGAGGGACCAATTGGCCTGGACAAGAAAACCATCAAAGCGAGAGAGTTCGGGCGACAATCTGGTCGAGCACTCCACAAGCATACCAGCAACAATAGTAGCAATTAGGGCAAGATGGGCAGAGGGATGGTGGAATAGAGCAATTGAGGCATGTGGAAGAGAAGGATGGAAAACGAAGAAAAGCAAGAACCGGGCAAACCTATCTGACAGAGAGGAAGATGAGTGTAGGAGTGGGTGGGCAATTGGTAGGAGAAAGAGAGGAAATTGCAATGGAGGCTTGATAGCCAAACTCAGTCGAAAAGGGGAAACATGGTGGTATCAACGATGAGATTAGGGTTGGAAAGTCAGCTACCATGGCGGTAGAGAGAGCTCTGCATGTCGAGAGATTATGCCCTACAATTTTGTCAAGATAATCTCTAGAAAACTTTACACTTTAGTGTTTGAATATTTTCAAAAAATTTAAGCGTCGACATTAAATAAAAGTCAATTTCAAACTTTACAAAAAAAGAAGAATATTAAGAATCATATCAATTTTGTCATAAAACTTATCCATGCATTTTTCTGATATTACTCAACTTTTTTAATTATTTATATTTTAAAAGGTTCGACAGTGCATCGGGTAACAAATTATACAAGTACGAAATTATGCTGGGCATCTATAATTCAATTAATTTTATTGTCAAAATATCCAATATATATGCTGATGTGGAGGAGAAAATGAGTAAAGAAAATAGAATAATTTGCTCGTTATTTTGGTCCTTCAAATCAATCCTCCCTTTTGGTCTTGTCAGAATTCAAAACCATTTGTGCACATACATTAAGCACTTCAAGTTGTACTCAAATTCCGAAAGGGAGCGTGAGCGCGAACCAGTTACAGACTGGGGGTGCACTGGGTGGAGTGAAATGGACTAGATGATGATATTCCCGATGAGAAGGATGGTCACAGACCGCCTCCGCGTGATGGGCGAGTGTAAGTGGATGCAACGATGAAATTGGATTCAATCATCGTCTTGAATCGGAAATTGCAGGATTGGTGAAGAGAAACTTTGCTAGAAAGGAATCACTGGGGCTTTACATTGACGATAAAAATGGTGCGAATTGATTAGGAAGACCGGCTGTTGAAGACCTCTCATTTTAGTTTATGCCGGCGACTTTAGCTGAACTCTTCTTATTTTTAGGAACGCGATGAGTCAAGGTGAACAAGCTTTAGAAGGGATAAGAAGAGAAGAGAAGGTACTTCGTTTTCTACTTTCAATTTCATTACAAAAGGTAGTTTTTGAGCTCGACGTCCGAAGGCGGACTTAAAGCGATTAACAAGGGCAGTGTAAAAAAATCAATTGTGTTTAGTCGTATTGATTAAGCCGTAAATCATGGCTGTGCAAAAGTTTACGATCTAAGTTCATGGATAAAAGTTTACTTTTAATTCCTTTAATATAGCTAGAGGTGCACACAGCAAAACTCCGATACCTTTCACCTTAATTCATATATCATTCTTCATCAACTTTTCTCAACTTAAATCTCCTTCAACGCTTAACTTCATCCGCGGTCTTTTTCTTCATATTGAATCGTGAAGTTTGTCATCAGACACGCGTTGCTGCACCACAATGCCCACCTACCTGGAAACGTGTTGGTCATTAGACTTCTTCCTTGAGATATTCACCAAACACCGATATACATTGGGAGTGGGCTACCAATCAATCATCAACTCTAATACCATTTGTTGGGAAATATACAGCATCCAATTTGAATTAGATTCGAGCTTAATTTAGGTGCTAAAAACACTCAAGCACATGAATGATTGTAACTCTGATTATCAGATTATAATGAATCATTTGCTATTGATTCTCCCTGTGAATATAAGTACCAATATTCGGATTGAACTACGTAAATCTTTACTATCCCTTTATAATTCCTCGTTTATTTCTCTAGTGTCTTTGCTTTGACTTAAATTGCAAGATATTGTTAGTTTCCATGTTAAATTTACAATAATAATGACCAAGATTCATTGAACTAGAAGATTTTCTTCCATCATGAACTCAAGGGGAAAAGTTTTCTCTTGTTTAGCCCAACTTTCTAAAAATTTTGGAAACAACTTATTAGTTGGTTTCAAATCAAAACCCAAGGAAGTGTCGGTGAACGCGTTTGGTCACTAAATTTCTTCCTTGAAATATTCACCAAACACCGATACACATTGAGAGTGGACCACCAATCAATCATAAGCTCTGATATCTTTTGTCGGGAGATATACACCATCCAATTTTAATCGGATTTGGGCTTTATTTAGGTGTGAGAAATATTCCAACGTGTGGACGATTGTAATTTTGATTATCCGATTACAGCAAATTATTTGCCGTCAAGTTTCTTCGTAAATGTAGGTATCGATATTGGACCGAACTACTTAAGTCTTTAATATTTTTTATGGTTCCTCGTTTATTTTTCCAGTGACTTTGTATTGACTTTTTTTTTTTTGGTCGAAGACTTTGCATTGACTTAAATTGTTAGATTTTGTTACCGAAGTTAGCGGATTTCCTTCAATCATGAATTCATGGGGAGAAGTTTCTCATGTTTAGCGAAACTTTCTGAAAATTCTAGAAACAACTTATTAGCTGGCAACTAACCAAAACCCAGGGGAGTATTGGTGAACGCTTTGGTCACTAAATTCCCTTCTTGAAACATTCACCAAACATTTATACAAATTGAGAGTGGGCCACCAATCAACCATTAACTTTGATATTATTTGTTGACAGATATACACCATCCAATTTGAACCCGTTTTGGTATTAATTTGGGTGTGAGAATCACTCAAGTGCGAGACTAAGTGTAACTTTGATTATATGATTATAATGAATTATTTGCTGCTGGTTCTCTCTGTGAATGTAGATACCGATATTCGGACCAAATCACAGAAATTTTTAATACCTTTTATAGTTCCTCATTTATTTCTCTAGTGACTTCACATTGACTAAAATTATAGGATCTTGTTAGTTTATGCGTTAATTTTACAACATTAATGACCAAGATGCACCAAAGCTAGCGGAATTTTTTCAATCATGAATTCAAGGGCAAAAGTTTTCTCATGTTTAGTCCAACTTTCAAAAATTTTTGGAAACAAGTTATTAGTTAGTTTCAAACCAAAACCCGGGGGAGTATTAGTGGACTCAAGTCAATCCGTCACTAATTTGGTTTCAAACCAAAACACAAGGGACTAATGGTTGACTCAGGTCGATCTGCCGCTAATTTGTCTTCTTTATGCAAACCATGGCATGTTCCTTCCATAATCATTCTTATTTTCTTGCCGTGGAAAATCAGTTTTCTTAATTTTTTATTTGTTGGTGTGGGAATCTAATTCTACTGTAGGGAGAACGCTTGGATGCTTTCAAGCTGGATAGAGAATAAATCGAGCAAAAAATATACTTTAGCAAGACGTATAATTTATTCCCACCTTCTCTCAGAGGAGAAGAACAAAGCAGTCAATTACTGAACCAAATTGTCTCAAAGACATCCCGAAATTTGACCCCATCTCGAATATATGAAATAGTTGTTTTGTCGACACTCTTATGGTTATTTTACTCGGAGCTGGCCCCTCACGAGTTAACTAATCTATTAGGTGATGCCGTTAAGGGATATAAACGCGACAGACTAGATAATTTGATCGGAAATCGACCGCTCGACCGTCATAATCGGCAATGGTCAATATGATACCGTTATAATCGATTAGCGAATGGATATAAGTCGATTCGATGAGATTGTGTAATCGAATTGCGGGTAGTTCCGCACGACTGCGATATTTGCGTCGAATGACAGTAAATCGATTTTCTATCGATATTATATTCGGGACATGTAATTGAAACCTCACGATTTTATGACAACCGAGAGTCGTCTACAATACGGAGATGCACAAACGTGGATTGAAAATTATCGACCACGGGTCGGACGCGTTAAAATCCCTAAAAGCTACCCAATAAGTTAGGTCGTATTAAAACCGTGTTCGGTCAATTTTAACCACGAAATTGAATTCGGTTTCGAGAATCAGACGTTCGAGTGTGTCATGATTCATTTATTGCACGTCGTCTCATCTTTCGGTGAATTTTCATCGAGTTCGAAAATTTTGCGAAAAATCGATTTTCGAACAAACAAAAAAATAAAAGGGAAATTCGGATCAAGAGGGAAAAGGGGAATTTTGCTGCCCAAAATGTATTTGTTGTGAGAAATTAGAAGAAAAATGGGCATTGGTTGAGCTAAGGACTTTGAGGGCATGTAATGAGTGATTATATATTTTTCCTAAGCTCTCATTGGTTAGTTCTTTGACTTCTTTGTTCTCTTTTCTCTCTCCCACTCTTTCCTCTCTTCTTTCCATGCGTGAGCCCTCCCCTTCTTCTTCAGCCGACCACTCCTCCCTCACGTCTTCTTCTTCTTCACCGCAACTCACGCCAGCCAGCCCATTTCTTCTCCAGCTTTTCCCTCTTTGTTCTTGCTGCAGCCACCATCATCCGCACACTCCACAACACCAACTCCAGCACAGGGGTGAGCGCGGTTCTCGGGTAGAACCGGGAACCGGAGAACCGCACTGCAGGATCTAGTTCGGTTCTCGGTTCTTAAAGGACCGGTTCCTATTCTCGGTTCCCTTTTTCTGGGAACCGGCGGTTCCGGTTCCTATGAGACCAGAATCGGAACCGGAACCGGTTAAGGTTCCAACAAAACCCCAAATCAATTTTCATTGTTTAACTTTACCCTCCCTCAGTTCAGTTCTCCTCCGAGTCTTCTCTTGTTCTCTGCCTCTGCCCCGTTGTCGACGCTGCTCACCTTTGACGCCACCGCTGGATGTTGCTTGCCCTCGACGCTGCCGCCGGAGGCCACTGACCCTCGACGCCACCGTCGGACGCCGCTGACCCTCGACGCCACCGCTGGACGCCGCTCGTCTCGTTGCTAGATGCTAGTCGCCCCATGTTGGCCCCGCCCTTGCCTCCCTCGACGCCATCACCCCTCGCTCGCCTCGCCGCTAATCTCATCAGACCTTCGCATTCATGTTTATGCCGTCGCGTCTGGACTCAACGGATGTTTCTTTTCTTTTTTTTTTTTTTTTTTTTTACGGCAGGAGCTGGAGTTCATCCACAAGAGCTGCAGCACGGTTGGGTACTGGCCGGGCATCTTATCCACCGCGCTCTCTCATCTCATCGCTACGAACTTGGCCCACTTGATCATGCCCCTCGTGCTCATTCGAGGTATGATTACCTTCTCTCTTTCTCTCTCTTTCTCACTTTGTTAGTTGGTCATTCGGTTTAATCCGTTGTTGGGTGAAATCGGAAATCTCGCGTGGAAGATGGACAGGACCCTTTATTTTCTTCTGCTTTTCTTGAGAGCTTGAGAACAATTATTGGAGCTTTTCTTTGCTGTGTAAATTAAAGTTTTGAACTTTGGTCCTTGTGCTGCGGTTTCAATCCATGGTAACGAAGTCCAAATTGCTTTTGAGAGAGTAATTCCTGTTCGGGTACTTTCGGATCATGAGCAAACTAGGATCATGAGCAAACTAATTCTCTTTTTTTGTTGCTTGACATGACTGATAGAATCAGAGAATGAATTTATGATTTTTTTTCCCTTAAATTAGTGTAGCTTTCAATTTGATCCTGAAATGTTTGCTTCATTTCTTGATGTCAGAGAATGAAAGAGAAGGTGGAGGAATTCTTTGCATGTGAGTTTGAGCTCTGCATCGAATTTACTGGTCTTTTCCTAAATTTTTTGGATCTGTTCATGTATTCATGAAACTTGAAATCTGTCATTTTGGTCTTAAATAAGATGTTTTTGCCTGAAACTTTTTTGCCGTGACATTGTGTGGGACGTCTTATTGTACAACTTCTTTGGCACATCACCTCTGAAATGTCAATGGAGGGTCATTTATGGATACATGAAGGAGCAAGCTTTGCTTGATGACAGCTCTCAATGGTCTTCCCCAAGTTTTGATGATGCGAAGCACAATATATTATGCTCCGAATTGAAACAATGTATGTCACAATTACTCGGACAACACAAAGATTGTGGATTTGTGAGAATGCCCTGGAGTTCTCCAAACCAATGTTTGATTACTGGAAGAAGAAGTGCCTCATTCGAGTTAGGTTGGTAGATCATGCTTTTGCAGAAGCTATGCAGGTCAGGAGCATGCCGCATTCAAGTTAGGTTGGTAGATCATGCTCTTTTTCTTTTACAGGCGCTTTACTTTTTGCCCTGTTCTTTCCATCGTTGTTTCGCTAATTCTTTTTATCGTATTTTATTTGACAAGAAGATGATTTAGATGAGTCACCAACTACACCAGGTTCTAATTTTGCACACATTTTTATGAAGTTTCTGTTGTTTAGTTTGAATGGTAACTTCATAATTTCAAACGACCTAGTATTAGCTTCTATTGGCCTTGTTGATTCTGTCATGCAAACGGTCAATATGAGATGACAAGATGTAGTATAGATTCCATCAGAACAGAAATTAGTTTTGCCGGAACTCATAGAAAGGCTAAACAGAAGCCTAGGAAGCAGGAAAGCAGCAAGAGGCCTAGGTCAAAGGACAGCACAACCATGCTAAAAGGGCTGAGCGGAGTGAAGAGACTTGTGGAAGTGCCTAATAACAGCTTCAGTAAGCCGAAAAGCAACCTCAGGAAAGGTCGCCCTGGCATCTCAGAAATGGACTCTAAATGTGACAATATTGTGTCTCATATGACTTCATTCTTACCACTAGTTCAACGAAAACAAACGGTTGCACCTTTCACAGGTACCGACCACATCTTTGGCTACAAGTTCTGTTCTCGAGTTCCTACTGAGACATATGAGATAAGGCTACTTTGGGTAAATTATGTCATAGTGCCATTTTCCAGTTCAAAAGGGTCTATTGTTTTTCTTGGATTCCTTCTTGGAAATTTGCGATGCTGTTTTAATGGTGCTAGAGTTCTCTCACATACCGTTGTTGGGCTCAAATTGTCAGTAAATTTACATCTCGTTCTCTGAATTTTTCCAGTTCAAATTAGATTAGCTAAATTTGATGTGTGAGCGATTTGCTTTGGACAGAATACCTTGTTGATGATGGAACTAAATGCAACTCCACATCGGATTTGCTTTTGGAACGGAATCGGGAGCGGAGCCTAATTGATCTTTTGATTCCTACCCTGATTCTGCTGATCAACCGTTTGAAGAAACTACCGGTTGGTCAAATCTGAATTGTCAGTAAATTTACATCTCGTTCTTTAAATTTTTCCAGTTCAAATTAGATTAGCCAAATTTGATGTCTGAACGATTTGCTTTGGACAGAATACCTTGTTCTTTGTACTTTTAGTTTGGATTTTAGAGTACTTGATATTTGACTTATCTTGTCCTATTATGATTTGGAAAGCTTCAAGTCTTAATCTTTGGTTTGTCTCGTTCCTTCTTCGTTATAGTTCAAATCTGAAAATGAAAAAAAGAAAAGGAAAAAAGAACCTGTTGGAACCTGGAACCAACCTTGGAACCTGTGACAAGGTAGGTTCTAGGTTCTTGGTTCTGACGGGTAGGTTCCGGGTTCCAAAAATGAGGAACTCGTATCCGAGGGTAGGTTCCAGGTTCCAGATGGAACCTGTTAGGAACCGGGAACCGCTCACCCCTACAGCACACCACCTCACACCCGCCACAGCCAGTAGCCAGCCCTCCACCTTCACACCTTCACTAGCAATCGCCCAACCATCCAGCACTAGCAGCCGAGCAGCTCCTCACGCCGATGCTCCACCGCCAAAGCCCACCGAATAGCCGCCATTTCTAGCCTAGCTCCACCCGCGGTACCACCCAACCACAATAGCCCCACCACCAGCTCCTCTGTGTCTAGCCACCTCCATCCGACCCGGCCTTCCAAGCCGAACCGCCCATCTTAGCCGTGAGCTTGTAGGGCCATCTCAGCCTTCGCCAAGCCTCCGTTCGAGGCATGGTAGTCTCGGGTTTTCGCCACTGTCACCGTGAGCCCGCCGCCGTCTTAATCTAGTGAGTTAACTCCCTAATCCTTGATTAAGCCGTTAATTACGCTTAGGGGTTATATTAGTGTTAATGAGGATTAGTTTAGTTAATCCTAGGTTAGTGGTAACTAGCTTGGTTAGGTTAGTTAGGTTAATTAGCTTGGTTATGTTAGTTAACCATAGTTAGGTTAACTAAGTTGGATTAGCTTAATTAATCGCAATTAGTCTAATTAATCACGATTTACTTAATTAATCGTAATTAGCGTAATTAGTGACGGATTAGTTGTTTCGTAGAATTTTACGCTCGTTTTCTTATATGCAATTATGCATGAATTTGAGTGATGCATGTGCAATAATATGTGATTGGTTGTTTTGTGATAATTATCCATTATTATTGCAAAAGATGGTTTTATGGGCCTTTAAATAGAAAGAAAATTTAGGTGTTGGGTTTGGACACCAAAAATTATTTGCTCAATAAAAAAACGAGATTTTAAACTAGGTGCGTGCAAAGTTTGATAGATTAATTTTGAGTACGCGAGCACTTACGAATTTATTTCGGAAAGTTTTGAACAAAAAAAAAAAAAAGGGAGTTGCAAGGTTTATTAGTTCAAAAGGAATTTTGGTGTTTTGGGCTAATTGACGGAAGATAAGAAATCGGTTTGATTGATGACATGCTCACATTGTCACTAAGTGGAACCCGTTTTGATGCGTTTACGCGGGACGATACTCCTTTGTGGAATACCATCTAGGCGGAGGATGCTAGACATTGCCGTTCGCGGATGGATTTTAGAATGAAGCTCCTTTGTGGAATGCTGTCTAGCCGGAGGATGCTAGACATCCCCCACGGGAACGGGGCGGGACGATGCCCGGTTACGTCGGATGATCGCTGACTGTTGAGTCGACCGTTGCCGATGGGTCATAATAATTGGAACACGCTTAATTGGTTGTGCTATTGTGCCTGACTATGGGGCAAAATTGTATGGCATGGTATGGAACGTGTCATAACGGTTTTACCTTATAATCAGGACCCATGTAAATGTTTGAAGATTGAGAACATGTTTTCTGGTTATTAATTATACTTGTTGTATCTATAAATGCATATGTGACGCACTAATGTGCAGGGACATGCCGAGGCGAGGTGAGTTTTGTATGGTACGTTGTCGCGACCTAAATTTTGGGTACACCACCTAAAATTAGGCTAATAGATTGCTAAATCTGTAAAATTAGCTCGGGCTCTCCTAAGCCTATACCAATTCTCAACTTAAGGTTCAAATATAAAGATTATTAACTAGGAGTCGCCACTAATCGGTTTACGGTAGGTCGATTAGACACCTAAGCAAAATAATTAGAGGATTATTTTACTCCTACGAACCAGAGACTAAGGGTACGGGGACTTGGTTACACTAGATTTCTCTAATGCCCTTTCGGTATCATTCTTTTTATTTTCAAAAATGTTTTTGCAGGCAGCTTGGATTTATTTTAACTTAAATTACTATCATGCTAAAAGGTGATCACACAGATGCTCATCAACTATCAAACACTCAAATAAAATAATAAATAAATAAATTGCATCAAATGAAATAAACACACAAAGCAAACAATTATTTTTTTTGGGTTTTCTTGAAATTATAATTTTATCATAAAATATGCATTTTAATTACATGACCTAATTTTACTACTAAACAAATTTTAATTAAATGAACTAATTAACATGCACCTAATATTTTTTTATATTTTTATTGAAATTCGGAATTAATAAAAACCCTAATTAAATTATCTAAAAAGAATAATTTTCTAATTTATTTTAGGGATTAATTTGACTTAAACCCTATCCTATCTTAGAAAACTATTTTTTTTTTAAGAAAAATGAGATAATTAAAATGTGCAAACATTATCTAAAACCCTATCTATATAAAAAAGGATATTTAAGTCTAACCCTAACCTATTTCAAAAAATTATCTAAAAATGCAATCCTAAAAATGTAATCCTAATATATATAGATATATAATTTAATAAACTTACATGTTCTGATGCAAGATTTTGATTTTTTGATTTTTTTTTTTTTTTAGGGTTTTTCCAAGGCAAGTAATTATCAAATAAACATTAGATTTAAACAATCAAGACATTCAACAAATGAATGATTAAAATAATTGAAAAAATAATCCGTTGTCTCACTGGTTAAATTAACAATTATTTTAACCCT
This sequence comes from Eucalyptus tenuipes, assembly GCA_014182365.1. NCBI lineage: Eukaryota > Viridiplantae > Streptophyta > Magnoliopsida > Myrtales > Myrtaceae > Eucalyptus > Eucalyptus tenuipes. The sequence goes on along the minus strand of CM024543.1, from coordinate 30,979,981 downwards.
AACTATCACAACATATAGCTCAAAATAATTAAAAATCTGATCCGAAGTCTTATAGATCAAATTAATAATTATAATAGTTTAACAATTAAAATACTATCAAAATGCCCAAGAAATTAATATAGTTAAAAAAATAATCTGACGTCTTACGGATCAAATTAATAATTATAATAATTTTGGGCAAAGCCCTGCGGATAATACTTACAATATTCAAATAATTAACATCAACATACCATGCTTCAATAATAACGAAACTTAAAATAAATAAAGTAAAATAAAATAAATAAAAATAAAAATAAAAATAAACCACCTAAGGACTCAACGCTTGTGCTGCTGGTGGAGCGGCTGTGACGCGAGCGCTCGGGCTGTGACGCGGGCGCTCGGGTGGAGGGGCGGCTTGCTGAACGGCGAGGGCGCGGGATCGCGGCGACGCAGGGCCGGTGTAGGCGCTGGTGAGGAGCGGACGCGCGGAGGCAGCTCGGGCCGCTGGCACGGGCGTCGGGCGGGGGTTGGAGCTGAGGCGTCGACCGGCGGGGGTACTCGTGCAGGCGACACGGATGGAGGTGCAGCGAGCTGCTGGTGCTCGGGCGGTCAGAGGCACAGCAGTAGCGACGAGCGGGCAGAGGTGCGGTGGCACTCCGGCGATGGACGGAGGGGGTGGGCGCGGTTTGCAGGTGCTGTGCGTCGTGCTTCGGACTGGCTACTGGACACAGAGACCAGCACGGGGGACGAACGGGGCTGCTGGTATGGTGGCCGCCGCTGGGGTTCCGCGACTGCGGAGGAGGCGGAGCGGCGGTGGTGGCTGGCGGAGGAGGTGCGACGCAAGCGCGGGGCCGGCGAGGGAGCAGTGGCTTCGTAGAGATCGGCGGCTCGGCTGTCGGCGTTGGGTGGCGCTGGAGCAGCGGCGTCCGGCGCAAGGCTGGCGGGATGCTGGAGAGCGGTGGTGGCGGAGCGACAGTGGCGGAGGCGCGGGCGCGAGATCGGCGCGGATGGAGACGCGTGCGATGGGTGCGGAGGAGGAAGACAAACAGTGACTTTTTTTCTTTTTTTCTTCTCCCTCTCTCTCTCTGCTCTTACATCGCCTCTCCCCCTTTTCTCTGTACCTTCTGCTGTCCCTTCTTCAGTCAAAAGGACACTGCCCTTTTGACTTTTTTTTTTTCTTCTCACCAAAATAAAAAATTTTCTCTTCAATTTTCCAACTCCATCGAAGGTAACCGCTCCCTTTTTCTACACGAATTTTTTTCGCGAATTTTCTCTCCGAAACTTTTTGCTCTCCATTTTTCGAAAATCGCTCCCCCTTTGGTCACGAAAATTGTGACTCTTTTTATAATAACTTTCGAATTTCCAATTTCTGTTGCATTAAATCAAGTCTGCAAATCGGAGCGTGATTTTGCAATCAGTTCGATTTTGCTCCGATTTCTTCCATTTTGTAAAAATTCTTGCCCTTTACTCACATGATTTTTAAATTGCTTCTGCATTTAACAAAATCCAAATATTCATCATAATTTCAAATTTCCATACATAATCAATCAAATCGATTCTCCCCATTTTTTCCATTTTTTTTTTCCTTTTATTTGTTTTAATGCATTTTTTTAGGGGTTAAAACTAATCCCTAATTTTATGTAAAAAATCAATAACTGGGTCGTCAAAATTTAGGTGTCAACATACGTGTTTAGAAACCGCCTTCGAGATGAATTTGCGTCCTAATCGGGGTTTAGAGTTTTGACTCACTGAGATTTATCTCACACCATCGTGGTTAACCATTTTCAGGTCCTTAGTATGGAGATACGTCCAGTTCAGTTCGGGGTTCCGTGGGAAATGGACTATGAGTCTACCTTTAACCTCATTCCCGGGACCACCCAGACTCGCGAGTTAGTGGGGACTACGATTTGGGTTAATTAGGGTCTCATTTATTTGGTGCCTCATTGCTTCAAAGTGTGATTCATTAACAAGCGCAATGGTGCTTGGGAGGGTCCCCTACAGGGTTTTGATGAGCTGCTCGTCAGAACCAAGGATGGGTAGGTAGGTCACCCCACGGACATCGATATATCGGATGGTGTCGTGGAGAATCCCGAGCCCGAGTCAAATGGATTCGGGGTGTAGGTTGCCTAGGAGTTTCTTTTTTAGACAGACTTGTGTATATGAACCCATAGGGTTAACTTGGTATGTATATAAAGCGTAGTTTGTGAAAAATCACTAGCATGTTTTTACTATCCCTATGTTTGTTTGTTGGCCGGGGTTTATTTAATTCGCTTCCACATTGAGAAGAAATGGAAGATAGAACATGACCTGTGTATGAAAGAGTTGTAGATCCTGAACAATCAATGAAATACCTCAGCTCTGATATTCTTCTTCAAAACTTCTGGTTTATCTTTTACATGACTTCAACTATTATCGAATACGAAGTAGAAGAGAGAAATCAAGATGAATAGAGGAAAATTCGAAGTAGAAACAATGAACGCACACGCTTTTCTCTTCTCTCCTTCACTCATCCTTTTATACTCAACACTTGTTTAACAACTTCTGTTATAGAGCTGTTACAACAGAATAACTAATATGAGAAACACTTGCATTTCCTCTGGTTGTGCAGCTTAGCTTGATCGCTTCGTGTTCCGGGTTTTGATGCCATGGATCGCCAGGCTCATCGGTTCGGCTCTGTCATGGATCGCCAGCTCATCAGTTCAGCTCAAGATCGCCAGCTCATCTTCTTTTCTACTTTGAGCTTTGTTTAGAAGTTTGCGACCTTCCTCTGCTTCAGCTTCCTCTGCCTCAGTAACTTCCTCAGGTTCAGCTTTTCTACTATCACCAGCTTCTTCATTCATCTGTACTTTTAATGTCTGTTTTATTTCTTTAACACACATGTGCTTAATTGAAAGATAAAAAGAATGGATCGGCGACGCATCCTGAAACGTCGCATTTTTAATCGAATCACCGAGGGATGTGTGCGTGCCTGGGGTTCGGGGCGACATACATTATGTGAAACGAATAAGCAATAGTGTTCGTATTTTTTCAATATGAGATTACCGCTTTTAGTGCTGCCTTGGTAAAAGCTGATCTTTCCCGCTGCTTTGTGTACAATGATAGATGCCATGGTAGCGGCCAGTTTGGACTGTTGAAGGCATCCACATCACCAAGGCAGTAAAAAGATTCATAGCAAGTAATTAGAGGATTGACACATGCATGTCCTGCCAAATACTTTTTTTGGCGCACGACAGAGCTTTAGACATATACATAAAATCAAAATAAGAGTTGTAACCAGACCTCATTATATTCCATAGATCTCTGTCGCACTGCGTCTCTGATGTTTTCAGTGCATCCCTGATCTTGGCCATTGTGCTTACTAACTGCTGGCCAATTCTGCAGAGCCGGACTCACCCAGGAACTCTCAGAAAGTCATGCACGAAACAGAAAACCTCGGCACCCTAGAGCGAAAGGAAAGAGGTTCATCAGAATTTTGCACTAGTCGGTAACAAAAGGTTCTTATATTCATGCAGTGTGCGATAAAAGCAATTAGCGAAGCTTTCAATCCAGCGGCACCACAATCAACTGGTTTAAAGTCCATGAAATAATGCAGAAGTAGTGACAGAAAATCAAAATATCTGAAATCGGGTCCACAAAATATACCAAAAGCCTCGAAATTATTTTCAAATATTTGCAGAGACTCTCCTCTACTAAATTGAAGCATTGAGGTGCCAAAAGAATGGAAAAATCAGTATTTCCTTTACAATTACAACCACTAAACCCTCTGTCTGCAAAACGTCTCAGAAACTTTGTGTGTACTCAATTGCCCTGAATTTCTGTTTAACCTTGCAGATCCTAGAGACAATACAAAGCCAAGATATCAGCCCAGGTAAGTTTCCTCGTCAAGCGATATAAAGAATCTCCATGGACTCCAGAACTAATACTAATCTAACAATCATGCGTACTATGCTCAGAGGGAGAGAGTGCTGGTGCGTGGGTTTCGATTCCTTGTCGAAGAAGAAAGTCAGATCAACGTGGTTTCGTTTGGTTAAGTTTAGCCATAAAAACCCAACCTGACCGGAAAATTTCCATCGGACCTAACGATCAGAGGTCGATTGGGGTCGCGCAAATTCAGATTGGATCGATCGGGTGTGGAAAATCACGAGTTCTCGCTCACATATCAGAAAACAGGAGCGTAGGTCGAGAGGAGATTTTTAAGCATTCTGTCTGCTAGTGTTTAATTTAGGACAAAATCGATTTTTCATTTTGAATTTCTGAAATAGATGTGTTAGGTAAAATTTCTCAAAAATTGTATACGTTAAATCCAAGGGGAAATTTTTTTTTCATGTTTTACCTAACTTCCGGAAATTTTGGGAACAACTTATTAGTTGGTTTCAAACCAAAACACGAGTAGTATCAATGGACTCTGTCAATCTGTCATTAATTTCGTTTCAAACCAAAACACATGAGAGAATGGTTGACTCTAGTCAATCTGTCATTAAGTTGTCTACTTTATGCAAACCATGGAATGCTCCCCGGTAACAATTCTGTTTTGCTTGGGGTGGACGATCGATTTCATTATTTTTTTATTTGCTGGTGTGGGAAGTTAATTCTGCCGTAGAGTGAACGCTAAAAGGAATAAATGACCACCTATTTTGCTGATTAATCATGAAAGGTAATCAATCAATCGGAGTGCTGAACACCCAACTTGTCCAATCACTTATGCCAAGTGGATGTAGATAAATGACTTTTGAATCCAAAACAAGAGTCCCTCTCCAAAATCATCACCCTCTTTAAAACTCTTCTCAATGAGGTGGCGAAACCAAATCTGAATAACACATCACCTTCTCATCCCTTCTTAATCTCCCTACAAGTCCCTTCAATACACTTCTGCCTTGAGTCATGCAACTCAAGGGCTTTATTCTTGCAAAGTTACCATTTCATCACTTCATTTTTGCGATTGCTATTGCACTGTGCTTTGTACAAGTCTCCTCATCATCAAACGAAACTGACGAATCCGCATTACTTGCATTCAAGGAAGGGAAAACTGATGACCCTCTCGGGGTGCTCAGCTCCTGAAACAATATGGTCAATCACTGCCAATGGTTCGGTATTAAATGAAGCTACCGACACCACAATAGAGTCACTTTATTGAATCTATATAAACGGAAGCTCTCACGGCCCATCTCCTCTTACATCGGAAACGTTAGCTTTTAAGGGAATTGTGGCTCTCTAATAACAGCTTTCGCCATGGAATCCCTCCCCAAATCGGGCCGTTGCATCGATTATGCATTTTGGTGCTGTCCAATAATTTTCTCCCAACAGGGGGGTGGGATTCCCCAAGAACACATCAGGTTGCATTAACCTCCGTGGCATGGGCTTGTCTCACAATCGAGTGGAGAAGTTCCTCCAGAGATTGGTTCACTAGTGAAGCTTCGGGCTCTTAATTTCGGAGCAAACCATCTAACAGGAAGTGTCCCTTCTTTCCTTGGGAACTTATCATCACTGGAGCAGTTTCTTCTTCACTCTAATTACTTAGGCGGGAGTCTTCCTCCAAGTCTAAGCCAAATGACTAGCCTAACAATATTTGCTTTGGGTGAAAATTTGTTGTCCAATACAGTTTCACATTCCCTCTACAATTTATCTTCATTGGTAGAATTTGATGTAGGAGATAACCAAATACATGGAAGTCTTCACACTACAATGGGCTTTGGTCTCCCTAACTTAGAATATTTCAGCATCGACAATAATCAGTTTGTTGGATCAATCCCTTTGTGCCTAGCGAACAATGCCACAACTCTACAGATACTTCAACTTGGAGTCAAAAAACTCTCCGGAAACGTACCTTCTTTTGAAAGTTTGTGTAACCTTCAAAGGTTGAACATAGATTATAACGACCTTGGAAGTGGGAGATCTTGTGAATTAAGCTTCCTTTGCTCATTGACTAATATCACTGGCTTAACCTGGTTGTATATTCAGAATAACATACTCGGTGGGCTATTCCCGGGATGCATTGGTAATTTCTCCATAACTATAAGAGATTTGGGATTAGGCTTTAATCCTATTATTGGTGAGATTCCTAAAGCAATCGTAATCTTGTAAGCTTAGAAATCTTGTGGATACCTCGCGCCAATATTTCAGGTGCTATCCCGTTTGAGGTGGGAAATCTTCAAAATCTAACAATTTTTTATCTCTTCAGTAATAATCTATCAGGGGTGATTCCATTCTCCTTGCAGAAGGTGAAGAAATTGATTAGTTTATATCTTGATGGGAATAACTTTCATGGGCACATTCCTTCACATCTAAATAAGTGTCAAAATCTGATGTATCTTGATCTTCCTAAAAACAATCTTAGCGGTTCCATAATCTCAGCAATTAGAACTCTAGTCAATTTGGACTTGTCTCACAATCATTTGAATGGGGCTCTTCTGGCGGAAGTAGGCAAAATGGAACATTTAGTTACTTTGGACATTTTAGGCAACATGTTCGGTGGTGAAATTCCAAGCACTCTAGGCGATTGTGTTGGACTTTTGTATTAAGAATGAGGGATAACCACTTTCAAGGATCCATTCCTCAATCATTTAGATCATTAAGAAGCATGGAGGAATTTGATCTTTCCAATAACAATCTGTCAAGTGAGATTCCGAAGTTCTTAGAGGCATTTCACTTCCTGAAAATTCTAAATTTATCCTATAACAATTTTAAAAGCAAATTACCAACTGAAGGAGTCTTCAAGAATGCGAGTGCCACTTTTATTTCCGGAAACACCAAGATCTATGGAGGAATCTTGGAATTTCGACCCCCTAAATGCATCTTTGAACACTCCAAGAACAAAGGAGAAGTTCGTAGATCAAAATTCACGCTCTTTATTATCTTTGGACTCTAAGGATGGTTCTTGTTCTAATTTTTTTGTCAGTATGTTGGTTAAAGAAAAAGAAAGCACAAGAACCAACTTCAAGTTCCATAACCAATAGTTGGCAAAACTTATCTTATGGAACTCTCCTTAGAGCAACTAATGGGTTCTCTTCAACTAATTTGATGGGTGTTGGGAGTTTCGGATCCATTATACAGGGGAATATTCCAACAGAATGGGACTAATGTTGTTGTGAATGTGCTTAATTTAATGCGTCATGGTGTTCTGAAGAGCTTCAAAGCCGAGTGCGAGGCTCTAAAGTGTATCAAATATCGAAATCTTTTGAAAGTAGTAACAGTATGCTCATGTACTAATTATGATGGGAATGATTTTAAGGCTTTGCTCTAGGAGTTCATGGTCAATGGTAGCCTCGAAGAGTAGTTGCACCCATCTCCAATACCAGCTGATGTAGATAGGCCTTCAAAAAATTCGAGTCCCGCACCCATCTCCAATACCAGCTGATGTAGATAGGCCTTCAAAAAATTCGAGTCCCATCCAAAGGATAAAGATTTCCATTGACATTACTTTTGCATTGGATTATCTTCATAATCAATGCCAAAACGTTGTAGTTCATTGTGATCTAAAGCCAAACAATGTCCTTTTAGATGCTAAGATGGTTGGACACGTTGGTGACTTTGGATTGGCCAAGATTGCTCTTGAATCCACATCTTACATGAACACAAATATGAGCTCCGTCGATTTAAGAGGAACAATTGGTTATGCGGCTCGAGGTATATTCTCTTGTGTTGATTTGAGAGGAACAATTGGTTTTGTGGCTCTAGGTATGTCCTCTTGTGTCCTTAGCTCCCCAAATGAAGAATTTGTTCATCTTAAAATTCTTTATGCATCTTTTCACAGAACTTTGAACTTCATAATGAGATTGTGCATGTGCTATTTTCTCAAGGCTCAACCAATTGTGTTTCTTGGTAAGTGCATAATATGGAATGGGAAGTGGGGTTTCTATTGAAGGGGATGCCTATACTTATGGCATCCTCTTGCTAGAGAAGTTCACAGGAATCAGTCCCACGGCTGAGATATTCGAAGAAAATTCAAACATTCATAATTCTGTTGAGGAAGCTTTGTCTGAACGAGTTCTAGAGATTACCGTTCCCGTTCTAGTTCAAGAAGTAGAAAGTGATGCAGGCCAAAGGAGAAAGAGTACAGTCCAGGATTGTTTACTAATGGTATACAGAATTGGGATTGCCTGCTTAGTTGGAGTCCCAATAGAGAGAATGATCATCGCAGATGTAGCAACTCAACTACGTTCGAATAAAGACAAACTGTACACAGCTGGATTATGAGGATAGGTGACATACTAAAGCAGTAACTTTTCTCGTACGTCCCACAAATTATGCCAAACTGAACCACTATTGCATAGACAAGCACCTGACTTCACGCATTTGATCAAATCTAGATTAACTTGTTGTTCGGGTGATGTGAAGATGGAGCCATGGAGGTAAGAGTGTCATCATGCAAAACCAAAGTGGGGTCGGAAAAGCACTGAAGTCATCCAATGAACTATGGCAAATGGGAACCTTCAGTAGACTCAAAGTCAATGACAATGTCTTCGTCCTCTTCGGGAGTTTGGGAGACGTAGCAGGAGGGCTTCGTCACTTATGCAAACGTGGGACAAATGCTTCTCTAATGTAGCGTGAGGTTGGTAGATCGAGTTTTGATAAAGACTATGAATAGTTTAGACCATGAAGAACAAAGGTTTGTTCCAATGTTCCTTTGAAACGAAAGCTGGCGTGTAAGAAAAGAAGTATTAGGGATGATGCTGTTATCTATACAGCCATACTGGCATACCTGTAAACCTGTAGGTGTCTCTTAAAGCTATGTGAGCAAGTACATTTATCCTTTTCCTATTTTACGCTAGTTAAATAGTTCGGTCTATAATGCAAGTAGACATCATGCTTGCACAGCCCACACAATGTTGATGTCCATCGAGAAAGACCGTTGTTTTTTCTTCTTCTTTTTTTACCTAATACAACTCTAAATGATTGTACTTTTACGATTATAGAAATCATAAACTAGAAATAATTAAAATAAAATTATCATAATATTTATAAAAACCAAAAAGGTAATAAAAGGATACTGTAGTTTTTGTTGATTTAGTAAAAAAAAGATTGAAATGCAAAGATAATCTTAAAATCCGAGCAATAGCAGATTTCCTTCACAAGCTTCCTATTCTTATATGGAAAACTTAAACGAATTTGAGAGAATTTAGTGCATGATTTTCCGATACGTGTATGCCACCATTAACAGTCGACATAATGTGGCCTGTCCGTATTCGATTATCAAGATGTTGGTCAAAAGATGGCATGTCAATTTCTTGTGAGGAAGAGTGGAAGCATCGCTATCAGGGAATTGACTGAGTCCGACAAAGTGCACGTCCGATCGGCCAAAGTTGGATAATAACCCTGTCAAAGCGAAGAAAAAGGTCAAGCTTTCGCACCAGACCCTCATCACTTTTTTTTCATCACTTATGCGAAGGAAAAGGTCTAGCTTTCACACCAAACCTTCATCACTTCCTTTCTATTTATTTCAGTTCGTGCTTCACTTCTGTCAACGAGCGTTCGAGACATCTGATATCGACCATTTGTCCCGGTCCGGAAATATGCGGCTTCCTTGACGGGAACGAAACAATCGAAGCTACAGTTCCAGAGTTATTTCAATGTTCGACTAATCGACTCCCGTGCCGTGCTCTCATTATTTCCGAGACGGGCGATCGTGCAGAGAACGGTAAGACAACTGGTCGGTGTTCTGTTTATGATCTTTCCTATATTCCAACGTATGGTTGGGTACAGAAAACATAAACCACCGTGCAATAGGAAGTCTTAAGAAATGTTTAATCTACTGAACCATCATCTTTTTCTCTTTTTCTTGATAGCCCTTTGTTTTTATGATGACCAAAAAGAAGTCTTGCAAAGGGAATAAAAAAAAAATCAACCAAATAGAATAGTACACATGATTCTCCTGTTTGTACGTTAAAGCCTTAATATGAGGAGATGGAATCATAAAAAGCATAAAATAAAAAATAATGGAAAAAATTACCAAAACAATCATAACCCATTGTGATTTTTTTAATTCAATCCTAATTTTTTTTTTTTGCAATTCAGTTTTAAATCTTTTTTAATTATGTTAATTCAGTTCATTTGACTAAATTTGGTTGGTCAACGCTGACATAAATGCCAGCAGACACTAACGTGTCAATTTTTAAATATTTATTATTATTATTATTTTTCGATTGTTTATTTATTTTTTTTTTCTTTTTTCTTTCCCTTTTTTTTTCTCTCTCCTCATTTCTTCTTCCCCTAGCCAGTTGCCGAACCTTGGCGACCATCTAGAGACATTGGCCGGCGCAGCTCGACCTTGCCCGGCCATTGTGAGGCCTTGCCATTATAGGACAAGCTCGGCCTCGCCCTACCATGGCGAGGCCGAGCATCGCCGTCGCTGCCCAACGTCTAGATCTAGCAAGGCCTCGCCCAAGCACGACCTCACCATCAATTTGGCGAGGCCTCAGTTCTGTCAGTGCAAGCCTAATTAATTCTTGTACTGTTCTCCCATTATTTCTAAGACGAGTGGTCGTGCATAGAACGGCAAGACAACTGGTCAGTGTTCCGTTAATGATCTTTCCTATGTTCCTGCTTATAGTTGAGGGTAAAAAGATAAACCATCGTGCAGTAGGAAGACCACGAATGTTTAATCTGCTGAACCATCATCTTTTGCTCATTTTGATGGCCCCTCACTTAATGACGGACAAAAAGAAGTCTAGCAAAGGGAATGAAAAAAATCAATAAAACCTCACTTCAAAGATACATAAGTAGAGAAGGATGCCATGGTGATTTTCATCTCTCGTATCATTAAGGCTCCGTTTATTTCGCGAAAAAATTTCCAAGAAAACGTTTTCCGGATTTTCCGGCGTTCGTTTCCCAAAAAATGAATTCTTTGGGAAAAATGTTTTCCATAAAAGGAAAAAAGTTTTCTAAATCAGGAGAACATTTTCTTCATTTAATCTCTCTTATCTCACATCTCTACAAATCCTCACTTCCTCCTCCCATTTCTTTTTCTTCTTTTCTTTTTTTTATTCGAATTATTTTTTAATTTTCCTATTCTTTTTTAATTCGAATTATTTTTATTTTCTTTTTTCTTTTCTATTTCTTTTTTTTTCTTTTTCTTTTCTTTGTTTCCTATTTTTTTCTTTCTTGGCTAGTCGTCGGCCATTGCTAGGCAAACCTTGAGCTTGTCGATCTCAAGCTCGCGCTCTCCACTCTTGCTTATCATTTTTTTTTATTTACTCTATCTTACAGTTATACATTACTCAAGCAAAGGGCTCTACATGCTTTTTTTTTTTTTTTGTTTATTAGAACACAAAAGACGCAGGGGGAGAATAGGCCACTCAATTGGAAGATTCTCATTAGGGCTATATATACTTTGCTTCTTTTCTCTTTTGCTTTTTTTTTTTTTAAATCCATGCGAACTTTTTTTTAGAGTAGATGAGCGTTTGATGACAATGAGGGAACAAAGATATGAAGCAAGTTTCCCCAAATTTAAAGACAAGTTCATATTTGATGGATTTATAGGTCGGTAAGTGATGCATCCCTAAGTGGTGAAGTCTTAGAAAATATTTTCCTTACCGAACACTAGAAAATATTTTTCGAAATATTTTCAGGTTTTAGCCGAACATAAAAAAATATTGTCATTTTTCTGGAAAATGACTTATGGGAAAATATTTTTTGGAAATTGCCCATTTTCCGTGAAACGAACGGACCCTAAAATATAAAAAAAAAAATGTATTGCCGTATTATGTGATGGTGAAGATGTGGTTGAATATTAAGTTGACAAAAAAGATAATTATTGTGTATTTTAGAGTAGTGGTAGTACTCTTTATTTAAGTTGGATTACCTAGACGCAAAATTTTCTTAAAGATGTCATGAATTAAAGGCTGGTTAAGATTTTTTTGTGTTGTGTTTGCTAGTGTTTAATTTAGGGAAAACTCGATTTTTCATTTTCAATTTTCAAAATAGATGTGTTAAGTAAAATTTCTCAAAAATTGTTTTCGTTGAACCCGGGGGAGGGGGGGGAATTTTTCATGTTTAGCCTGACTTTTCAAAAATTTTGGGAACAACTTAATTAGTTGGTTTCAAATCAAAACTTGGGAGAGTATCAATGAACTCAAGTCAATCTGTCACTAATTTTGTGGTCACTAAACTTGTCTACTTAAAGCAGACCATGGAATGCTCCTTCCGTAATAATTCTGATTTGCTTGAGGTGGAAAATCGATTTCATTAATTTTTTATTTGCTGGTGTGGGAAGTAAATTCTACCGTGGAGTGAACGCTAAGGGGAATAAATGACAACCTATTTTGCAATTATGAAAGGTAATCAATCAATCTGAGTGCTTAACACCCAACTTGTCCACTCACTTATTCCAAGCGGATGCAGATAAATGACTTTTGAATCCAAAACAAGAGTCTCTCTCCAAATTCGTCACCCTCTATAAATCTCTTCTCAATGAGGTGGCTAAACCAAATCTAAACAACACATCACACCTCTCATCCCTTCTTAATCTCCCTACACGTCCCTTCAATCCACTTCTGCTTTAAGTCATGCAACTCAAGGGCTTTAGTTTTGCAAAGTTACCATTTCGTCGCTTCATTTTTGCGATTGCCATTGTATTGTGCTTTGTACAAGTCTTCTCCACATCAAATGAAACTGACAAATCCGCCTTACTTGCATTCAAGGCGGGGATAACTGAGGACCCTCTCGGGGTGCTTAGCTCATGGAACAATACGGTCAATCTCTGCCAATGGTTCGGTATCACATGCAATCACCGGCACCACAATAGGGTCATTGTATTGGACCTGGAGACCCAAAAGCTCTCAGGGTCTATCTCCCCTCACATCGGGAACCTTAGCTTCTTGATGGAATTGTGGCTCTCTAATAATAGCTTACACCATGAAATCCCTCCCCAAATCGGGCAGTTGCGTCGGTTACGCAACTTAGCGCTGTTCAATAATTTTCTTAAGGGAGAAATCCCGAAGAATATATCAGGTTGCATTAACCTCGGTGGCATGGGCTTGCTTCAAAACCAACTGAGTGGAGAAGTTCCTCCAGAGATAGGTTCACTAGTGAAGCTTCGGGTTCTTCATATATCAGAAAACATTTTAACAGGAAGCATCCCTTCTTCCATTTGTAACTTATCATCATTGGAGGTGCTTGCTCTTTACTATAATTACTTCGGAGGGAGTCTTCCTCAAGCTCTAGGTCAACTGACCAGCCTAACAACAATTCTTTTGGAGCTAAATTTGTTCTCCGGTACGGTTCCGCATTCCCTCTACAATTTGTCTTCATTGGAAATGTTTGACATAGGATATAACCAAATACACAGAAGTCTTCCCACTACAATCGGCTTTGGTCTCCCCAACTTAAGAATTTTCAGCATCGCAAGTAATAAGTTTGTTGGATCAATCCCTCTATGGATAGCAAATAATGCCACAAAACTACAGATACTTCAACTTGGACCCAATAAACTGTCGGGAAATGCACCTTCTTTTGAAAGTTTGCGTAACCTTCGAAGATTGCACATGCCTTCTAACCACCTTGGAAGTGGGGGATCTAGTGACTTAAGCTTCCTTTGCTCATTAACCAATACCACTAGCTTAACCCTTTTGAGCATTAGGCAAAACAAACTAGGTGGGCTGCTCCCGGGATGCATTGGCAATTTCTCCATAACTATCAAAGTATTGGAATTAGCTGTTAATCCTATTATTGGTGAGATTCCTAAAGCAATCGGCAATCTTGTGAACTTGGAATCCTTGGGGATTTTCAACACTATTATTTCGGGTGCTATCCCGTTTGAATTGGGAAATCTTCCGAATCTAACAATGTTGGAACTCTCCAATAACAATCTATCAGGGGTGATTCCATCCTCTTTGCATAAGATGAAGAAATTGATTCGTTTACATCTTCATGGGAATAACTTTCACGGGTACATTCCTTCACATCTAGATAAGTGTCAAAATCTGATGGATCTTGATCTTTCTAACAACAATCTCAGCGGTTCCATATTCCCAGTAATTAAAACTCTAGTCAATTTGGTCTTGTCTCACAACCATTTGAATGGGGCTCTTCCAACAGAAGTAGGAAAAATGGAACATCTAGTTACTTTGGACATTTCAGGCAACATGTTTGGTGGTGAGATTCCGAGCACTCTTGGTGATTGTGTTGGACTGTTCACATTAAGAATGAGGGATAATCACTTCCAAGGATCCATTCCTCAATCATTTAGATCATTAAGAAGCATTGAGAAATTTGATTTTTCCAATAACAATCTGTCAGGTGAGATTCCAGAATTCTTGGAGGCATTTCTCTTCTTGGAAATTCTGAATTTATCCTATAACAATTTTGAAGGCATATTACCAACTAAAGGAGTCTTCGAGAATGTGAGTGCCATTTTATTGCTGGAAACAACAAGATCTGTGGAGGAATCCCCGAATTTCGGCTCCCTAAATGCATCTCTAGACACTCCAAGAGCAAAGGAGAAGTTCGTAAATTGAAACTCACACTCTTTATTATCTTTGGGCTTCTAGGGGTGGTTCTTGTTCTGATATTTGTGATTGTATGTTGGTTGAAAAAAAAGAAAGTAGAAGAACCAACTTCAAGTTCCATATTCGATAGCTGGCAAAATTTATCTTATGGAACTCTCCTTAGAGCTACTGATGGGTTCTCTTCAACTAATTTGATCGGCATTGGGAGTTTTGGATCTGTTTACAGGGGAACACTCCAGGAGAATGGGACTAATGTGGCTGTGAAGGTGTTTAATTTAACACGTCATGGTGCTTTGAAAAGCTTCAAAGCTGAGTGTGAGGCTCTAAAGTGTATCAAACACCGAAATTTGTTGAAAGTACTAACAGTATGCTCGGGTACTGATTATGTTGGAAATGACTTTAAGGCTTTGGTCTATGAGTTCATGGTCAATGGTAGCCTCAAAGAGTGGTTGCACCCATCTCCAATACCAGCTGATGTAGATAGGCTTTCAAAAAATTTGAGTCTCATCCAAAGGATAAAGATTTCCATTGACATTGCTTTTGCATTGGATTATCTTCATAACCAATGCCACAACGTCATAGTTCATTATGATCTAAAGCCAAGCAATGTACTTTTAGATGCTGAGATAGTTGGACACGTCGGTGACTTTGGATTGGCCAAGATTGTCCTTGAATCCACATCTTACACGGACACAAATATGAGCTCTGCTGATTTGAGAGGAACAATTGGTTATGCTGCTCCAGGTATGTCCCCTTGTGTCCCTAGCTCCCTCAAATGAAGAATTTATTCATCATAAAATTGTTGATGCGCCTTTTCACAGAACTTTGAACTTCATAATGAGATTGTGCATGTGCTATTTTCTCATGGCTCAACCATTTGAGGTTCTTGGTAAGTGCAGAACATGGAATGGGAAGTGGGGTTTCTATTGAAGGGGATGTCTATAGTTATGGCATCCTCTTGCTAGAGATGTTCACAGGAATCGGTCCCACAGTTGAGATATTCAAAGAAAATTCAAACCTTCATAATTTTGTTGAGGAAGCTTTGCCTGAACGAGTTCTAGAGATTACCGATCCCATTCTAGTTCAAGAAGTAGAAAGCGATGCAGGCCAAAGGAGAAAGAGTACAGTCCAGGATTGTCTGCTAAAGATATACAGAATTGGGATCGCCTGCTCAGTTGGAGTCCCAAGAGAAAGAATGAGCATCGCAAATGTAGCAGTTCAACTATGTTCGATTAGGAGCAGACTTTATGCAGCTGGTTTATGAGGCTAGGTGATATACTAAAGCAGTAAGTTTTCTAACACCTTCTACAATTATGCCAAACTGAACCACTATTGCATAGACAAGCACCTGACTTCACGCATTTTTATAAATCTAGATTAACTTGTTCTGGTAATGTGAAGATGGAGCCATGGAGATAACGGAGTCATCATGCAGAACCAAAGTGGGGTTGGAAAAGTAGTGAAGTCATCGAATGAACTATGGCAAATGGGAACCTTTAGTAGACTCAAAGTCAATGACAATGTCTTTGGTCCTCTTCGGGAGTTTAGGAGACGTAGCAGGAGGGCTTCATCACTTGTGCAAACGTGGGACAAATGCTTCTCTAATGTAGTGTGAGGATGGTAGATCGAGTTCTGATATAGACTATTAATAGTTTAGACCGTGAAGAACAAAGGTGTGTTTCAATGTTCCTTTGAAACGAAAGCTGGCGTGTAAGAAAAGAAGTATTAGGGATGATGCTGTCATCTATACAGCTATACTGGCATACATGCAAACCTGTATATGTCTCTTAAAGCTATGTGAGCAAGTGCATTTATCCTTTTCCTATTTTATGCTAGTTAATTAGTTCAATATATAATACAAGTAGACATCGTGCTTGCACATCCCACACAATGTCGATGTCCATCGAGAAAGACCGTTGTTTTTATCACCTAATACAACTCTAAATTATTATACTCTTACGATTATAGAAATCATAAACTAATATATACTTAGGGTCCGTTCGTTTCGCGGAAAATGACTTCCGGGAAAATATTTTCCGGATTTCCCGGTGTTCGGGTGGGCGGAAAATAGACGGTCAAAGAAAACATTTTCCGGTCAACGGAAAATCTCTTTGTATATTTGTGGAAAATGATTTCCTCTTTTCAAAAGAGGAAATCATTTTCCCTTACGCACGGCTCTCGCGCGGAGGAAATCATTTTCCCTTGCGCACGGGCTCTCGCTTCCTCCTCCTTCGACGCCACAGCGATGGAGCAACGCTTCTTTCCCTAGGGTTCCTCCTCCTTCGACGCCGCAGCGGTGGAGAAGCGCTTCTTTCCCAAGGGTTCCTCCTCCTTCGACGCCGCAGCAGGCCTGGGCGGAGCTCGCGGCTCGCCAGATCCGGTGAGCTGGGCGGGGCTCGGGCCTCGCCCGAGCTCGCGGCTCGCCGAGCCCGGCGAGCTCGCGGCGAGCTCGGGCGAGGCCCGAGCCTCGCCCGGCTCGCCGGATCGGCCACCGGGTCTTGGTCGGCCGCCGGGCGGCCGGCCATCGTCGGGCGGAAGGAGGCGGCGGCGGCAGAAGGAGGAGGAAGAAGGAGGAGGAAGGAGGCGGCGACGGAGGAAGGAGGAGGAAGGAGGAAGGAAAAGAAAAAAAAATTCGATTTTTTAAAAATATAAATAATTAAAAATTCATTTTTAAAAAAATATAAAAAATAAAATTAATTTTTTGGTCAATTAAAAATATTAAAATTCAATTTTTGATAATTTTTCCCAAACAATTAAATGAGCTAACGAACGGTGGAAAATATTTTAGATTTTGGCCGAACACCGGAAAATAGAGTCATTTTCCTGGAAAATGACTTCCAGGAAAATATTTTCCGGAAACATGATATTTTCCGCGAAACGAACGGACCCTTAAAATAAAATTATCGTAATATTTATAAAGATCAAAAAGGTAATAAAAGGATACTATACTTTTTGTTGATTTATAAAAAAAAAAATGGATTGAAATGCAAAGATAATCTTAAAATCCGAGCAATAGCAGATTTCCTTCACGAACTTCCTATTCTTATATGGAAAACTTAAACGAATTTGAGAGAATTTAGTGCATGATTTTCCGATACGTGTGTGCTACTATTCACTGTCCGAAACGATCTGGCCTGTCCGTATTCGATTATCAGGATGTTAGTCGACAGATGGCATGTCAATTTATTGCAAGGAAGAGGGGGAGCATCCCTATCAGGGAATTGACTGCGTCCGACGAAGTGCACGTCGAACCCGCCTAAGTTGGATAATAACCCTGTCAAAGCGAAGAAAGAGTTCCAGCTTTCGCACTAAATCTTCATCACTTCCTTTCTATTTTTCACTCGTGCTTCGCTTCCGTCTATGCGTGTTCGAGACATCTGATATCGACCATTTGTCCCGGTCCGGAAACACGCTACTTCCTTGACGGGAACAAGACAATCGAAGCTAGAGTTCCAGAGTTCTTTCAATGTTCGACTAGTCGATTCCTGTGCCGTGCTCTCATTATTTCCGAGATGAGCCATCGTGCAGAGGACGGTAAGACTACTGGTCGGTGTTCTGTTTATGATCTTTCCAATATTCCAACTTATGGTTGGGGATAGAAGAGATAAACCATCGCACGATAGGAAGTCTTAAGAATGTTTAATCTACTGAACCATCTTCTTTTTCTCTTTTCCTTAATAGCCCTTCATTTTTATGATGACCAAAAAGAAGTCTTGCTAAGGGAATAAAAAAAATAAAAATCGATCAAGTAGAAAAGAACACACCATTTTCCTCTTTGTACGTTAAAGCCTCAATTCGAGGACACGGATTCCACATAGAAAGCATAAAATAGAGAAGAATGTAGTGGTGATTTTCGCCTCTCATACTATTAAAATACCTGGTGTTGAAAGTATGTTTGAATACTAAGTCGATCAAAAAGATAGTCGCTTTGTATTTTAGACTAGTGGCAGGACTCTTTCTTTAAGTTGGATTATCTAGATGCAAAGTTTTTTCAAAGATGTCGCAAGTTGAAGTTTGGTAGGAGGAAATTTTTGCCGATCAGACTGTTGAAACTAAGCTCCTTGAAAACTGAATGTGATCTACTAGGCCTATGCAGAATCAAAATATTGGGCCCCATTTTGGTTAAAGAGAAGCTTTCGGTTTTTTCAATTTCCAAAATCGATATGTTTGGTAAGAATTCTCAGAAATGGAATTCACTGAATCCATGGGAAAGTATTTTTCTCATTTTTAGCCTGACATTCTGAAAATTTCGGGAGACTTTTTAGTCGTTTTCGAACGAGGGCAAGAGCTGGCAGTGATGCTCCTTCCATAATAATTTCATTTGCTCGGTGATGAAAATTAATTCTCATTAATTCTCTACTTGAATTCTACCGTAAAGAGAACGTTGAGGGCAATGTCACATCTGTCCTTTTTTTTCAGTTTTTCCAATGCGCCACCTGTTTTGCAAATTGACCATGGAGGTAATACAATGACATTTGAGACCAAAACAAGAGTTTTTCTCCAAAATCCTCACCCTCTATAAATCTCGTCAGTGAGGTGGCTTTAACCACACCTCAATCGCTCCTCACATCTCTCATCCCTTCTTAAATCTCTCTGCACGTCAGTTCGGTCCTCCTCTGCTTTGAGTCATGCAACTCTTGGGTTTTACTTTTGCAAAGTTACCCTTTCATCACCTCATTATCGCGATTGCTTTTGCATTGTGCTTTGTACAAGTCTCCTCCGCATCAAATGAAACCGATAGATCGCTTGCATTCAAGGCAAGGATAACTGGGGGACCCTCTCCAGGTGCTTAGCTCATGAAACAATATGGTCTTGTGGCTCTTCAATAATAGCTTTCGCCATGAACTCCCTCCCCAAATCGGATGGTTGCACCAGTTATGCACCTTAGTGCTGTCCAATAATTCTATCAGGAGGGAAATCCCCAAGAACACATCAGGTTGCATTAACCTCCATGGCATGGGCTTGTCTCAAAACAGAGTGGAGAAGTTCCTCCAGAGATAGGCTCACTAATAAAGCTTCGGGGACAAAACAATCCAACAGGAAGCAGCCCTTCAATCATTGGAACTTATCATCATTGGAGGAGCTTGGTCTTTACTATAATTACTTAGGAGGGAGTCTTCCTCGAGATCTAGGTCAACTGATCAACCTAACAACATTTGCCTTGGCGGGAAATTTGTTGTCCAGTACGGTTACGCATTCCCTCTACAATTTATCTTCATTAGTAATATTTGCCGTAAGATATAATCAAATACATGACATCCTCGATTCGAACCCCTATTTAGACCGTGAGGGATGAACTAAGAATCGGAATGTCAGCAATGAAGACAGATTGTGACTCAATCCTAGGGATTGTTCACAAGCTAACTAACTGATTAGGGGCAAGGCAATTCAGGGTCAAGGTTGCGACAAACCAGGGTATTCGACCATGTGAGGACCATTTGACCACAAGGATTGCCGTGGACAATCATGTGTCGTCACAAGTCATTCAATGAACGGGTATAGATCGATTTAGCTTAGGTATATACAGGTGACGGGTGACGCCACACAGTTAATGTACTGTTCATGAACGACCCTAATTCGATCCCGAACAATTGTGAGTTAGGACAGGCTGATCGATCCTATTTGATTAAATGACAAATGAGGGTCATTCACGAATCGACCAAGCTCAATTTAAAGTCATGCGTAAAACCCTGGGCAAGCATCGAACTCCATTCGAATCGAGTTACGTGAATTATGTTGATGCCATCTAAATTCGCGTAGGTCGCGTTAAAGCTATTTCTGATCAAAACTTACCTACAAGTACTAGTCCAATTACGGATATTGACTGTAGATATTTTCAAGGTGTTTCTTTCTAATTGAAATGATTTTAGTGAACCCGTGAGTGCATTAATTTATGAAATGCGCTAATTTGAGTACACAGACTTAAGTGAACCTAGAGATGAGGCCAATTTAGCCATTTAAATTGAAGTGAGATAAACTTTGTCAGGCCATGGACAATGGGTTAGGCGCCACTTTTGGGTGGACGAGAGGAATGGACCAAATTGCCCTTTAAGTCTAGCCAATAATTGAAGTTTCAAGAAGTCATCCTAGCTCTTGATCTTGGATAAGGTACATGGCTTAATGAAGGGCCAAGATTTGCTTTGCTCCCCAAGCTTTGGGTCAGGATGAGGGGGAGAACAATAATTCAAGGGCAATTAATGCTTGAAAGACAAGCTTTCTCTTCGAGTTTCTTCTCTCATCCGTGTGCCGCTTGGACACTGTCCCCATGCCTCGCCGTGCTGCTATCACTGCTCATTCATTGTCCGTGAGCT
Organism: Eucalyptus tenuipes; assembly: GCA_014182365.1. Classification (NCBI taxonomy): domain Eukaryota; kingdom Viridiplantae; phylum Streptophyta; class Magnoliopsida; order Myrtales; family Myrtaceae; genus Eucalyptus; species Eucalyptus tenuipes. The sequence continues at coordinate 30,959,250 of CM024543.1, read as the reverse complement.
GCTGTTGCTTGCTCGTCATCCTCAAACCACCACCGAACACCCCTAGTCCCATCCAATTGGTAGTAATTAGATTTCCTAAACGTCAGCTGCGATGTTGCATAACGCAATTTTAATTTAGGACCGCCTTTAGCGCCATAGGAATATCTTAGGTTGAGGAGCTCATGGGATTAATTTTGTATGATTTGCTCATGATATGCTTGAATTATGTGGTTCGGGATTGATCAAGGAGCACGTTTGTGAGAGTTGAGATTACTCAGGTTTGACGTGAGTAGTGGAAATGATTCACTTAGGCTAGGTTTGTCGTGATCGCTGTTTTGGATTGTTTGCTATTGCTACTTATGCTTGATCTTTATATATGAATGCTATGGATGGATACACGAGTGCCATATGGTATGATCTTTGCATGTCCATAGGTCACGGTCAAAGTTTGAGTTCATTAGGCTAGGTTTGCATATAAATTATTCACTTAGGCTAGGTTTGCCGTGATCGTCATTTTGGATTGTTTGCTATTGCTACTTATGCCTTATCTTTATATATGAATGCTATGGACCGATATATGAGCGCTATCTAGTATGGCATATAAATGTCCACAAATCATGGTCGAAGTTTGAGTTCACATTGGGCTATCAATTCTAGAATGGCATTGGTTCTTGGACATGCGTGGAAATGCATCGGGTCGGGTCACTCTCTTGATTCGGTGATATTCAGGCGTATTGTTCGATCCAGGTTTGACCTTGGCCAGTACTCAAGCATAAGAGGTCAAGCCACAATTCTAATTTCGTGCTCGACATACTTTATTGTCATATATGCAATAGGGCATGAGTTACACATCGCTTGGCATGCCTTTAGGGCATTTATACTTGGACTAATGAGAATGATAAAATCGATTACTTGAATGCTTGATTCGTGTGGTCATACGAGGAATACTGTCACCGATGAATTTCAAGACAATGCCCCTGAGTCAACGGAATACTTCATTATTAAGAACAATATTATGCCCCCACATCAATAGGATGCCATTCGTGGGATGTGTTATATTAAAACGATGCTTGATGGATTTCGGATGTCGTACTCAAGAGAGCGAGACGATGTCCCTAAGGTTTCCAGAAGAGCTGTAGGGTTTTGATTATAAGTGATTAATAATTGACTCAAGATAGTATAGCAGTATGGGATGTCATGTGATTCTCGAGGCGTTAAACGTGTGCACAGTGTTTGAGTGCTATATGCATGCTTTGAAAGTGGTTTCATGGCTCACACATACATGACATAGTCCTATATGAGGTGCATAGAACATGTGCATGATGTAAATGTCATTTTAGTGACTTAGAATGTAGATGTCCTAAAGGTTGTTGTTCGAGTCTTGAAGGCTTTGATAATATTGTGGATGCTCATATCCATCACGTGTGAATATTCTGGCTATTATTTGCATTAATTATGACATGTGTGGATAATATGCCTTTGTTTAGGATTCGAGGGACTTAGGTTGAGGATAAGTTCTATCATGTATGTAGTTTGAGGCAAAGCTTAAACTTTTCTATTGATCTGTCATCAACATATTTGGGTTGAGTAATCGAAAGGGTCCAATGCGAGGCATACGCGTATATGAGGTTTGGGATTTTTACTTATTGAGTTTTCAACTCACTATTGTTGTTTAACCTTTTTCAAGTCAATAGGTATGGATCCCTTATCTCACCGCTTCATGCGTTTTGGGGTGCCCATTAGCATGGAGACTACCGTGATAGACCTGTTTAGGGAGGACGCTATTTTTTGATGGGCACCACCACAGTTTGGGTAGATGAGGGGTAACACGACCTTGTCCCCCACTACTCTCGAGCGTGCTATGTGTGGTTTGATGGAAACCTCTTCGAACCCCTTTATGGGTTCCATGGTTCACCTGGACCAGCGAGGATGCAGGCTTGCCAAATAGCCCTGTGGATGATGCCTAAGGAGCAGTATCTAGTAGAGAAGCCGCTTTTTAGTTAGACAATAGAGAAGATAAGCTCCCCCGTGCAAATTTTAGTCCCCCCCCCCGGGATAACTTTTTGAGTGTGTGGAGATGACCAAATCAGAATGGCCCTAGAAGTGAGGACTTGTATCATTCTGATTAGATAAATAAAGATGGAAAGTTATGCAATACATGTAAGTGTTTTCTCCCTGACTATTCATTGTTTGTTTGTGGATTGATTAGGTGATTGGAGATTGCACGCTTTTGTATGTGCTTAAAGTCAAAGATAAAATCAATAGAACGGTGACGCCTTCTAGAACATCGCAAATTAATTCCAAGGAGGAGGATGACGTGTTCCCGAGCCAAGGGTAGGGACTTGGGGCATGACAAAATACATGGAAGTCTTCCCACTTCAATGGGCTTTGGTCTTCCCAACATAGAATTTTTCAGCATACACCATAATCAGTTTGTTGGATCAATCCCTCTGTGGATAGCGAATAATGCTACAACTCTGCAGATACTTCAACTTGGATCCAACAAACTCTCAAAAAATGTACCTTCTTTCGAAAGTTTGCATAACCTTCAAAAGTTGACCATAAGCTCTAACAACCTTGGCAATGGGGGATCTTGTGAATTAAGCTTCCTCTGTTCATTAACTAATATTACTGGCTTACTCGTGTTGAATATTCTGAGTAACAAACTTGGTGGGCTGTTCCCAAGATGCATTAGTAATTACTCCATAACTATCACAAAATTGGCATTAGACTTAAATCCTATTATTGGCGAGATTCCTAAAGCAATTGGCAATCTCGTGAACTTGGAAGTCTTGTAGATAGCTTACACCAGTATTTCAGGTGCTATCCTGTTTGAGATGGGAAATCTTCAAAATCTAACAGATCTTGAACTCTCCACAAACAATCTATCGGGGGTGATTCCATCCTCTTTGCAAAAGATGAAGAAATTGATTCTTTTATATCTTGATGGGAATAACTTTCACGAATACATTCCTTCACATCTACATAAATTTCAAAATCGGATGGATGTTGATCTTTTTAACAACAATCTCAGTGGTTCCATATTCCCAGTAGTTAAAACTATACTCTTTTTGAACTTGTCTCACAACCATTTGAATGGGGGCCCTTCCGGCAGAAGTAAGAAAAATGGACCATTTAGTTACTTTGGACATTTCAAGCAACATGTTTAGTGGTGAAATTCCGAGCACTTTAAGAGCGCGCATGACAAAATTTATGTTTCTCTATTTCTCTGTTTTTCTGTTCCCCGAAATAGGTTTGGAACAGAAATCCATTTGGTAATGTAATGTCATTTTTCTATTTCTGGAACAGATTTCTGTTCCAGAAATCGATTTGGAGCAAAAATTAGAAGTTAAAATTTTTAGCTTTTCTATTTCCGGAACAGAAATGAGAAATCAAAATTTTCTTCATCGTTCATTCTTGTCACCGCCAGTCACCCACTTGTCGCCCGTGGGATGCTGCAAGCCCGCCGCCGGTTTCCGGTTGCCCGTCACCGGTCGGCGGCTGACCGCTGGCACTGGACGTCAGCCGCCGGCCACCGCACTCCGCCCGCCCGTCACTAGATGTCAGACGCCCACCAGTCGTTGACTGCTCATCGCCAATCATTGGATGCCGGAGGCTCATCATCAACCACCGGGTGTTTGCCGACGATTGTTTGCCGCTCGCCACCGGCTGTCGGATGTCGGCCACCCACCACCCACCGCCAGACTTCGACCACTCCACCCGCTGCCAGCCTCCTGTCGCCTAACTCCAGATGTCAGACGTTAGACGTCAAACTCTGGACGTTAGACGTCGATTGCCGATCACTAGACTCCGGTGTCGGACTCCGGACTTTGGCCGCCCACCGCTGGTCACCGGACGCCGGTCGTTGCTACTCCTAGAAATAGAAATTTTATTCTGTTATCAAACGAATTTTTATTTCAAAAATAAAAATTTTGGATTGTTATCATACGCATTTCTTTACTCAGAAACTCGTCCATGGAATAGAAATTTTGTCATGCGCGCCCTAAGCGAACCTTTAATAGATTCAAAGTCAATGACAGTTTCTTCGTCCTCTTCGGGAGGTTGGGAGACGTAGCAGGAGGACTTCATCACTTATGCAAACGTGAGACAAATGCTTCTCTAACGTATCGTGAGGTTGGTAGATCGAGTACTTATATAGGCTATGAATAGTTTAGACCGTGAAGAATAAAGGTGTGTTCCAATGTTCCCTTGAAACGAAAGCTGGCGTATAAGAAATGAAATATTAGGGATGATGCTGTCATCTATACAGCTATACTGTGTAAAAGAAAGGCATACATGCGAGCCTGTACATGTCTCTTAAAGCTATGTGAGCAAGTACATTTATCCTTTTCCTCTTTTACGCTACCTAATTAGTTCGATCTATAAATACAAGTAGACATCACGCTTGCACGTCCTGCACAATACCAATGTCTATTGAGAAAGACCTTTTTTCTTTCCCTAAAACAACTCTAAATGATTCTACTCTTACTGTTATAGAAATCATGAGCTAAAAATATACTTAAAATGAAATTATCGTTATATATATAAATCTAAAAGGTAATAAAATGATACCATAGTATATCTTGATTAAGACAAAAATGATTGAAATGAAAAGATGCAATAGTACAATTACAAAGAGAACTTATGGAGAGGAATTGTGGGTGGCCAACCACAACGAGCTATCGTCATTGCAGTGGTTAGCTCGATAGTGGTGATCGCATGCCCGCGACAACCATTGTGGTGGTAATTGCATCTTTTTGGATGATCACTTTGGGCTGAACTGTTAGTAAAATCTTACATTGTTTATATACATGTACATAAGATACATTATTATAATGCATTTAAGTGATATGAGATTGTACTAATACTCTCTTGCGTTTAACCCCCTCGTGCACACGTGCTTAACTCGGTTTGACTATTGCGAAACACACATAATTCCTATTTGGTGTGAGTCAATTAAAGTGCTAAAGTCTAAATTATTCACCTATGCTTTGGTAATGTGTCATAGTATTTAGCGCAAAACCTTACACTAGCAGTGGGAAAACTCCATGTAAATACAACACATTATAAGCACGCATTTTATCGATGTGAAATTACATCAACAATGACATAAACATGAAAAACCATATCCATAGCTAGATCTCAATATTGATCTCAACCTACGTTAGTGACAATCGTCAGTGGCTACTAGTTATCAATGATCATCATTTGTGGTGGTCATCTGTCAACGAGACAACCACCATCGCGATGGACACCTATCAAGGACAACCATCATGACAATGGTCCTCATCCAAGGCAATCGATTGGACTTGTGGGGAAATTTAAATATAAATTTTATAAAATACACATACCTTTAAGTACTTTTACAATGGAAGCTATAAAAAGAAGAGGACCATAACACCCAAATTTTTTTAAAAAGATATTGATGTGGTTGACTAGTCACTGTTAAATGGTGAAGTGGTGCCAACATGGAGTCTTCCATCGCTTTTTCGAAAAATATAAAATTGCACAAATGTAGAAGAAAGCAACCCTGGTCACTTGACAGCCGGAGGCACTCAACAGAATTTCAAAGATTTCCACTCGCCTAGAAATTGGATTAGATGGGTCGCCGTAGGTTTTCTCAAAATATAATTTGTAATTGAGGAAGAAATCATTATTGTATTTATTATTGTTTACTTTTGAAGAAAAATACTTTATTACAAAATTAACTTCTAATCCATAAAAAATAATGGTCAAGTGTCACTTGATCATGTGTTACCGATAGTAATAGTCTTAATTCTAGTTACTAGAGAATCCTTCTAGAGTAACTTGATATAAGCCAAAAGTACGAGGAGCCATTCGGAAGCACAATGATTTCGTTATTAGTCTGAAAGCCAATATTTATTGTGTTTTTTCATGTTTCAACTTGAATTCATCTTTCTTATGACATTAACTATTTATTTTTTTTGGTAGTGATTATATTATTTTACTTGCAATTATCTATATTTTGGTATGTGGTTTATATTTTCATGTTTCAACTTGAATTGATCTTTCTTATGACATTAACTATTTTTTTGGTAGTGATTATATTATTTTACTTGCAATTATCTATATTTTGAATTGATCTTTCTTATGACATTAACTATTTTTTTTCGGTAGAGATTATATTATTTTACTTGCAATTATCTATATTTTGGTATGTGGTTTATTCTAAAATTATCTTTTTCTTATGTTATTTTTCTTTTCTCAAATGAAGGAATCTCATGGGATTTGAGGAAATCTCCCAAAATGAGATTTTCCAGTTTTAATTTTTTGAAGGAAACCAATTAAATAAGTTAACAGGTTTCTACTGACCAAAAAAAAAAAAGTTAACTGGTTTCCTTCAAATAATTTGATGTGGCGAACCCACCGAATTTAAGGTGGGGAACCCATTGTTTGAATTTTGGAATATAACAGCACCGTCACCTATTCTTTTCCCTTCTAATAAAATGTTGGTAAGTCACTAATAAGTTATATTTAAAAAAAAAAAAAAACACTGAGCATTTTCCTGATCAACAATTTTTTTGCACTTATCAACACTGTATTAAATTTACCAAATCAACATGATCAAATCTTACCGGCCCATCAAGCACTCTCATCTTATTGCTTTACTTCAACTTCTTCGCATAACAGTGACGGTGAAGTCATCAATCATGATCAAATCTTCAAATAATGCAAATTTCATTCAGAACAAGACAACAAACTAGAAGGAAAGGAGTGGACTGAGCTAAATTTTATGTAAGAAGCTCTGATTTAGCAATTCCAAAAATCAACCAGTCCACAATTCTAGAATACACTTTATTTTCTTCCCCTCTTCTACATGTGTTAAATTATCATAAATCTGCAAAAAGATTGTACGTCTTGGAATCTACAGCAATAAGCCTCAAGGCCGCGATTGCTGCTGCAACTGACATACACCCGAAGAAACAGACATTAAGCCAATGCCATGACTTCTGTAAGGAAGACATTTTGTTCTGCTTCGCCATCAAATACATGTGGTTGGCGAGGATGAACGTGAGAGGGAACGTGCTTATCGCCCCAGTGAGGCTCTCAAAGTCGCCAAGGAAAGGGAGGAGGGCAGCGACCAGCGTGTTGATGGTGAGATATCCGCCTCTCACAAGAATCCTAAAGGACAAGTTCTTGAATTCCAAAGCGCTCCCGCTGATGCCAAAGCGGGTGTCCATGTACTCGTACATTGGACTAGCAAATATCTGCAGAAGACAAAGGACGATAAAAAGGGTCATAGCTAGACTAAAGATGAAGAAAATTCTAGCGTCTCAATGTAACTTTGCTAAAACACAAGGATAGGTGCAATGTAAATATGGAGATGATGAAAAAAAAATGAACAGGGCAAGAGGAAATACATGCAAAGAAATGACCGTTTGCAGGAAGGCAGAAATGTTGGCTAATGCCTTCACCCAAACTGGACCGCTGACACTATTGAGCAAATAGGACGAGGTTGAGGACCCATAGGCCCAATATCCGACAAACGTGACTGCATACATCGGTAAACATCCAATGGTGAACTGAAAGTAGAGAGCTTTCAGCATGTTCTTCACAGCAGGTTCTCTCACCGTTGCCTGTCAGATACACAAAACAATGAACACTGAGGCACGTGTGTACATTGTAGATTTGATGGCAGAAGAAAATTTAAGCAGCATCTCTCCATCAAGCAGATGTTGGACAAAAATTTTAGCAATGTTCATGAGAATGGAGAATCATCATTGAATGGCTAGAAGAAGAAAAATATTTCGATCATAGTTGACTATAATAGAATCAGACTGTGCTCCGCCTAAAATGATCAGAAGAGACATAGGGTCATTCCCAAGTATAATAATCAATTCTATTGGCTACTTGATCTAAACTCAAGCAAGCAAAGATTTTTTCCATGCTTGTGCTGTAAACTTCTCTTTTCTCTTTAAAGGTCAAGGATTCAACTTTAAAGAGTACCTGAATCTCTGGAAGCATTCCTGTATTATAGGCAAAAACAAGATTTGCTGCAGCACCGATGGTGGTAAAGATTTTGCTTGTTTTATCGCCTGGTATGCTATAATCTCTGGCTGGAGAATTAAGGCCTATAAAACCAAGAACAACTTTTAGAATTTCCATGTCATCAAGAGAGCTTTTTCTTCAGAAAATACCATAAAATTGCGTCAGATTTCCACCACATAACACAGTCCGCAAAATATTATAGTTAAGATGTTACAGTAGACGTGGCTTGACTGCAGTTGGGGGCATTCAACCAAAAGAAGATAACCTATTGATGGCAAACTATAGTGCTAGATGTGATAGCCTTTAGATAGGCATTTCCTTCAACCATTCATTGGTCAATTGCGACAAGTTCAAGGAGAGAGAATTGCAGCAATTTTCAATTGACAATATGTATAATCAACTAATGGGTAATTAGGAAACTAATGGCAAGAAACCAGGCATATACAGCAGCTATTTCTGAGAATCTTCAACAAATATACATGGGAGATCAGATTACTTAGACACAAAAAGGACAGGTGGTGCTATGCTCGGCACTGAAAATAGTGTTCCATTTTCAGTTTTTCTTTCCAAATCCTTTCCTTTGATTAAAGGATGTGGCAGTTTCATATTAGCCCATTCAAGTACATACGAGGCAAACTACATAGCTAAAACTTCCAGATTCAATCCACATGCAAGCACAATTTCAGGCCAAGGACAGAGGCAAAAGAAAAGCCCGGGGGCCTAATAGGCTAATTATGGAATACAGTGCATCAATAGGATACTGTAACAATATAAGTAAAAAATGTTAATTTACCATCTCGTAGAGCCAGTACAAATGCAGTAACGATGTACACCAGACTGAGGACTGTGGAAACTCCCAGCCAGACCCTCAAAGCTGATAAATAAGGTATCCCGATGGCAAACAAGGCACAGACAAAACCCGTTATGGCAATGAAGTAAGGAAGCTTCATCACATGGTCATCCCGGAAGAGAACATAAACCGCCTGCATAATGAAGATGAGGACATAAATACAAGTATTACACCAAGTGATCAGAATACCAAGAGCAAAAAGTCTAGATGGAAGGAAAAAATCCACATATTTGAATTAAAGAAAAGTAACAGATTTATCATGTGGAGAGAAGAACAATTCAAAACAGCAGGGACCATGGGACTTTTGTCCTGTTTCGTGCAAAATTGAATGATTCTTTGATTTACTTGTGATGGAGTTCAACAGTAAGAAAAACTTTTAGCAAGTAGATTTTCCTTCCACTTGATTTTACCTTCAGAGCCTCACCAGCCAAAATGATAAATCCAGTGTTAATCATGAAGAGATTAACATACTGTAATCCCCATGTAAGAGAATAAGCTTTCCTACCTGCAGCAGGCCAGAAAAGAATAAGGTTCATTTCCACATCAGGAGTAATGAGAGATAATAAAGATTCATCCTGTTTGCTCTCATACCATATATATGTCCAGCAAGGTCTCTATATCTAATGTGCCTCTTTCCACCAAATTCATGAAGCTTGGCAATGAGAACATTCGCGTTCAGCGAAATAGCTGCTGCGGCAATTAATCCAAGTACTCCAGGGACCCAGCCAAGAGGAACCATGATGGTTCCTGAATATCCAAGAACAAAAACACTGTTGACGCTAGTTGTTAGGACGAATGCTGCCTGGGACCATGAATCTGCAACATGCCAGGGAAAGCTAATCGGAAACGTGAAACATTAATCAAAATAAGCTAAAATTATCAACATGACCAAACATGGAAGAAAAGATAAATGTTGAGCTTTCATATAGTAATCAATATACTAGGCATAAGGCCAAGCATGCCCTCACTTCTTCCAATACTGTTGATTGGTTAAAATTCAGGAAGTGGCCAATTCATGATTCCTTCCTCCTCAGCTCTTCCCTCAAATCCAAACAGAATACCACGCGGGTGCAGCCATGTACAAAAAAATCACGAAAGAATAGCATTTCTCCTGCAGAACAACAGAATGCCCAGAGACAACTTACATCTACTCCACAGATTGAAACGTCACCCTTTTTACCTCCAATCCTCCTCTTCTAACTCATGAAAGCAGCCCAACATTCAACAAGAAATTAAGAACAGCGCAACATTCAACAAGAAATTAAGTTCAATGTTTTCCCTGCTTCAGCAACATTGATTGAAATTAAAAAATATCACCTCCCACCACATCATAAAATCCCCTTTTTCCGTCATGCTGACCCTTCTCCAACCATTCAACATATCAATAGCCATAGCAAGCACCTCATCAATCTATACTCCTCTCTTGCTAACTTATCAAGGAAAATGCACTTTCCAAGAACAAACAAGGGTACACCAAAAATCCCATCATCAAAAATACTAAAAAGCCTAATCGGACATGGCCAGCTCTGAAGTTTTACATTGCCGAGCATACACAAAGCGCTACTCGAAGCCAAAAAATTCAGTCCTTTTTGCACGAAAAATGGAGGCAAAAGGAAGAAAGAATATATGGTGAAATTTTTTTCTTGGAACGTGCCCTTTTTCCATCAAGCGCCGACTAGAAAGTACAACGTGCGGATCCCTCGTAAAGACCTTCGTTTACCTCGCAAAGGAGAAACATACACAAACACAGCTAAAAAATCAAAGGAACCCAATTGCAAACATTGGCAAAGGTCCTCCTGAAAGAGCAATCCAAAGGAAAAACGCCAGAAAAATCCCCATTTTTTCCCTCCACAGAAATTACATGCTAGCCAACCCAATCCAAACCTGTAGATAAAGGCCGAGGAAAAAAAAAACAAAACAGGAACGAGAACGATCACGTTCCTACCGTACCTCTGCTAATGAGATGCGCAGTTTCCGGGACCTCCACGCCCTCGAAATGCCCATCGCCATCGACCTTCCTCGAACCCACCTCGCCGCCTGCCTCCATCGTCATTTGCTGTTCTCCTCCTTCCTCGCCAACTCCGCCACCGTTTTCCAGGAGCAGTTCCTCCGCCTCCTCCAAAATGCCGGTTCTCGTCGACAGAGCCAGCGTATCCAGCCCCGGCTCCCCCCACTCCCGTATTTAAAGCGAAAATTAATCGTAGCCAGCCAAAAAAAAAAAAACCCAGCCCAAAATAAAAAAGTTGCCCAATGAGAATCCGAGAAAATTAAAATAGCTTCCTCAGATTCAAAAAGCGACCCCCTCTCGAGTCTTTCGCTCTCGGTCGCACCCTGCATCATGCATGGTATCCCATCACAGAGAGAAAGAGATAGAGAGGGAGAGACAGAGAGAGAGAGGGAATCGTGCCCACTCCCGTAAAACTAAAGCGGCGTTGGGGGATTGGTTTACAGAGAGCTCCTGAATTTTCCGTGTCGGTAACAAGGATCGCTACGTGGGGACCACTGACCGTTTCGGTGGTGCTCGCAGGTTCGTGGTGGGGGGTTGGCTTTTCGGATTTTCCGAGGCCGATGAGGTCGCGGGATTCGTTGGCTTACGGTTGGGCCGATGCAGGGAGCAGGTCCGGTCGATCCTCGCGATCTGACGGGCGATCGGGCGCGCCACGTCGTGCGGAGCGCTCGGATGCTCTGCGCGCGCACCTCGCAGGAGAATGTCTCAGGTCGGCCAACGGGAATCGAGCATGGTGGCTAAAACCGAGAACGATGTAAGTGAAGTGCGATATCTCACGTGTAGCCCCCCCAAACGTTTATCATTCTTACTTGCTGCTCCTTAGTTTTACTTTTTTTGTTTGATATGCAGTAATGCTGTTTCTGACGCAGACAGTACGCTAATAGAAAGCCGACACGTGCGGAAGAGACAAAGAGTGAGCAAGCAGATGTTTCATTTGATTTTGGATTTCTGGACATTCCAACTTATCAAAAAGGATTTACGAATGCGTACGGAGGAATATTAGTATTTTGGTGAACCGAGGTGGTTGGTTGATTGATGACTTATGGAGGAAAGATTCCTCATTTGATTTTCGGGGGAGAGATGAAATACGAGACGAAATGATTCCCTCTTGTTTCCTCTTATTTTGTTTCATATGTTCTCCATCTTTTGTCGAGTTGTAATTGAATGTCATATAGAACACACCATATAAGTAACTCTTTACGATCCATGGAATTGCACGACCTTTGGCTATGTAATTAGGAAAAAAATCTACATCAAAACTCGAAAGATGGTAGGGAATCATGATTGTGCTTGACTATCTTTTACTTTTTTGTTTCTTATGCAGTACTACTCTTCGAGACAAAAGTCACGCAAATAGAAAATCGACACGTGGGGAAGAGAAGAGAGCGAGGAAGTAGATATTTCATTTGAAATTGGATTTCTCTATTTCAACTTATCGCAAAGATTCACGGACATGTACGAAGGAATAGTAGTATTTTGGTGAGCCAACTTGGTTAGTTGATTGATGATTCCTTGTTTGATTTTCGGGGGAGAGATGAAATACGAGAAGAAATGATTCCCTCTTTTTTCCTCTTATTTTATTTTATATATTCTTTTTCTTTTATATAGAGGATAACTAAATCATGCGTAAAGTAATAATTGAATGTCAAATAGGACGTACTATATCAGTAACTTTCCATAATTCATGGGATTGCACAATCTTTCGCTATGCAATTAGGAAGTGCATTTGTTTCTCTTTGGTATACTTTGTAAAAGGAAAAAATATCTACATCAAAATTCGAAAAGATGGTAGGGACATCATGAACGTGCCTGAGTATCTTTTTTACTCCCTAGGGCTTGCGTTTGGAACCTGTTTATCCGCGAAAAAGTAAAAATCACATTTGCACAGCGGCCATCTGATTAATCAAGCTCGTTTTTAAGAAGGAAAGACCCGAGGGAAAAGAACTAATGGAGATGCCAGATTCGTCAACGAGAGACAGGTGGGCTGCGGAAGTTGCCATCCATGGATGGAGAAGAAAAAGTAGAAGGTGAACTCTGAAGCTAGAGAAGGAGCATGCTTGACGCAAAGGGACAAGACAAAGTGATCCTATAATTGAACTGCTCTTGCGCCGAACGTTGGTGCAGCTGAGAAGGACATGAACCCACCATTGAGAGAGAGAGAGAGAGAGAGAGCGAGAGAGTTCTACTCAGAAAGAGGGCTGGGGCTGTTTCATTGACCTACATCACAATTGCCGTGCCGCCCATGAGAATGGTGTTTTTTACGTGGCAATCATCATATCATGAGGCGATGATGCCTCGAAAAAAAGTCGCCCCTCACCTAATGAAGGTTACCAAGTTGGATTAAAATGCAAAAAATTAAAAATCGCACAAATAACGTGATTGATCAATAACACGGCGTCAATGTAGCAAGCGAGGTGTACTTTTTCAATTTAGAGAGCACATGATAATCATTTCGTTTCTCTATTTTTTCCATTTTTTTCCAGAAACTAGTTTGTTATAGAAATCAGTTTAGTAACACAATTTCATTTTTCTATATTTGAGACAAATTTTTAGCCTAAAGATAGATTTGGAAAAGAAATGAGAAGTTAAATTTTTTTACTTTTTTAATTTGTGGAATGGAAACAAAAATAAAAACTCTTCTTATCACTCACCCCCATCGCTTGCCGCCCATTGATGTATGATTTCTACATTGATGTTTTCAATTCAATTGATCAAAGTGGAGCACGATGAATGAAAACGAGTATGCGAGAGAGATATTTAAGAAGGCCTATCATATGAAAATCTGTTCCAAGAGGAAAAAAAAAATTATGTCATTATCGAACTCGTATCTCTACTCAAAATCTTATTTAGAGAATAGATTCGAAATTGTTTCTAAGAATAAAATGGTTATCATTTACATTCTTAGCAATCCCAATCCGAATATAAATTGGTAGAAGAAAAATTGATTCTAATAAAACTTTCATAACACATACGAATATGGCTCGCAAGAAGGCCAAATATCTAACACTTATTGGAGTGTCGATTCGAGTGGTCCTTTTCTTCCACACCATGGAGGGAATCATTGATGTGGTCGACCAATATTCAAAAGCAATCGTTCACTCATATTTCTTTAGTCTCAAATGAGTACACTTTGGATATAATTGATGTCATATCATGCATTACCAATCTCATTATTGCGCTTCCTATGTTTGGACCGTTGTTTTAAAATAATGAAGCAATGCAAGTGGCACAAATCCACCAACGGTCACGAACGGACAACGCCCTCCACTACCTAAAAGGAAGAGCACCGTTGTTGATGTTCGCAGTGACGCTATATACACTTTCTCTAAAGAAGAAAAGGAGAGTTTATATTATTGTTGCGATACAATTTTGAATAGCTCGACGAGTCGAAAGAAGATGCTCGAGTTTTTTGCTGCATATATCTTTCTTCGAATGCCGGGGGAGAAGCTTTTCTAAGGCAAAGTGCCGTCTTTTCGAGGTCGCATGGGTCCGTAGCTTTATATTATATTATACAGCAGGGAATAATTGTTCCACTTCTAAATCTGCTTTAATATGGTACAGAGCAGCAAGAATATGAGCATTAATCTTTTGTTGCCCTTTAAACTTAAATTAAAGAACAGTGTGAAGTTTCAAGAGCCATCTCGAAAGGAGGAAAGATGGTCACAGAAAAGCACCATCCCTGGGTTAAGACATTGGCATATTCTGCTGCAGGTGCTTGATGGAGTAAGAAGCGATGTACGCGTACATCCGGTAACCCTTTCTGGTGAAATAAGTCAGATCAGTTCGCCTTAGGGGTGAAACAAGTCTGAGCAATTCTCATCGGTCAGCGCAGAATTACTGTCTTCTTCGGATAACATGACATTTAGGCATGCCTCTTGTAATTCCTTTTCCTTGAAGCCCCCAAACCTGGAGGAGACAATGAACCCTTAACCGATTACAGAGCAAAACCGACACAGGGGACCATCCACAGATAAGAGATTTTTGCTTTCTCGAGGGATCGAATTCTCAACTCCGAGCTTACATGTCCCAAGCCTCTTCCTGCTCGCGACCACTAATAGGCCGACTGGCTAGGGTCTTGGAGAAGGATCTTTAACCAAATGCTCGGACGGCAACAGGGCAACAACCGCACGATAGCGACTTAGATATTCAAAACCAATTATTGAGATTGTCCGGTTGTCTTTACTCTCGGACAGAGAGCAACGAAACAGGACAAGTTGGTAGTTGTGAATGTGCTCTTCTTGCACCCACGAGAGTGGCGGATGGCAACAAGCCCAAGAATATCTGCAAATAGAGACGTCCCTTCAAAGACCTGCAAGGAGGAGGAATTTACGTCTTGGTTGGTATAGGGCCATAGAGCGGCACAGATACCGTGACCTCCCTTATTTTTCTTGTTCTTTCGCCACAGATGGTACTCCTTTCATCTCTTGTTCTTTTCTTTTTCATAACATTTCTTGGTTCAACAAGAAGCGCGTCGTACTCAAGCGTATCTCGTTTTAACACCTATACGAAGTATCCAAATACGGTAGACATCTATTTATCAACGACTATCAATCCGGTAAAGAACAGTTTCTCGATCTGACCCCTCAACAAGACTCGAGGTATTTATTTCTCTAGTGGGCCTTGTGAGCCCACTCTCCCCACGGGCAAATTTCAAACTCAACATTCTTCTCCCTAAGGCCCGCAAATGGACACAGGCCCATACACCCACCACAGCTCATCACTGATGAGTCATCAGCCGTTAGAATATTTCAAATAGCTTGACATCGCAAACTCCACTAATTTTATATATATCATATGATTACTCATAAGTAATTGGTGCAACAAAAGATCCGCGGATCGAAATTTACATTTTACTTTTTATTTTTGCCCTCGGGCTGACTGAAAATCATGAGAAGTGGAAACAGAGAATAAGAAGTTGACCGAATCAAATTCGCATTCAGATGAAAAATTACTCATCTCACCCAAAAAGCAGAAAAGGAATTTGATTAGCCTCGTATTATTCGCCAAAAGGTAAGAACAAGGCAATGGCTGCAAGCAACATTCACCACAAGCGTCACAGCTGAGGCGATCCTAGCTAAATTCTCGATGTTTATTCCAACCTCAACCCACAAACTGTCCTGACGATCATTGATAAATAAGAAAGGGTAAAACTACGGCTTTAGTGAATAACATCGTTCTTTTAAATCCTAAAATGACTACACTTGCGTAGAAGGTTTGTACCTCCACTAAAATTGCCATGTTCACCAGAAGCCACCACACTAGCTAGTGCTAACGACCTACATTGCGAAGCCTGTTTCGCCTTGTCCATATAGAGAACAACAAATTCTCATGGAGTAGCCATGTTTTCCTACAACATGTTGAAGTTTCCTCAGGGGCTGCAGAAGTAGACATTGGACGTGGATATGCACCGTAGAAGTGCTACGAACAAAGCCAGGCTTACTAAAAAGGGAATTAGAGAGAACGAGCGAAATGCTTAGGGGGAGATGGGAAACAGGTGAAAGACGAAAAGGTGATGCATCTAAACATTTGTAAGCAGACGGAAAACAGCAACGTGACACCTCCGCAGCTACAGAAAATGCATTGATTTCTCTTGGCACAGTCCCAAGGAAAGGATAACTCAGTTCACACGATCGCAAACCCACCACAAGCAGCTACACACCGCGGTTTCTATTCATACGTGGACACCTAGACATATTTGCGTAATTCCTTTCACAGAAGGAGCTACAAGTTCACTAGATCCATAGAGCACAAAATGAACAATACCCAAGACTAGCATGTACAAAATTAAGCGATCAGCTCATAAATCAATGCTTACCACCTTCGACGTCCTTCCCCGCGACCACATTGATCTTTTCATACTTGAAGTCCGCAGCACGCAAAACAGGACATTCCACCGGAAATACAGTGTGCCTATTAGCAACAATTGCCCACAGAAAGAGCCCCAAGAATGCCAACAATGCTCCACACCCCGTGGCGAAAATTACCCTGCCAAGAATCGCCAAGGGACAGTTACCTCTCTTGCGCAGCTTGCCGTGCTCGCTAGAATAGCCATGTGGTCTTGCAGGCAAAGAATGCATCGACATCGGAATTTTCCTAGGCTTAAACCTCCATGAGTATACACTAATAGTCTGCGATGAATTCCCATTTGCCGAGCTTATACCGACATAAACATCCTCGCCCTTCCACATTCGCAACAAGTCAATCGAGTATGCGATGATTGGATCATATGGTCTTGGATCCCTAAACTTACTCAGCCTAACCTCGAGTCTCTTCGAGCTCCCGTCGTAATCCACCCAAGACTTCAATTTCTCCCCACTGCTCAGCGCTAAGCCTACAGACGACGCATTGCAGACGCTAACGGACCTGAAATTGCCCAAATCTACACCTACATGGTTCGCATTCACATCGCCTACTTCCTCATTCATCCAAGCATCGTACTCAACCCCGATGAACCTGTGATCCCCGGATAGACCGAACGCTTCCGCTCCGAGCCTAAAATCCCTCGGGAACAGCACGAGAGCGAGGCCGTCGGCGTTGCCGGGCGAGATCGAGAAGGCGAACTCGGACGAGAACGACGTCGGAGCGGCCGACCTCAGGTCGGCGAACCGGAAGGGCTCCGGCCACTGGAGGAAGCCGGAGCTGGAGGCCGAGGGGCGCGTGACCCGCACGTGGGACCCCCGCCGCCGGCGCGGCCGGCCACCAGAGCGGCGTCGCCGAGGAGGGAGATGCCGTCGTCGAAACCGGGGAGGCCGACTAGGGTTTCGGGCATGAGGACGAGAGGGACGGAGGCCCTGGCTAGAGCGAGCAGGGGGACGACAATGTGGATGATCAGGAGGCGAGAGAAGGCGAGAGCGGGAGGTCTAGACGACATGGTCGCTTGAAGTCGCTTGAAGCGATCGGTTGTGGGGTTTCAGTAGCAGAGAGCAAAGAGCAGAGGAAATGCAGGAGAAAGAAGAAGCACGAAAGGAACAAGACGAGCGTGGACGATTCGCGCGCGTGGGGTTGGGAGTACGGATTGAGGAATTTGTTCTGGGCCGTGGAGGCCCGAAAGGCAAAGCCATGCCTGGTCCATTGGTGCATAGGCCTTCGGACTAGGCCTGGCCTTGCCATCGACTTTCGCAATGAGGCCGCTCTCCTTGACCCGCTCGATGGGCGGGCCGGACCTCGCACCGGTCCAACATCCTTGGGCATCATACGTTGTGATTAGGGGTGAGCATATTAGAGGTGAAGTATGGTCCCAAGTTACGGCCCACCCCTAACCCTAAGCAAATCCAAATTCGTACGCATCTTTGAGTTAAATTTTTTAGACTAAGGACCGACCCTATTGAACTTGAGATCCAGGACCAGACCGACCTAGTGAGTTCGGTCCGGTTCTAGGATCAACCTGGGATCAACCGATAATTTTTTATTTCATTATTTTGTATTCTTTGAAAAAGCGATTGAGGATTGTACCGACCCAATGAGTTCGGTCCGGTTTCGGGGTCAACCTGGACCAACCGATAATTTTTTATTTCATTTTGTATACTCCTTGAAAAAGCGATTGAGGACCGGATCGACCCAATGGATTTAGTCCAGTTCCAGGGTCAACCCGAGACCAACCGATAATTTTTATTTCATTTTTTGTACTCTTTGAAAAAAAAAACGATTAAGGACCAAACCAACCCAATAAGTTCGATCTAGTTCCAGGGTCAACCCAGAACAACCAATAATTTTTTATTTCACTTTTTGTACTTCTTGAAAAAGCGATTGAAGACCGGTCCGATCCAATGGGTTCGATAATGAGCGAAGTCAGCTAAGAAAGGCAAGCGACGAGGGTTGAATGAGGTGAGCGTCGAACGGAGTGGGCATTGAGTGTCGAACGGGAAGCAACAAGTCAAGCAAGCATCGAGTGGCGAGCGACACGAGTGACCCAAAGCAAGTGAGACGAGTGTCGAGTGTCGAGTGGCGAGCAGAGAAGTTGTTTTTTTCGATTTTAGTAAATTGAAGATTAAGTGGACAAATAAGATAGAAGAAAACGGATACTATAAAAGAATGTCATAATGAGCTGTTTTTATCCTTTTGGACACCGTGAGGACTCCTCACAAAAACATTTTCTTCATTCTTAAATTATGATTATTGATACTATAAAAGACATTAAAAATCTAAGTTATTAAAGAATAATGTAAAATTACTTAAACTCCTCATAAAAGATTTGTTTAATGTTGTTGACGCCGTTTATTTTAATATTTTTCTATAAAAAAATTATAAATAATATATTAAATATATATATAGAGTTAGGGTTGGTCCGGGTTGGACTGACCCTAAATTCATAGAATCGAGGACCAACCTGCACAATGCTGGTCCAAGAATCCTAGGATCAAAGACCGACCTAATCTCTCTAGGAATCGGACCGGGATCAGTAGGGTTGGGCCGGTCCTAGTCCGATCCAAGGTTGGTCCAGGGTTGACCCTAAACCAATGCTCAACCCTAGAGCATTTATCCCGATTCAATTTGGGAATTAGCCCAACATGATCGAATAGATCAGTTCAAGCCCTATTCTCAGGTGAACCAAGTTGGTTCATAAGAAAACATTGGGTATTCAAATTGTGCCAACTCAACAAACTGCTAGTCTACTCATTATGCGACACATGTCTCTCGCAAGTTCACCATAAGAGATCTCTCCTTTTGTCTCTCTCTCTCCCTCTCACATAGACCTAGCTCTACTCTCTCTCTTGGCCGCCTCCACCTCGTCCATTGCCTCTACCATTGCCTCGTATGCCAATCCCCCTCTGACAATGGCTCCACCATTAAGGTCTTTCACCACCCCCTGGTCCAAGAACAAGCCCAAGTGTCCTTTCATCATCACTTGCCACCCCAAGCCCTCCCTTAACCCTTGCATTCTTGAGATCTCTTGCGGCTATGATATCATTGCTTCCCTAAATAGGTCATTCGCTACTCCCCTCCCCTCTTGGAAGTCCAAGAACGATCCCAAACCCCACATCATCAATGACCCTGTGGCCTCTCTCGGCCCCTACATCCTCAAGGTCCTTTGCTACTCCAAAATCATTGCCTTCCAAGCCAGCTTATGGATTTGGCAGGGTAGAGCCCTCGCCAAATCCGATGAAAGCAACACTCACCTATGGCCAATTGCGGCCATGGCCAAAGGGAAAGAAAGATTAAAGAGAGAGAGAGAGAGAGAGAGAGAGAGAGAGAGAAATGGTGAATAAGTAGAGAAACAGAGGTGTGAGAGGAGAGAGACAAAAGGAGAAAAGGATTTGACAATGGACTTGTCAGGGACAAGCATAGCGTGGTGAGTTGATTAGTAATTTATTAAGTTGGCACAACTTGAGTACCTAATATTTTCTCGTGGGTTCATGAGTAGAAACCTTGGGGTTAGTTATTTTTCTAAATTGCTAGCGTAAAATCAATTTTCGACCGATTTCTAATCTAATTTAAAAGATTGATATAGAAGTTGTTGCAAAAGAAAGTTGATTCAAGGTAATATGGAAGTCTTGAAGTGCCACCACCAATTTGCATATATATATAAAGTTAAAGAAAATACTTGTGACCTAATTTTTAGGCCTACTTTGATACATGCCTAAAAGTGACTAATTTTAAGGGTGTATAAAAGAATTGGGAACTACTCAGAATCGGACCGAATCAGCTCAAATCGGGCAACTCTTATGGGACTAAGTCCATTTTACAATTTCCATTTACTATAACTGATAAGTATTGGTCTAGTTTCAAGAGTGGAATTGCTCACTTGGATTGGATTGGACCGATGCGCACGCGCGCACATCTATATTAATTTTTATGTTGAAATTTTCAAAAATTCTAAACCCTTTTTTTTTGTCCTTCTCATGTCATGTCATTTTAGGTCACTTCTTTTCACGTCTCCCACAAACTCTCACACTCCCCAAGATATGCTCTCTCCGAGAGAGAGAGAGAGAGAGAGATAGATGCAAATCTTCTTCCCACCTCGCTCTCTCCCTCTTCCCCCTCATCCTCCAGCACATGCCTTCACTCACGCTCCACCCTCTCCTTGCCGTACTCATCCTTGCCCCTTGTCTCACCTTCTCCCATCTATACTCATGCCGCCCTATGACTCATGCCCACCCTTCCTCACCTCTCGCTTTCCCTCTCTCTCCTCATTGTCCACCACCACGCCTCCACTCTCGCTCCACCTCATTGTCCCTATACACATCCTCACTCCTCATATCGCCCTTTCCCACTTTGCTCCACCTCATCCAATGACTAGGGGTGTCCAAAAGAACCGAGACCCGCCCGGACCGCCCGGAACTGGTGGGTATCGGTCCGGTTCATGATTCAATGGGTGGATCCGCCCACTCGCTCACCCGGACCGAACTGTTTATATTATAATAATATATTAATTTTTAATATTAAAAAAATTCGAAATTAGCAAGTCTAAAATTTAGGGCTCAAATTACCATATTGTCTTAATTCATTACTCTCCTACTCCATCTTGTCTCTCTCAATTCAAAATCTCCCCAAGCTCCCTCTTCCTCTCCGATTCACCTCCGGATCTCTACTCATCTCCCTTTGAGTCTTAGTCTGAACTCGGCGAAATAGTAAGTTAATTCTCTTTTCCTCCCTCGAACTTGAACTCTCTCTCCATGTCGTCGCCACCTCCGCATTCACTGTCACTATCGTCCTCTTCGTTGTTGGGCTCCTCTCGCTTCTACCTCCCCTCTTCCTCCTCCCCCTCCTCAGGCTTCTCCCCATCATCCTCATCTTCGGGGACGGATGAACTCTAGGTCTAAGAACGGCTCATCGTCCCTGTTGTCCTCCTCATTGTTGGTCTCAAGGGAGGAGTCGGAGATGACGGAGGCGGTGGCCAAGATGGTGGTGGTGGCCGAGACGGAAGTGGAGCGAGGGTCACAATCGATTGAAAGCGAAAAGGGGAAGGCGTGTAGTTGGACCGGTTCTATGGATCCACCCAGGAATCAAACTGGACCGGCGGTTCGGTTCTCAGGTGGATCCATACAACTAGCGGCTGGTTCCCGGTTTCAATTTTTCGGAACCAATTCTTAGCGGGCGGTTCCCGATTCTAGATTGGGAACCACCCGCCCCGACCATGCACACCCCTACCAATGACCCATGCTTGCCCTTCCCCTCCTCTTCTGTCCCTCCCTACCCCTTCTTTGCCTTCTTGAGCCAACTTCATTGGCTCAGTTTTTAAGTGAGTCCATGTACTAATGGGCAGCTCCTAGTTCCCATTTTGAGAAATTGGGCCTTAGTAAACGATTTCCGATTTTAGGATGGGAACTACCCACCCTAAAATCGATCACCCCTATTTAATTTTAAGAGGTCCTGCGATTTCCAAAAAAATAATAATCTAAAATCAATTACGAAAAAATCCTAGATTTTCTTATTGGAAATTGATTCACTTGAAATTGATAATTCCACTTGCAATTAAAAAATCTAAAATCTTCCACATGAAATTAGTTAGATTCGGGCGGATTGAACCATCGAGAGAACAATTCGATCATGCTGAAAATTAAAGTCCATAAATCATAAGCTTAGTGTAGTCGCTCTCTCATACTGACACAGCTTCAAATCTTCACTCCCTTCGTAACTAAATCAATTGTAAGACAACTATCTATTTCATGGAAGACCAATCGCTCAAATTAAAGTTAGAATGACTTTCAATTCTCTATTTAACTTTGCATTTCAAATTTAAAGGGAGCTTTGCATATTCACATTCAATATCGCCAAACAAGTGTGATCCGATTATAAAGGATCGAGTCGAGGGATGGAATTGGGCGGCCGTGGAGACTTTGTAACGGCGATTGTAATATCTACAATTTTTTTCATGGGGCTCTATTAGATTCGACGGTCCAAATCCTAGCATCGGAGACTTTGTAACGGTGATCACAATATCTACAATTTTTTTTTTTCACGTGAGCTTTATCGGATTTGACGATCCAAATCTCACACGATTCGATGTACACCCAGCGTGCGCACCATAGAGTTTCCCCTTTAGGCGGGAGGAGTTCGACCACTTTCGGTTTTCTCATCAGAAACTAATCGCTTCACTTGCGATTTTTTTTTTTTTTACAGGCTTCACTTGCGATTAATAAATCTAAAATCTTCACATGATTTTGGTTAGATCCGTGCGGATTGGACCACAAAAAGAACGGTTCAATCATGCTGGAAATCGAAGTCCATAAATTACAAGCTTAGTTTAGTCGATCTCTTCTATTTATGCAGCTTCAAATCTTCTCTCCCTTCGGAACTAGATCAATTGTAAGACAAGCATCTACTTCATAAAAAAACCAATCACTCAACTCAAAGTTAGAAGGTAACTTTCAGTTCTCCAACATTAGATTTCGACACCTCAAATTGCATATTCATATTCAATATCTCCAGACACGTTTGATCCGGTTATAAAGGATCCAATCGAGAAATGAAATTGGCGGTGGAGACTTTGTAACGGTGATTGCAACATTTACAATTTTTTCACGTAAGCACTAATAGATTCGACGGTCCAAATCTTAGCGTTGGAGACTTTACAACGGCAATCGTAATATCTACAATTTTTTCACGTGGGCTCTAACAAATTTTTTTTTTTTTTTGGGTCAAAGGCCTTATATGACTCGACGGTCCAAATCTTATACGATTCAATATACCTAGAGCTACGACCCAAAAAGAAAAAAAAAGAAAAAGAGAAAGAATTCCCAGAGCGCGCGCACACGAGAGTTTTCCCTCTATAGGCGGGATATATTCGACCGCTCTCGGCCTTCGGAAGGCGGAGCGGAAATGTCCGATTTACCCCCCATCTCTCTCCAAAGCTCTTCGTCTTCGAGCGAGCGATATGCTATCAGCCTACCATACCAGGCGAGGCGAAGAAGCGAAACGGTCGTCTTCCTTCTCTGCCCCCTCCCTCCCTCCCGTCTCGCGCCACGTTGAGGCCCTCCCCCATATGGCAATCCAGCTCAGGAGCGGCTCCCTCCTCCTCTCCTCCTCTCCTCCTCCTCCTCGTCGCCGTCCTCATCATCATCATCATCATCATCGCCACCCTCCTCCCTCATCCCTTTTGGCAGTTCTCTCTTTAATGACCTTCCTCACTTTGCAAGTCCGAAACCGGCAACCATGTCAGCACCCACCCACCACCCTTCCTCCTCCGCTTCGTCTCGCTTCCCTTTCCCTTCTCTCCGCCCCGCATTCGCAATCGCTCCGTCCGCCACCACCCCCAGAGCGAAGGAAGGGACACAAAAAAAAAAAAAAAAAAAAAAACCAAGAACCGCCGCGCCCCGAACCCTAAGAGCCCGAGACTCCCGCGATGCGCAGGGCCATGGATTTCGACCTGAACGTCGATGACCAGGACGGAGGCCGCGACGAGGAGCCGGAGCTGAAGGAAGAAGACGAGGAGGAGGAGGAGGAGGAGGAGGAGGAGGTGGCGGAAGCGGAGGCGCAGGAAGGAGGAGGAGGAGGAGCGGCAGGAGGCGGAGGCGTAGGCGCCGCCGGCGCCAGCGGTAGTCGGAGGGGACGCGGCTGGTCGGCGGAGGAGGACTCGATGCTGACTCGGCTCGTGGCTGCTTTCGGGCCGGGGAATTG
The DNA here is from genome assembly GCA_014182365.1 of Eucalyptus tenuipes. Taxonomy (NCBI): domain Eukaryota; kingdom Viridiplantae; phylum Streptophyta; class Magnoliopsida; order Myrtales; family Myrtaceae; genus Eucalyptus; species Eucalyptus tenuipes. The sequence continues at coordinate 30,934,846 of CM024543.1, read as the reverse complement.
GAATGCCATGTCGGCGATGATTCCCGGTCGGACCGGGAAGTCCTGCAGGTTCCGTTGGGTCAACCACCTCGATCCTAGCGTCAAGCATGGGCCTTTCAGCGGTAATCTTATAAGCCTCCCTGCATTCTCGTTTCGTTCTTTTTCTTTTTCCTTTTGTTTTGGTTCAGCAAGGAAGAAGAGCGTACCATAAAGATGATTCCCAGAACCGGGTTCTGTCTTTCGATCGTGCTACATTAGACTGTTGTCAGCCTGTTGACCACGATCATAGCACTCGTGTGTTTGTGTGTGTGTGTGTGTGTCCGTGCGTGTAATTTTGCAGTGCACATCGAAACTGTAGAGCTTGATTCTATGGTGTGCCGCGGTGAGTCGTGATCACCTCCATGTCCATTTCGAATTTTACATCTTCAGGAGTTGTGTTTTACGTGCCCGGTATGCTTTTTTAAGTTAGGGATGGTTATTGCATTACCTCTCTAGTGGCCGTGTCGTCCTGTGTTTCTCCATGCAACTGCTCGTGTCTGTTAGCTGACTTAATCGCTATGATATGCTGAGAGCCCGATACGTTGCTTCTTTCCATGATGTGCATGTCCTGGATTATGAGTTAGAGGTGGTAAGTGACAAGGGGGAGTTTACGAGAGTTGCACTTTCCTAATATATGCACTGGGTGGTTGCAAACGATCTGGTTTATATCGGTCTTAATTATTGTTTAGCGCTTCTGGCTTCAGATTCTGCCGTTTCTAGTTAGTTAATGGATTGTTACGGTTAGATTTTGAGATTGAGCTAATGAGAATCGTCACGTGTTCTTCGTAATGTTTCAGTTGAAAAGTCGAATAGTTGGATATCTTAAAGCTTTGGCTGAGCTGTACCTGTGTATTTTGCAGTATGTCTCTTTCAATTTTTCTCCTGAATATAGGTAGTCCTACAAGGCAAGTTAGAAAGTAAGCTTTCCTCAGTGGAAATTGAAATCTGATATCTCGGTAAACTTTTGGAAGGACCAGCATGCTGTTTGACAGTTTATAACATGCATTTTAACTGCAATGGTGATGGATTGCATATAGATTTGGTGAGAATAAGGAGCCATTTTTGCCATACTCTTCTCTTTATACACTAAGTTTGAGTGCCATTCCGTGATCCTCATCTAATAAGGTATGTTGCAGGAAAATGAACTTCATAAGCTCCCAAACTTGAAGGACGACTATTTATTGATAGACGCTTGGTTTTTCTTCTTTGCTACGAGAAACTGGAGTTTACGCTAATTTATCTTTTCATTTTCCTTGAAGAGTGCTGGTTTCATGAGAGTTGCTTCCAATGTGTCTATCTTTCCATTTTCTCGAAGAGTGCCGATTTTTACTGGAGGTGCTTCTAGTGCGTGTCACATTCTTTAAAGAACTTTTTTTGTAGCTTACCATGCAGGCTCTAGCTTTCCAACATGCTAGGCTAGGTGGAGTGTGTTTTTCCTTACATCTTGGTTTTCCTTCCTATGCACAAGCAAAGAAATTTTATTGTCCCCTTCATATGTTTAGGACATTAATACCATCTAGTTGCTCTCTCAATTTGTAAGTCCACTCTAATGGGTTTCCTCTATCACTACGAATGGCATATAAAAGAATCAATTTCATGGATTAATGTTGAAGTTAACTCATAATAAAACTCTAACAAACTTAACTCCAAGTAAAATCAGAGGATTTGTATGGCTTAGCAAGTCATTAACACCAAACTAAGCAAGTAAACAATTCGATCTAAAACTCTAGCTTGAGAAGTTAAGCATAACTCATCTCTATTTGCTCTTGCCAAAGTCCTCTAATATTCTTCAATCTCAATCTAAAAATTACTAATCCCCTTGAAGCCCAAGTGAACTGATCAATTCGTGTTAATTACCCTTAGTTACCAAAAACCCCAGCCCCTAAGTATATAAGAATCGCACGGTCGTGTTTGATATATCAATGGCATGGCATCGTTGGGTTTAACGTACAACTATTTTGTAGACCTATGCTTCATATATGCAAGAGAACCGTTAATAATGGTTTTGATTAGTAATTATAACGGCAGTGTGCATGTCATAAATATCTTAGCATATTGGTTGTTGAAATGAAGTTATTGGTGCCTATTGATGTTGTATCTCCTCTCTTTATGGAATATGAGGAAGCCTCCCTTGTCGTGTGATATATATCAACGGCATGGCATTGTCGTGTTTAACTTACAAATATTTTGTAGACTTATGCTTCACATATGCAAGAGAAACGTTGATAATGTTTTTGATTAGTAATTATCACAGTAGTGTGCATGTCATAAATATCTTAGCATATTGGTTGTTGAAATGAAGTTATTAGAGCCTATTGATGTTGTATCTCCTCTCTTTATGAAATATGAAACAGCCTCCCTTGTCATGCCAAATTTTATCCAAGCAATGCTGTTCATTCCTGTTCTCATTATAGGTACCAAATTGATGCATGTTTCAAAGCAATGAGCAAACTAGTTCTCTCATTGGAAAACTTTTTTTTCAGGCACAGATGGGAAATTTAGGTGCTTGTATTGCAATTGTCATATCATAGGATGTAACAAGATAAAGAATACATATCATTGAGAATATATGCTAACTCAAGGTACCAAGCCATTGCTGGTAAACAAATTAAAAAGCATGACAAGTCACCGTAACTACTTTAATGTCAACCTATCTGATCTCTACTTTTGGATTTACCATACATTACTGTAAGATCCTGAGACAGTGAAGGAGAAGCAAGGGAGGCTGGTTGGAAGAATTTTGCTATGCAGAGTTTCAGTAAAGACCCGATAGGACTCATGAGTAGCTTGTGCATAAGGATGACTGAAGAATGTAAACCAAAGAAACCAAAAGGGTATAGTCATGAAGAGCATCTACATATTGGCTAATGGAATGCATTCCAAGCTCTAGACACTTTCCCTAAACATTTTCCGTGCCTTAGAACGGGCATGATTTGGTTGTTAGCCAATGGAGTGCATTAGCCAAGCAAATCAAAGATCTTGAATGTCCACTCTAAAAAGAAATGTTCATGTTCTCATCTTTGAAGGCATGATTTTGGTTTCAGCCAATGGAGTGCATTGGACATAAAATTTCAATAACATGCTGTATAATGTAGCATGTGCTTTTTTCTATGATTTATTTATATTTCTGTGGTCTTATATGGAAATTAGCTCATGACTCAAGATTTGAAGTTCCTGAAAAGTTGCCAATTTACAATTTTCTAGCAATAAATCACATAATTTCTATTTTCATCTTAAACATCTTCTTAAAGACTCTGAGGATGAATTTTTATGTATATCCTCTTGATATAAATAGATATGTGATTCACTAGGAGTTAGGAGTTATTTTGGTAGAATTAACTGGTTCATTAATGTGGTTCTAGTTGTTAGGTGTGCCTCTAGATGAGAAGAGTTCTTAGCGTTTCCCAAGATGTGAAGATCTTGTAATTTGGAATCTTCATCTGCATTCCTTTCCGGCACAAGGAACTTTTGGCTTTGTTGACTGATGCCTCGCAAAACCTCTTATTGGAGGCTTATCATACTCTAAATTTAAACAGTACGTTGGATCAAATTTTCTATATAGGCCTTCCTATAATGTTTTTACTTCTTCAACGACTTATATTTGTTAGTCGAAAGTTCGGCATATATCAAGCCACAGATTTAGGCCATTTGATGAGGTCACATTGTCTATTGTGCTTATAAAGGAAAGTGGTTTTGAGTGTATTTGTGTTAATTGTGCCATTATGCCTCTGATTCTGCTTGCTTTTGACTACGATGAGCTGTTTAATGACCTGACTATTTAGGGGGGTCAGGGGTACATTGGACCCTCAGCTCATGCCTTGGTTTACCAAAATCATGTCCCCTATCCCACTTTATAAAAAAAATGTGACAAACTAGTAAGCTTTGTTTCCTTGGTTGGAATAGCTAGTACTAAACTCTAGTAACTTGAATTTCATATTTGGATGAGGCATCAAGATGGTTTTGTGGTCATGGAGATTATCACCATTGCGGAGTAGTCAGTAGATACTCTTTCACAATAAAATAATAGATGGAACTGCCAAAACAAAGTGGCAAACGGGTGTTTTAAGGCGTGGGATGGTTTTCAGGAGTGTAGCCTTATTCAAATGTCATAATGTATCACTCTTTTCCTACAGTCCGACCTGAGGGTGTAGATGTTATCGCAAATAAGCAAGTAGTAGTAGCGTGTTGAGGTGGGAGCCAGCTAGTCTTGATATGAGTATCCATATCAAGTTATGGCACATTGTGTGTTGTCTTCTTGTGTGTAACCATTGAAGGATAGTTCACCATGTAAATGCCCATGCTCATATTGGCATGTTTACAGAGAATTGCTTGCCGTATGCTGCAAATGCCAGGTTTATTCTCGTATTGATTTGAACATCTATTTTGTCTGGGAAGAGTTGTTTTGTGCTTTCCACATAGGAATGTCAAAACATGCCCTTTCCTTGATTCAGCCCTTGACTTGAAGGCGGCTGGAGACAATTTTTAGTACCAACGGTTCTTTAGATAACCTGCTTGTGTTATTTGCATCTAGAGCTATCTGTACAATAATACAATTTGCTTTGAGAGCATCCATTGGCAATTCTGGTGGCTCTTTCCAAATTTAAATGAAATTTGGAGGTTTCCTTCTTTTTCTTTTTTCTTTTTTCTTTTGCATGGATAACACTATGTTTAGGCTTTGTGGATACGATTGTGTTTAGGCTTGGCCAAACACAGATACATACGTGATGCATGAATATTTAGGCCAGTATCACAAATATTATGGATCATGCTGAGTCCATTGACTTGTTCTATAGATTGAACAAAATACTTAATAATGTGGTTTGATAATATTCGGTCAAATAGAATGTTTGTGATTGTAGATGCCAGCATACTCTTCGAGAAATTTACGTCATAGCTTTTCAGCGGTGCCTCCTTTATCTGCTCTAGGATTAATTATAGGGGAAACCCTCTTTCCTTGTTTGGAAATACAATGTTATTTCGGTGCCACTTTATAATTGGCAAGTAAGGTTGGTTGAAGATTTGTAGACATCTTCATTGTTCCTTTAAGTGCCTCCCTTCAGATGTTCTTATCCTCAATTACCACATGATGAGTGATTAATGCTTTCACTAGTGTACTTGTTATATTCATGTTTACTATATTTGTATCGATCTTGCTTTGACGTCTTTTATACTCGCGATGTTCACTGGTGTTTTGCTTGTTACAGAAGAGGAGGACCGAGCCATCCTGACGGCTCATCAGATCCATGGGAACAAATGGAAATCAATTTCAAAGATGCTACCAGGCAGAACAGGTTATGCAATCAAGAATCACTGGAATGTGAGTTTGAAAAACAAGCAGGCAGAGCAAAGGAGTCCCGAGTTATCTGCTAGTGACATGACAGCAGCTCAAATTTTAAGTGAAATGAAAGCATTCACTCAAAAGGCACTTTCCTTTGGAGATGTGGTGATGAGCGGAAACCAAGAGGAAAGAGATGGTGGAAATTATCATGGACTTCAGAACTATGAAGATCAAGCATTTCAAGCCAAAGGAGGTTGTCTTGCTGCTGGGACAAGGGAAAACCCTCCTGTTCTTCGTCCAAAGGCAAGCTATGGTGCATTTAGTGTTTATTACCCTCCAAGTGGTGGTCCTGGAAATAATTCTGGCGCTTCGACCGTGGTGCCCCTCCAGGGACCTCTAGCACAGGCTCTTGGGTCAGAGTTTGGCATCCACCATTTTCTCGAAGATGCCCATGGGGAGCCTTTGATTCCTCACCAATGTGGCTATGGTTGCTGCTCGGGTCAAAATGGACCAAATGGTGGAAGCTCCTTGTTGGGGCCTGAGTTCATTGATTACATTGAGTCTCCCTCCTCGGGCCAAGAGCTGATGTCTATAGCAGCAGAGTTGAACGAGATTGCATGGGCTCAATGTGATCTTCTAAGTGATCCTGGACCAAGTGATCTTCTGGCTGATGTCAGTACTGGGATGCCGAGCATGGAGATGCGGCAGCCGACCCATCCAAGCGAGAATAAGAATGATCCGTGTGGCAAATTGAAGGGTGTGAAGCAGTAATATATCGGTTGCGGAGCCGGATTTTGTGGTGCCAGCTCAAGTTGAATGTTTTTGTTAAATGCATCACTTCTTTCTTTCTTTCCTTTTAACATTCTGAGCGGGACATCGCCTGACAATGGAGTTGATGACTCCATGCGTTTTGCCCGCCTGAGAATTGACAGCAATAATTTGACGTTCCATTGGATCATTGTTGATTATGTTGTACTGGATTCTTTTTCTACTGTCCATCTGTTGTCCTTGATTCGCTATTTATGTCTACAAAATGTTTAAATTGCAGCATGCAATCTTTTTCGCTTCGATTTGTGGGGGCAAATTGGCAACTTTTCAAATTGCAAGTTTTCTCGACTGATGAAGTTCATACTCTATTGTATAGTAATGCTGTTCCATTGGCGACAGCTTGAACATCTGATGTACAAAGATCATACGGCTGGTTAGCGTTAAAAAAAGAAGAGAAGGAGAAAGAAATCTCATGATGCGATTTTGCTACACTTTTTGAGAATATCTTCTACCTGGTATGTGGAGATAATCTCCTCCTTTTGGCCAACTTTGGTACTTAATGCCTCACCATATGCGTGAAATAATCTGTCGGATTAGTCCGACTGTATCAATCTCTATCCTCCACTTCCGCTCCTTCTGCATTTTTTTTTTATTGTTTTAGCTTTTTTGTCATTTGATTTAACAGGGGGCTACAAATAGAGTACAAGCAAATCCAAATCAAAACATGGTAAGGACAATAGTTCATCAATCGTCAGGCAATGCAGGATGTGAGATGGTGTATGATGTAATGCCGATCTTTTTCCTTATTATATGACCGTTTGATCAGTTCTAGGGAAGCATGGGTGCAATTCATGAATATGAAGACCGTGCTCCTTACACACATTTTCCAGACCTTTTCGTACATTCAGGAACTTGTTTGGTTGCCAGTCAGGGACTGATGAACCGGTCCCATGAGCCCTAAGGCAAAGGAAAAGTCAGCAAACCATGCCAGTGGGAACTTAAATTGCTTGATTAATAAGTATCCGGCTCATGTTTTGGATGCCAGTAACTGGGAAGTAATTGTGAATCAGAACAATTCATTTCTAGGGACTGGATCTGCACATATGTCGAAAACAAAACCAAAAGCTTAAACCAGAGTAGTGAGAACCAGTAAAGCTGATAAACAAGTCGGAATGTCCATCGTGGAAATTCAGGCGGCATTACCCAACCCGTGCTCGTGCGTAGACAAGAATAGGAATGTCCTCAAAGAAAAGGGCATCGACTAAGATCGCAGCTGTGGTTTATGCTGATGATTCGTTAGAACCGAAGACGAACGATTCGGAGGATACGATATGATTGGCCAATCCATCTAGGGATTGGAACGACGACCCTCCTTGCATCAGACAACTATTTGCCTTCTCCTTGAGTTGTGCTGCCCTCTCTCTTACCTCTACTCCTTTCTCCACCAACAGCTTTCGAGTAGCCTCTGCAATCTTCCTTCTCTCCAGCCCGTTGTTCAAGTGCACTCCCACTCTCCAAACATCACTCACAAATCTTGCATTGACATTTTGGTCCGAGAAACAGGGCATGCATATCATCGGAACCCCTTCGGAAATGCTCTCAAGAGTGGAGTTCCATCCATTGTGAGTCTAAAACGCTCCGACAGCCCGATGAGCCAGCACTTCATGTTGAGGAGCCCATTTCACAATCTTCCCCCTCTCCTCTAATGCCTCCAGAAAGCAACCGGGCAAATTCTCTAAGAGTTCCGAGCCCCTCACTGACCCGGGTCGAACCACCCACAAGAATGGCTGCTGGCTATCGGCTAAACCTAAAGCTATTTCGGAAAATTCCGACTCGTTCACAGAGGCGATGCTCCCAAAGCTCACATAGACCACTGAGTTAGGGGCTTGCTTGTCCAGCCAGGAAATGCAACTCCGGTCTTCCGCCAAGAGACTTCCCGATGAAGATGGACTGCATTTGTGAAATGGGCCAATTGGGAAAACTGCGATTGGATATTCGTGGCGGAGTAAAGAAAGAGCGGGCTGCTCGAGATCTTCAAATGTGTTCAGGATGAGTCCTGAAGAGTCCTTGATTCCCTCAATCATGTCGTTTAGAATCCGATCGAGCAGTTCAGGCTCCCCAGTGTTGATGCGTGGAAGGTCCTTCACTCGTAAGGGCGGAAACTCCGGCACGGGATCTTCGAGCCGAGATTCTGATATGCACAGAGCCAGAAAGAAACTGTCATTGTCAGTTCAATGGCATAGTGCTGCTAATAAGAGAACGCGATCTTCATAACTCAGCACATTACAATCAGCCAGAGAGCTACTCTGTTAAGAAACGGCGTACTCTGATGCATCTTTATCACTTAACCTTCGTGCTTTGCAAACCAGCCACTAAAGCAGACACACGGAGTCACCCCTATCATCTAGATATGGCATCTACGGAATGCCCAGAACGTGTCTGGAAATAGAAGCTCAAAGCATCAACCCTAGAGATAAGAAAACTGTCATACCTTCTATTGGGAGGTACCCTCTTTCCCTGAGCAACCGAAACCCAGCTAAAACGCGGAGTGATGTCGCGCCGCCGGTCCGCAACACCATCCTCCGCACTCCTGCCCTCTCTGCCACGTCCCGGACGAAACTGAACAGCGCGTCTGCTATCAAGCACGTGACTGGCGCATCCTGGGACGACACCTCTTCTCTCAAGCGTTCCTCGAAGGGAGCAGCGCACCTGGCATTGAGGAGCGTCATCAAGCGGACGATGTCCGACGTTGAGGCCTCTGATTGGCCGAGGCCATCGCCGATGGAGCGAAAGGTGAAGTGGGGGTGCGAGGATGGATCAGGAGAGTTCAGGTCAGTGTGCAGGATGGTGATGGAGAAGCCTCGGTCGTGGAGGATCTGAGCCAGTTGGAGCATTGGGTTGATGTGGCCCTGAAATGGCACAGGGAAGAGGACGAGACGGCGGTTGTTTCTTTGGTTCATTTCGGATTGAGCTTGTGTCGGGTCACACAGTCACAGACTGAAACACTTGAAAGCTTGTAGCTTTTGATTGAATTCGACTCGAGGTTGGTGATGCAAAGAAACAGGGATTGACACAGACGCTGGGGTTTTTGGCAGATTCGTGAACTCTTGACTGCAACAATGTGCTTTGGAGTGAGGAACTTTGAATATTTTATCAGGTCAAATGGAGACTGCTGACTAGAATGTAGACAAATTTGAGGGAAATGTTGCGATCTGATTCTTGCCTCAAGGTTTAGTCAAGATTCAAGTGTGGCCCTAAGCACTAGACGACATGAATGGCAGTGTTGACCTCGGGGTCGGTGAATGCCCTGTTTCTTCGAAGTTGCTCATTGCCCCACATCCATTCAAGAAAGACGAGTCCTACTTGCCTTCTTTCTTTGTTTTTATTTTTATTTTTTAGGGGTCCATAAGTATTCAATGCATTGAAAAATGGTCAAAATAGGTTGAGAATGCAATATGTACAGCAAAATTATAAGCAGATCGTCTACATATGGCGAAAGACGAGGATACGAAGTGATCCTTGATCGTGCATGGAGCATCTTTCCAAGAATGGGACCAAAAGGAGAGCATCGACTGAATCTATGCTAGCTACAGGGGGTTAACACTTCCTTCAAGAACTGACGACCTGTTTTCAGAATGGAATCTCAAAATGTGATTGACTAGTCCATCTAAACCTCGGTATGAAGACCCACCTGGTCTCAAGCACGCACTGGCCTTCTCCTTCAAAACCGATGCCCTCTCTCTTAATTCTTCTCCTTCTCTTCCCAGCAACAGCCTCTTGATGGCCCTTGCAATATTCTCTCTCTTAAGCCCACCATTCAAGTGCACTCCAACCCTCCAAACATCGCTCACATACCTCGCATTCACTCCTTGATCAGAAAAACGAGGCGTGCACAGCATTGGCACTCCTTCACTTATGCTTTCCAAAGTCGAGTTCCAACCGCTATGGGTCCAAAATGCTCCCACAGCAGGATGAGCCAACACTTCCATTTGAGGTGCCCATTTCACTGTCTTCCCTCTCCTTTCCAGCGCCTCAAGGAAGTGGCTCGGAGACCTCTGTAGCCACTCGGGATCGCAGACCAACCTTGGCCGGACCACCCACAAAAAGGGCTGCTCAGAGTCAGCTAGGCCTAGTGCGATCTCCAAGATTTCTGACTCACTCAAGACCACGACGCTCCCGAAGCTCACGTAGATCACGGACTTGAGTGGCTGCTCGTCTAGCCAGGAGATGCAGCTTCTGTCCTCTGCTAACAAGCTGCTCGAAGAAGATGTCATGCAGCATTTGTGGAACGGACCGATCACAAAATCGGGGACCGACAAAACTTCCTGGACCGACGTGAGGGCAGGGTGCTCTAGCTCTTCGAACGTGTTGAAGATGACACCGGCAGAGCTCTTGATTACCTTAATCATGTTATCAAATAATTGCAACGCCATCTCAGGTTTCTGCAACTTGATCCCGGGGATGTCTCGAACTAGTAACGGTGGAAACTCCGTCACTGCCTCTTCAGATTGTGAACCTGATGCATGTGCAAGAAACTATAGTTTATGAGTTGAAGGATGCAAACAATATACAAATCTTGACATTCAGAGCCGCCAGGTGATTTTATACAGAAAATAACTGGCATTCACATATATTGCACGGATTTGTTTCTTAAGCAATTTACTAAACTGTTGCATTAGGTATAAGACGCATTAAGCATTTAGGCCAAAAGAACAAAGACAGCATCAATATTAAGCACCTCACATCTCAACGGGTCAATTAATAGTTATTGCGAAACTTAAAATAGCGATCTATTGTGGAATATAGCTAATTTTTATACTCATGAACATCAACTCACTTGTGTTATGGTTATGCGATGAACAATGCGAAAATGATTTGCTAAGATGATAGCTAACCAGTACGGTTTAACACATCGTTTGATAAATTGGGTTACGGAAGTCGGTCTTAGCACTCTAAAATTTATGACAACATGATTAAAAAATTCGTATTTGACCCCTCAAATCCTTTGGCAAAAGCCGTTCATTTCAGAACTAAGGCAATGAAGAGAAAACTGTACTTTTCTGTTCATTCATCACAAAACACGCATGATCATATCTTTTGAACCGAGAAAGAGAAGCATATACTCACACCATCTAACTCACACCATCTAACACCAAAAAAGCTTACCATCTATTGTAAAATATCCTTTTTCCTTGAGAACTGGAAGTATAGTATAAACATAAAACGACGTTGCGCCGCCGACCGGCAACACCAAAGCACGGACCTTCAACCTCTCAGCTACATCACACGCAAAACTGAACAGCGAATCTGATATCAAGCATGCGACAGGCACCGAATCACCGCCCGGCAATGACATCATTTCTTGCAGGCGTTCCTCGAAGGGGCTCGCGCACCGGGTGTTGAGGAGCAAGAGGAGGCCAGGGATGTCCGATGAGGGGGCCTCCGATCGGTCAAAGCTATCTCCGATGGATCGGAAGGTGAAGTGAGGGTGGGAGGACGGATCTGGGGCATTGAAGTTGGTGTGGAGGATGGTGATGGAGAAGCCTCGGGAGTAGAGGATCCGACCCAGTTGGAGCATCGGGTTGATGTGGCCTTGGAATGGTAGAGGGAAAAGGATCAGCCGGTGGTTGTTTCTTTGGTTCATTGTGGACTCTGTTTCTTGGGTAGCTCGTCCGTGAATGGAGGGAGGTTTCCTTGAGATGTATAGAGAAGCTTTAATATCGTTGCTTCGTATGGTCTTCCCAAGTTGGGTTTATAAAACACGTCTAGTTGTTCATGCGAGTTATAATATAGGGCTCGAGTCGGATCCGTCGTAGAGAATCGTGTAATATATACTAGGTTTAGGTGAGCATCACATGCGTCGAGAGAAGTCATGGACATATTTTAGGCACTCTAGGTCCAGAGAAGTTGGGTTTGAGGCAGTTTAGCTCTTATCCAAGATATGGTTACCTACGTAAGCAATGACGTTTCCTAGTATCATTTAGCAAATGGCGTCTGATGATCATCAACTAAATGACACTTGTAAATGTTGTAAAATCCATGTTAAAATGGATAAGGGTAAATGACAAATATAGTCCTGAACTTGGTTCAATGTGCAATGTAATCCATGAACTCTAGTCCAATGTGCAACGCGGTCCCTGAACTTTTAATTTATTTGATATGGTCTTTGGACTTTTGGTACTCAAGAAATAAAAAATAATTCAGGTGATTATTCCTAGTGGCATTTTTGTGAGGTCTATCCAATCTCCCTCAACCATAAATCCCTATAATCGAAGCGTAGATTATTCTAATTTGGATGCATAAATGTTGTGACATGAAAAAACAAAAGAATTTCTCAATTAACAGTTAAGATTTATCATTTAATGATTCAACTACTTCTGAAGAACAGTTTCTCGAGAGATTGTAGAATCAATCCTATATTTAGTGTACAAATTATTATCAGCGGTCCCGCTTTTGTAGTCGCATGATTTGTTACAAAATCCTGAACAATTTTTCACTAGTGCGTAGAACCAAATTTAGAATTCTAACCTATAAACTTATAGATGGAGAATTCAAGTATTGTTTTTGATTTTTTTTTTCATTTGTAAGTTATAGGGTCAAGATGATATAATTGTAGATTCTAACACTTTTTATAAGCGCATTGAAGAAGAAAAATGGTTTGTTTTCGGAAAAAATGTGTCGAATTTAAGCATGTGAATAAGACGAGAGCCATTGTCTGTTGCACAAGCGAAGCAACAAATACCGACTTGAAGCACGCAAATTAAATGCTTCGGTATCAGCACGCGGAATTATAAATGAAAAGAAAGGACGTCTTCGTTTGTTCTTTCTTTTCGGCATGTAATGCAGTTAATGGGAGTTGCTTCCAATGTGTCTATCTTTCCATTTTCTCGAAGAGTGCAGGTTTTACTGGAGTTGCTTCCAGTGCGTGTCGCATTCTTCGAAGAACTTTTTGTAGCTTACTGTACCGGCTCTAGCTTTCCAACATGCTAGGCTAGGTGGAGTATATTTTTTCTTACACCTTCGTTTTCCTTCCTATGCAGAAGCAAAGAAATTATATTGTCCCCTTCATATGTTTAGGACCTTAATGCCATACAGTTGCTCCCTCAATTTGTAAGTCCACTCTAATGGGTTTCCTCTATCACTACAAATGGCATATAAAAGAATCAATTTCATGGATTTATGTCGCAGTTAACTCATAGTAAAACTCTAACAAACTTAACTTCAAGTAAAATCAGAGGATTCTTATGGGTTGGCAAGTCATTAGCACCAAACTAAGCAAGTGAACGATTCAATCTAAAACTCTAGCTTGAGAGTTAAGCATAACTCATCTCTATTTGCTCTTGCCAAAGTCCTCTAATATTCTTTAATCTCAATCTTAAAATTAATAATCCCCTTGAAGCCCTAGTGAACTGATCAATTCGTCTTAGTGACCCTTAGTTACCAAAAACCCCACCCACTAAGTATATAAGAATCGCATGGTCGTGTGAGATATATCAATGGCATGGCATCATTGTGTTTAACGTGCAACTACCTATGTGCCTATGCTTCATATATGCAAGAGAAGCGTTAATAATGGTTTTGATTAGTAATTATAACGGCGGTGTGCATGTCATAAATATCTTAGCGTATTGGTTGTTGAAATGAAGTTAGTAGAGCCTATTGATGCTGTATCTCCTCTCTTTATGAAATATGAAGAAGCCTCCCTTGTCCTCTGATATATAGCAATGGCACGGCATTGTTGTGTTTAGCATACAAATATTTTGTAGACCTATGCTTCATATATGGAAGAGAAACGTTGATAATGGTTTTGATTAGTAATTATCACAGTAGTGTGCATGTCATAAATATCTTAGCATAGTGGCTGTTGAAATGAAGTTATTAGAGCCTGTTGATGTTGTAGCCCCTCTCTTTATGAAATATGAAGAAGCCTCCATTATCGTGCCAAATTTTATACACGTAATGTTCTCATTATAGGTACCAAATTGATGCATGTTTCAAGGAAATGAGCAAACTAGTTCTATCATTGGAAAACTACTTTGGCGATGACCTATCTGATCTTGACTTTTGGATTTACCATATATTACTCTAAGATCACGAGACGGTGAAGGAAAAGCAAGGCAGGCCGGTTGGAAGAATTTTGCTATACATAGTTTCAGTAAAGACCCCATCGGACTCATGAGTGGTTTGTGCATAAGGATGATCGAAGAATGTAAACCGAAGAAACAAAAAGGATATATTCATGAAAAGCATCTACATGTTGGCTGATGTAATGCATTCCAAGCTCTAGACGCTTTCTCTAAACATCTTCCGTGCTTTAGAACGGGCATGATTTTGTTTTTAGTCAATGGAGTGCATTAGTCGAGGAAATCAAAGATTTAGAATGGGAGCGTCCACTCTAAAAAGAAATGTTCATGTTCTCATCTTTGAAGGCATAATTTTGGTTTCAGCCAGTGGGGGGCATTGGACATAAATTTTCACATGCTTTATAATGCAGCATATTCTTTTTTCTACGATTCATTTATATTTCTGTGGTCTTATATGGAAATTAGCTCATGAATCGAGATTCGAAGTTCCTGAGAAATTGCCAATTCACAAGTTTCTAGCAATAAATCGCATAATTTATATTTTCATCTTAAACATCTTCTTAAAGACTCTAAGGATGAATGTTTATGTATATCCTTTTGATATAAATAGATATGTGATTCACTAGGAGTAATTTTGGTAGAATTATCTGGTTTGTTATTGTGGTTCTAGTCATTTGGTGTGCTTCTAGATGATAAGAGTTATTAGCATTTCCCAAGATCTTGTAATTTGGAATCTTCATCTTCAATCCTTTCCGGCACAAGGAACTTTTGGCTTTGTTGACTGACGCCTCACAAAGCCTCTTATTGGAGGCTCATCATACTCTACATTTAAACAATACCTTGGCTCAAATGTTTCATATAGGCCTTCCTATAATGCTTTTACTTCTTCAACAACTTATATTTGTTAGTCGAAAGTTCGGCATATATCAAGCCGCAGATTTAGGCCATTTGATGAGGTCACATTGTCTATTGTGCTTATAAAGGAAAGTGGGTTTGAGTGCATTTGTGTTAATTGTGCCGTTCTACCTCTGATTCTGCTTGTTTTTTACTATGATGAGCCGCTTAATGACCTGACTATTTAGGAGGGTCAGGGGTACATTGGACCCTCAGCTCATGCATTGGCTTACCGAAATATGGCACTTGCAAATGTTGCTGAAGGGATGAAGACGATTTAGATGGTTATTCTCAGTGGAATTTCTGTGTCGTCCAGGAATCTCCCTCAATCATTAACCATCTAGTCATGTGTACTGAATTCCAATTTGGATATAAAGTTTCAAACATGCGAAACCCAAATAATTTCTCAATTAACATTTGAGATTTCTTAGTTAGTTAAGTATTCATCTGCTCCTGAGGAAAGGTTTCTGATAGATTGTAGAAGCAACCCTATTTGTAGTAGGGGAGATTGATCTGGTTCCGTCGGATCTAATGGACCTGGTCACTTGTTTGACATAAAGATGAAATTAAAAAAAGAAAGAGGGTGAGAGATTCCGGTTTTTCTCTGACAAAAAGAAAGGTCCAACCAATTAATCAGAGAAATCTTCCACGCTTTTCTCCAGCAAATTTCGGCCAACATAATTGAAGGAATTAATTCCTCCAGATTGCATAAAAAGGGGCAACGAATGTGGCAATGATCGAAGATGGAAGCAAAGGAGATTGTTTCCATTTTATTTTGGCAACAAATTGGCAAAGGAATCACATCGTGAGGGAAAGAGCATACAGAGAAGGATATTCTTTGAAAGATAATGGTAAAGGTCGGTCAATAGAGAAGGAACAAAAGGAAAATATGAACAAAAAGAAAGAGAGCGAGAGATTTAAGCACTAATGGGAATGAAGTAAATCAGTGAGATCATTCACACCATTCTCATCCTTTAATTTTTTGAAGAAATAATATATACATACATATATGTGTGTGTGTATATATATAGTCCGGTTCGGGCCGGTTCCCACTTGGAACCGGGGACTGGACTGTCTGGGAATTGAGAATCAGCCTAATACTCCCAAGAATAGGACTTAATCATTCTCAGTTTGATCGATCCATCTTGCTCACTCCTAATTTTTAGAGTAGACCTTATCGTTGGCAGTCCCGCTTGATGCTTTTGGATGACTTTATACAAACGTTGAGGTGCAGATGCATCGCTCTCGTAAACAATGACGTAAAAATTTCCACTAGTGCGTGACACCATATTTAGAACCTTCTGGCCTATAAACTATTAATTGATGAATGGAGAATTGAAGAATCAGTTTAAATTGTTTACCTTTGCAAGTTATAAAGGCAAATTATTACTATTTTTTACATGAAATTCTTTGATTTTAAGTAGGTAACGCATGGAAGCTGTAGTCCCCCACGGTAAATATATGATTGCCCATGTTTGTGATCAGGCTATTATGTAGCATACACTGCATGGCAGAAATTCATGATATATTAAAGACATGAAGTCGTAAATTACCGCTGAATCTAATTATTAATATCAGCATGCTCTAAATTAAATACTTAACTAAAACGTGTGTTTGTTTTGCAAAAAATGAATAATTTGGAAAACGTCTTTTTGAAAATGATCACATGTATGGCTTACAAAAATGAATGAATGAAAAGTATTTTTCATTTTTTGAAAATGTTTAGTTGAAAATTGTTGTTGATAATGAAAATATTTTTTATTGACTAATAAGATAATATTTTTAAAATTATTCATCTCCATCGAACTAATGGAGCCTTACATCAGATAGAAAAGGCATGGATTCAGTCGTATTATCTAGCTTATATATTGTTTTGCTTTGTGAACTAAATTAATATATGAATTGCAATTAAATTTTAAACGTCGTAATTGATGTAAGAAGTCTTAAGCTCTCTCTCTCTCTCTCTCTCTCTCTCTCTCTTCCATTGGAAGTTTCTCTCCCATATCTAGTGTAAAGAAAAGTTGTGAATAACCTCTTCCATTGGAAGTTTCCTGTTTAGACAGTTCAGATTGAGTCTAGCATATATTGGTTTTTCGATATTTGCTCAGAAATCGAAAATTCGATCACAAATGGAATATCTTACACTTTTTAAAGAAGGAAATTTAGAACTCAATTACTCCAATTAAAAGGCTTGACAGTTCACTTTACTTCATATTTAACGTGATGCGTTTATAAAATAATATGACATCAGAAATGATTTTGTTTAACCCCAAAAAACAATACCTTTACTAATTAGATTAATGAAATTTAACACATTTTTGAACTAAACTCTCGTATAGTGTTTAGAGGTTGTCTAAGTGTGATTAAACATATCGTGTTGAGAAGAGTAATATGTTAATTTATTTAATAAGAACGTAAATAATTTTAAAATTTTAATGTGAAAAAGCACATTTATTATTCATTCGTAAATGGAGTAACCCGATTACGATGTGACCGCGATTAGGCTCAGACAGCATATGATTATTCAGAAGACAATATGTGACTGACCAAAGCATCCAAGGCTTGGTATGAAGACCCGCCTTGTCTCACGCAAGCACTGGCCTTCTCCTTCAAAACCAATGCCCTCTCTCTTATTTCTTCTCCTTCTCTCTCCACCAACAGCCTCTTGATGGCCCTGGCAATGTTCTCTCTCTCGAGCCCACCATTCAAGTTCACTCCAATTCTCCAAACATCGCTCACATACCTTGCATTCACTCCTTGATCAGCAAAACAAGGCATGCACAACATTGGCACTCCTTCGGTTATGCTTTCCACGGTTGAGTTCCAACCATTGTGGGTCCAAAATGCTCCCACAGCAGGATGAGCTAACACTTCCTTTTGAGGTGCCCATTTTACTATCTCCCCTCTCTCTTCCAGTGCCTCGAGGAAGCGGCTTGGAGACTTCTCTAGCCACTCTGGATCACAGACCGACCCGGGCCGGACCACCCACAGAAAGGGCTGCTCAGAGCATGCTAGGCCTAGTGCAATCTCCAAGATTTCTGCCTCGCTCATGGCCGCAAGACTCCCGAAACTCACGTAGATCACGGATTTGGGCGGCTGTTTGTCTAGCCAGGAGATGCAGCTTCTGTCCTCTGCTAGTAAGCTGCTCGAGGAAGATGTCACGCAGAATTTGTGGGATGGACCGATTGGGAAAAAGGGGACCGACAAAACTTCCCGCAGTGACGCGATCGCAGGGTGCTCTAGCTCTTCGAACGTGTTGAAGATGACGCCGGGAGAGCTCTTGATTGTCTCGATCAAGTCATCTACTAATCGGAACAGCAACCCGGGTTCCTGTGAATCCATCGCGGGGATGTCTCGAACTAGTAACGGTGGAAACTCCTTCACTGTTTCTTGCAATCGAGAACCTGATGATAAATCGTACTTTTATCAGAAAAACAAATTCAACTAAGCACGGAAAAGCAAGCAATATATAGATCTTGACATCCAGACTCGCTTAGATAATTTTATACTGAAAACTATTGGCGTACACATACATTGCACGGATTTGTATAAAGTACGCCTGTGATTACTTACTAATAAATTCAGTATTTTCCTGTGAAAAGCTTTATGAAATAGACTGGAATTTTGAATGTTTATTAAGCAATTTATTAAATTGTTACACTAGGGATATGAGTTAAAGCACCCTGACAGATCCTTCCCGTCACGTACATTGCGGAGCAACGCATGGTTGTGGTCAGTTCTAACTTCTCCACTGTAAAGACACGTGAAACATTTTGACCAAAAGAACAATGACATTATTAAAAACTAAGGTCGATCAAGTCTCAAGGAGTCATTTAGCAATTACTTTGAAATTTGAAATAGCATTCTATGGTGGAATATGGCTAGTTATTTTTATGAGTCACGAACACCAACCCACCTATTGTGAAAGAACACGTTCTGGTTATTCAATGAACGATGCAAAAATGATTTACTGAGATAATATAATTACATTATATCCTATCGTTTGATGAATTGTGTTGTGTTAGTCAGTCTCAGTACTCTAAAACTTATAATAATATGATAAAAAAGAAAAAAAGTGGATCTGCACCCAAAAAGAAAAAGTGGATCTGCACCCCCCCACCCCACCCCGCCCCCCCAAAAAAAAAAAAAAAAAAAAACAATCCATCTGCAAAAGCCCTTAATCGAAACTAGCGCAATGAAGGGAAAATGGACTTTTTTGTTTCATTCATCTCAAAGCAAACAGCAATCACAACTTTTGAACCGAGAAAAGAGAAGCATAAACTAACGTGCACCATGCAACCCCCAAAAAAGCTTACCATGTATTGGAAAGTATTTTTCCTTGAGAACCGGACATATGGTGTACAAATAAAGGCACGTCGCACAGCCGGTCCGCAACATCAACGCACGGACCTTCAATCTCTCGGCTACACCGCAAGTAAAGCTGAAGAGCGAATCAGATATCAAGCACGCAACGGGCACCGCCTCACCACCCTGCAACGACATCATATCCCGTAGGCATTCCTCGAAGGGGCCCACGCAAAGGGTGTTGAGGAGTGAGATGAGGCCAGGGATGTCTGATTTGGAGGCCTCCGATTGGTCAAGGCCATCGGCTATGGATCGGAAGGCGAAGTGAGGGTGGGAGGACGGATCTGGGGCGTTGAAGTTGGTGTGGAGAATGGTGATGGAGAAGCCCCTGGCGTGGAGGATCTGACCCAGTTGGAGCATCGGGTTTATGTGGCCTTGGAATGGTAGAGGGAAAAGGATCAGACGGTGGTTGTTTCTTTGGTTCATTGTGGACTCTGTTTCTCGGGTTGCTCGTACGTTAATGGAGCGAGTTTGTCTTGATATATAGAGAGAAGTTTCAATGTTGTTGCTTCTTACTGTCTTTACAAGTCGGGTTTACAAAACAGGTCCAGCTGTTCATGCGAGTTATAATATTAGGGCTCGAGTAGGATCTGTCGTAGAGAACCGTGTAATGTTATATTAGGTTTAGGCGAGCATCACATATGTCGAGAGAAGTCATGGACATATTTTAGGGACTCTAGGTCTAGAGAAGCTGGGTTTAAGGCAATTTAGCTCTCATACAAGATAAGGTTACTTACGTGAGCAATGACGTTTCCCAGTATCTTTTAGCATATGGCATTTGATGATCATCAACTAAATGACACTTGTAAATGTGGTAAAATCCATGTCAAAAGGGGTAAGGGTAAATGATACAAATGGTCATGAACTTTAGTTTAATGTGGAATGTAATCTCTAAATTTTAAATTATTCAATGTAATCCATAAATTTTAACCTGATGTGCAATGTGATCCATGAACTTTTAATTTGTTTAATATAGTTCATAGACTTGTAGTACATATTTAATTTAATCCCTAGACTGTGTGAAAATGTTTAATGTTGTTCCCGAATTTGAATTAGTGTAAGAAAAATATCGAATATTTTCATACAGTCTAAAGACTAAATTGAATTATATAAAAAAAAAAAAAAAAATCTAAGGACCACATTAAATAAATTAAAATTTCAAGAATGACATAGCCAATTGGGCTAAAGTTTATGGGTTACATTGACCAAATTTAAAGTTTAAGAACCATATTGCACGTTGAACTAAAATTTAAGGATTATATGTGTCATTATTTCCAGGGATGAAAATGCTTCAAATGATTATTCAAGTGGCATGCAAAATGTTGTAATCAAAGTGTAGATTATTCTAATTTGAATACAAAATATTGTAACATTCAAAAACTAAATAATTTCTCAATTAACAGTTAAGATTTATTATTTAATTAAACAACTACTTCTGAAGAATGGTTTCTCGAGAGACTCTTATATTTAGTGTACAAATTACTATTAACGGTCCTGCCTTTGTTGTCACATGACTTGTTACAAAATCCTTTACGATTTTTCACTAGTGCGTAGAACTTCTAGCCTATAAACTTGTAATTGATGGATATAGAATTTAAGAATCTGTTTTTATTTTTTTCGTTTGCAAGTTTCGAGGTCGAAATGAACTAATTGTAGATTCTAACACTTTTTATAAGCACATTGAAAAATGAAAATGATTTGTTTTTATTAAAATATGTGTCAAGTTTAAACATATGAATCATTGTCTGCTGCACAAGCGAAGCAACAAATACCGTTTTGAAGCAGCGGGTTAAATGCTTTGGTATCAGCAAGCGGAACGCTAAAAGAAAAGAAAGGACGTTTGGTTGATCTTTCTTATCAGCATCTAATGCATTTACACCCTTGCTTCTGCCGCCGGTTGCTCTTTCTTATCAGCATCAATTGCAGCTACACCCATGCTTCTGCCGCGCAAAGCAATAAACGGAAGGACTCTTTGCACACTTGAAATATGTGCATTTAATGCATTTGCCTTACATGCCGTGGAAGCCAACTGGAGCACACGATTTCTTCCTAAAAAGACGTTCTTGCAATGAATGATGGGAGGCTTCTCTTGGCTTGCAAATAGAGGAAAGCCATCGTGGCAGAGGCGTGCCAAGCCCTTGGTGGCCGAGAGGGTGGCGTACGTGAATATTATTTACGTTGATTTTCTCGTTGAAGTTATATCTTGAGGTGATTGGTTTTACGGGGGTGATTTCAACCTTGAAATCAAGAATTACCTATTAAATATTGATTTAAAAAAGTTGAAACCAATTTAGTTTTCAAATGAATCCATAGAACTTGCCTTATCAAGCTTCACGAGATATCCAATTTGTCCTTTTCGGCTCTATATTTGGATAGGTTCTCATTATAATGGGGAATTGTGATAGAATCTTTTCTCACCATCCAATAGGGGGGGATGTAATATTTTATTGGGAAAAAGCCATCAAAAACCCCCAACTTTGCCTCGAGTGATAGATTTATCCCAAACTTTATTTTGTAACGTGAAAAACCCCGAACTTTGCAAATTGTGATACATTTACCCCATTAAGGGTATTTTTGTCTTATTCTTTATTTTTTCTTTTTCTTTTTTATTTTTTATTTTTTTCTTCTTCTCTCTTCCCTCCGCCGGCCATGGTGGAGGGAAGCTGGCGTCGGGCGAGGGCGGCCCTAGCCAGATCTAGCGAGGGCCTGGCGAGGGGTGCCCGATGCCGGCGAGGGCCTAGCGAGGGGTGCCCTCGCTGGCGTCGGGCGAGGGTGCCCTCGCCCGTGCCGAGCGAAGGGTGCCCTCGCCAAATCCGGCGAGGGCGGCCCTCGCCTGACGCCGACGAGGGCCACCCTTGCCGGACGCCGGTGAGGCTTCCCTCCGCCGGCCATGGCGGAGCCGGTGGAGGGAAGAAAGAAGAAGAAGAAGAAAAAAGTTTTTAAAAGTAAAAAGACCAAAATGTCCCTATGATTTAGGGTAAATGTGTCATACAAATGAAATTTTATGGTTTTTTGTGTCACAAATAAAAGTTTGGGGTAAATGTGTCATAGTTAGCAAATTTCGGGGTTTTTCACGTCACAAAATAAAATTTGGGGTAAATCTGTCATTCGAGGTAAAGTTGGAGGTTTTTGATGGCTTTTTTCCTATTTTATTAGGGCAATCTTTCATTTCCTTTTTCTATGAGGATGGATGCGTACCATATCATTAATATTGATGATACTGCAGGACAGGGTGTGGGCATGGGTTCAGTCAATGATTCTTAAAGATAGTCATGTATTTTCAAATCGTTTGCTTTGCTTTTATGCTGCTTGTACGGATGCTTTTTGTTGGACGTTGTCATTCTTCTTGGAGTTTGTTGTTTATATGGTGAACCCGAAGTTAATTCCAGGCGCTATCATTTTATTTGACCTCATGTGGGTAATACATTAAGAGAGTTGAGATGAGAAATGGAGAGACCGAGGGAGTTGCTTGAGATAGTTAAGATGAGAGAGACCAAGACCAGATGAGATGAATGACGGGCAAGATTAGGGATTTGGATTTTATTTTTTCTTAAACAATTAAAAATATATATTTTCGATCTGGTCTTGGTGGGCGATTCTACACTTAGAACTGGGAACCAGACTAGTACCCACTAATTCTCTTGAAAATCACGGTTCTGAGTCGGTTAGGTTCTGTTCCAAGCAATTCTCGATGCCTTTGCACACCCCTAATTACACTTGAGTGATTTTGCCAATTAAATTCGTGTTAGTGGAATTTTTTTAATTCCTAGGGTGAGACTTCGTTAGGTTTCATGAGGGGCTAAACGCTATGTTAGTTATTGGCCGTAACTAAAGGTTAGGAAACATCGAGAAAGTGTTTAAGTATTTAAGTGATTGTAATTTTCACTGTATCACTTGTTTCTTTAATAGAATTCTTCGCTGCTATCCCCATGCATGTTGATTTCGATATTTGAATTGAATCGCATAAATTCAGTGTCCGATTTCTTTTCCTTATTTTTAACTATTTTATCAATTCACTTGTCTATATTCAATGATAATTGTTTTTATGGGGAAGCATGTATGGGCTGAACTTGGGGAACCGGACACTTTTCTGATAAAAGGACAAGATTAATTGCTATTTTTGACTTGAGATTCTTAGTAAACACATGACCACCCACATAGTCTGTTCTCCGGCTGCCACATTGGATACCATATACGAGAGAAATTTATGAAACACTAGATACATGCGATATGCTCTCCACCATACTCATTCTGATATTTAAAAGAAAAGGCATGGGTTCGGTCATATTATCCGGTTTATACGTAGTTAATTTAGATTTGGTCCATAAAAGGATCATAGAATATTAGAAATGTTGAGCTAAACCGATGGAGGTAATTATCAAACAAATCAAATATATGTATTTCAGAGTATATGTATAATACCTACTGTTGAAGTAAAAAAATAAAAATAAAAAAGGTCTTCATTGTCGTGGATTATGCAATTTTGAGTTGTCTCTTCCCGCCTCTCTCTCTCCAAACTTTACTTTGTCTCTACCACTTTTGGAGGGAAGGGGTTTGACCTAGGTCTCTCTCTCCCGTCTTAGTTGCTAATCATTTTATTTTATTTTGTTTCTTTCTTTACTCTCCCTATTTTGTATTTGGGAGCATTTCTCTCTAATCTAGTTTTAGATTTTGGAGTTTTAATGAATAAATACTCCGCCTCTAATTTCAATGGTGTTCATAGTAGTTTTGGTGTCAAATTTGTGCTCGTTCGACATGTTTTAGTTTAAAGCTTTGGCGCTTCGCATAGGCTACATGGCTCGGTCTCATAGGTGTTAGATCTGAGCTTCTTAGACATGTTTATATTGTCTTCATATAGTGATGGTGTTGGGGACATTTAACCTAGGCACGCACTATTGAAAGGAAAAATCGTGAGTATAGATGGAGATCTCAATGTGTGCTTTTCATTGATGGTGCCGTGTGATTCGGAGATCGGCCATATATCATTTTACTTAGATGCAGTAATGAATATGTTCTTGAAGGACAAGTCTATGATTATTTCTACCAACCATATTCTACCGATATGCCTTTATTTCTAGCTTTTTGTTTGTTTTGGAACTCTATGTGTAATATCCTCGATTCCAAGCCATGAGAATGAGGTAATAGGGTCAGTAAGTCTTGACTTGGCCTGTATCATGATGTGATACGTGGATGCTGAATTTATGCATTGGACATGAATTGGCCATTTGGTCTCGAGGTTTAGTTGTGGATTGATCTCGCACTACCGTGAATACGAAGGATGATCATTGATTGGTTATGTATGGACGATGCATTGGTTGCGGGAATCACACAAATTTCGATTTAGTCCTAAATTTTCTAATTTAGTCAATGTAGTCTTAAACCTTTGCACAAAATTTCAATATAATTCCTTCGGCCGACTGTCGTTAGAAATCGTTGACGTGGTGCAAGTAAACTGCCCACGTCAGTTTGCCAAGTAGAATGCCTAGTAATGACTGGATGCCACGTTAGCGAGTTCCAACGACAATTGATCAAAAAGATTATATCGAACTGTCGTGCAAAGATTTAGGATTGATTGAGTTATTATGGCTTCTTTCTTGTTAGTGCTTGCTGATTTCTTCTATTTTATGCTTTTGTAACCTTGCACCACTTCCCCTATAACTTTGGCCGACTTCCGAACGCTTTCTTCAGCATATATAACTTGCTAGATATATTCTCCGATTTGTGCATGTAAGCTCACCCTTGTAACTTCTCCCCTTCTCCTTATTCAGAATAAAGACTAACATATATACAAGCTTTGCAGCTCTCTGCTATGGTCTATTCGGGAAGTAACCACAAGTCCTGCTCGTACGAAAAGAATAGAAAGAGTTGGATCGACCATGAATAAAAGTGGGTCAAACTTTTGCAAGGTTGAGCCATGTAATACACTTATGTGCAAGCTTTATCTAATGACTTACTTTTCTTGGTCACTTTAACAAATCTCTAATACTAGTACGTCTTCAGTTCTGCATCCCCAATTCTCATTGTTAGAATATTTAAATAACAAACTACGTTTTAATCTATCAGCTTAAGCTTTTAGATTAGTTGACAGTGATCACACTAAAATCTCACATGATATGAGAGCTGGAGGTCTTGAGTTCGAATTTTTTTAATTTCCATTTATCTCTCCAATTAAATATTTCCATGCTTAGTAAAACGCAAAAGACTAGACTAAGCGTAAAGGAGAGTATTCGAATATTTAGATAATAAACCACACTTTCATCTAACAACTTAAGATTTTATATCAATATACAGTGGTCCAACCAAATCTCACACTCATGCATATTTTGCTAATGAATCTATGATCGATATATTCTCACATATTATGCATAATTCTATTAGAGAATTGTCCATATTTTTGTAATGAAAAAGATAATTTTTAATGTATATATCATTCTATTTTGAAATGCCTATAAGTATATGTTTAAGACTAACTGTTTAAGATCTTCTATTGGCTCATATTTGAAAAATAAATACTGGAAATCATTTATGGGATTAAAAATTAAATCGATCAAATTCATACTGGACTCATATTTGATGAATAAATAATATTGAAAGATCAATAGGAAAATCTACCGTTAGGAAAAAAGTATATGACGTGCTTTACAAATAAATGAATACAATAAGCTTATCCATCATAGAAAGAAAAAGAAGCATATGTTTTAAGGCTTTTGCATGAGATAATTGTTCAAAAAGTAATAATTTTATTATATGACATCAAATTCAATCCAAAACATTTTAATTGTGCAAATTTAATTCTAAAATTTTTTATGATTTGCCAATGTAATTTTTATGGATGATTTTGCCTAGTATGTGATCGCCCAATCAATTTCAGTTGTTTAATGTGACATGACTGGTGCTGACATGAACGATTTTTAATAATTTTTTAAAAATGTTATAAATCTATTTTTCTTTCTCTTTTTTTTTTCTCTCTTTCCCTCTGGTGGTTGCCAAGCCTTGGTGATGGCTAGGTGCAAGGGTCTTAGGACCATCCCTACTTAGACAAGGCTCCCCCTTGCTCCCCCTTGCTGGCCTTGAGCGAGGGCATACCTTGATTGGGCTGGCAAGGCAAGGTTCCCCTTGATATAGGTCGGCAAGGCGACTGCCCCCTCACTAGATCTAGCGAGAGCATCCTTGCACTCGCCAACAATCGACGACTGGTGAAGGAAATGGGAAAAAAAGAAAAAAAAAATTGCAAAAATTATTCATGTTAGCATCGACAGTGCCACGAAAGATAGTTATCGTTAATGTTAGCAATTTTTCGGATATAATTAGCTAGAAGAACTACAATGGAAAATCATTAAAAAAGTTTATAATTAAATTAACATAATTAATAAGGTTTATGACTTTTTGGATAATTTTCTTGAATTTTAAATCACTACCTATGCTTCAATAACAAGTAAAATGAAATGTATAATAAACTATGATTGTTGTGGTACTTAACCAATTAATGTTATTAGTCAACCGTGAAAAAATAATTCATCACAAATATCAGACGTTTTACAACTAGAGAAAATCAGAAATTACAAAAATCAACTATTAGCAAATTGACAGAAAGACAATACGTGTCGCGCGCGTGCAAGCGGAATCGCTAAACCGCCTCTCTCTGTCTTGTCCGCGAGAAGCATCTCAAGTCTCCACTCGTCTTCAACCTCGTGGACACTTACTTTCACCAGACACTTCCATGGCTCTCTCTCTCTCTCTCTCTCTCTCTCTCCCCTCCGTAACCATCCCGAACTCACCAGACACTACTCCACCACCTATAAATACCTCTCCCTCCACCGAAACACGCTGCCATCGATCCCCATATTTCGACCGAGCAAACTACTGAGTGAGTCACTCGACTGCTCATAATGTCGCTGATCCCGAGCGATTTCTTCGGCGGACGAAGGACAGCCGTCTTCGATCCTTTCTCGCTCGACA
Organism: Eucalyptus tenuipes; assembly: GCA_014182365.1. NCBI lineage: Eukaryota > Viridiplantae > Streptophyta > Magnoliopsida > Myrtales > Myrtaceae > Eucalyptus > Eucalyptus tenuipes. The sequence continues at coordinate 30,907,480 of CM024543.1, read as the reverse complement.
TCTGGGACCCGTTCCTGGACTTCCCTGTCGCGCCGCCAACCGCCCTGTCGCTGCCCTGGTCAGGGTCGGACGTGTCGAGGGAGGTCGCGCAGTTCGCAAGCGCACGGGTCGACTGGAGGGAGACGCCGGAGGCGCACGTGTTCCGGGCGGACCTGCCGGGGATGAGGAAGGAGGAGGTGAGAGTGGAGGTCGAGGAAGGGAGGGTGCTGAGCATCAGCGGCGAGCGGAGGAGGGAAAAGGAGGCGGTGACGGACACGTGGCACCGGTTGGAGAGGGGGAGCGGGCGGTTCTCGAGGAGGTTCCGCCTGCCCGAGGACGCGAGGGTCGATCAGGTGAGGGCGAGCATGGAGAACGGCGTTCTCACTGTGGTTGTGCCCAAGACGGCGGCGGCGGCGGCGGCAAGGCCCGATGTGAAGCCCATTCCGATCACCGGCTGAGAGGTTTTAAATGGGAGTGACGGAGAGAGCGTGACTGTATATTGCATAAAATAAAGAGGAGCATCCCAGTACGCTACACAGTTACTGCATACTGCATATTGTGTGTACGAGTCTAGTTAGGATTTTGTCATCTACGTGCTTGAGTGGATGTATTATACTCTTATAAAAATACAAGTAACTATTGCATGTCCTTTTCAAACGTATTCGAGGTCAAACGTAATTTAAATTTTCTAATTGTTAGAATTGTAGCTAGAGTTGCGATGTGGCTACAGTGATGGACTCATCATTTCTTGGAACAGTTATGATTCGACTAGAGCATTCCGTAGAGGGTGCGGGATCTTTTCAATAACGGTGGGAGCGAAGAAGTGAGCGCCAAGTCGGTCCTCGATCCAACCCCGCTCTATCAAATAAGGGCAACCTAAGTGTAATTATCAATACGTACCATGCAGTGTATTAAATTGGTACTTGCCATCCTTAGCAATTTTGGGGAAAAAAAAAAAAATTGCCCCGAACTGTCTCTGCCAGTTACGTACCCATAATTATTAACAAGCTGAGAGGATTGCCGAGGCTGGCATCCACCTATTAGTTATTTTCACATATTGAGTTCACTATCTCTAGAAACTTGAAAATGAAATTTGCTGTCGTAATGAAAAACTGAACTTATTATTGTACTGGAAATCTTACCACAACCCCATTTGAGAAGTTAATAATTTTGCTTTGGATAGTTTATATGAGTGAATGTAATTATTAACTCAATAGAGCATTTATCTTCTTTATTAGTCCAACGGCAAAATTGATTAGGATTTATGGATTAAGATTTTGCTATCACAGTAGTGTGAAAAATTACCGATTCAATCTTAAATTTATTGTATAGAGGTTAATTTACGGTTATATTTTCCAATTTTTCCAATGTAGTTTCAAACCTTTGTGCGTTGGCAATTGGCCGAAAATCATCAATGGGGTGATCCATAATTTGTCCATGTCAACATGCTTCATAGGATGTCCTGTAAAAATTAGCCGAAAAAAATATATTATAATTTCACACAAAAATTTAAGATTGGCAAAATTAAAAGGGTTAATACTTTGAAAAACTCTAAATTGGTATACACCACCGACAAATTTACCCCAACTTATTTTTTTGACCATCAAAAACCTCAAACTGATATATCTTTGACAAATTTACCCCAAACTGGTACACTTGTGACAAATTTACCCTATGTTATTTTTTATTAAATTTTATTGTCAAATTATTAAGTTAAATGACATGTGGCAATTGATTGATATACCAATTTGGGATTTTACGCTCCGTTTGTCATAGTTTATAATTTTTGTGATTTTTTTTTGTATTAATCCAATTTAATAGAGGGTATATTTGTCACAAATTTACCAGTTTGGATTTTTTGCGATCGATTAAATTAGTTTGGGGTAAATTTGTCATAAATGTACAAGTTTAGGGTTTTTTATGGTTAGTCGGGGTAAATTTGTCACAAGTGTACCAATTTGGGATTTTTCATAGTCAAAAAATAATTTGGGGTAAATTTGTCACAAGTGTACAAGTTTGGGATTTTTCAGAGTATTAACCCAAATTAAAAAGTTTAAGATTGTAATATTTATATAATAAGTTTAGGACTAATTAGGTAATTATCTCAATGATAGTTTGCTAAATTGGAATTTGCTACCTCAAGGAAAAATCTACCAGTCGTTTAGAAAAGTCATTGCCGAAACGCCAAGTAATCTTTTCGTAGTTTTGAAGGCATAAGCTACAATAAGTCGTTCCTAGATTGTCAATACGAAACGATAACTTACCATTTGGGATGATTATTGAATGCGAATTTATTATTGCATCGAAAATCAATACTTTTTTTTTTTTTTGTGAATTGTTTAAACAGATCATGGAATACTCGGTAAATGATTTTCCAACCCCCTTCTATTTTCGAACAGTAAGCATCATTGTTCTGGCATACGTTAAATTTATAATATTTTTGACTATGTTTATTTCATGAAAATAAGTAATTTTAAAAATATATTTTAAAAATTAATCATGTGTATTACTTGAAATAAGTAATCAATGAATAACAATTTGCATTCAAACATTTGCATTATCAATAAAATATTTTTCATTCATTCATTTTTGTAAGCGATATAAATGATCATATTTTGAAAAATATTTTCAAATCACTCATTTTCCATAAAACAAATGGAGAATTCATTTCGTATATAAATTTTCAATTAGGTTATAGGCTTTCATCACTTGGTATATATAAATTACCTACCTTAGGAAATCCACATGGCGCCTATAGGACTTATGGGATCCACTGCATCTCACGAATAGTCCAAACATCAATGACTTATGTCATTTTAAAAGATCCGAGAAAGGAGCGTTCCAGTGGATATACTTCAAACATACGAAATGGGTCGTTTTCCCATAGAAAAATGTCATGCTATCGACAAAAGTCTGCCAGTCACAAACACCAAAAACAAGGAAGGCAGCCGCTTACCGTTGCGTCGTCAGCGTGCCCGATTGCAAAAATTATACCTCGGATACGTCCGGTGCGAAGAAGAGGACGACCACGCAAAACGAGGGACGCCCAAGAGGAATTCAAATCAGATAAAAAGAGAATTCTCACGAACTGCGGGCAATGGGAAAGCCCACGAGTCAGATGGACAGGCCCAAGGTGTCCTGAAGATCCTGTCTTGGTGTCACGGACCCGTTCGTGTTGATTTCGTAATTTATCTCATCATCCATAGGACATTTGAATAATGCGTCCACGGGCAATTTGAATAGATTCATCTCCCCCCCTCCAAAAGCAATCCCCTAATAATTCCACTCCTAAAAAAAGTCAATCGGCCGTTGCCTTTTTGCGATCTCAAACGGCTACTCATCGGCGTGCCCTCCTTTTTTCTCTGTTTCTTTTTGTTTGTTTTTGAATACCAAGTCGTCAACCACTCTTACCTTAGCCGTTCCGATATTTTTTTCTGTGGACCTTTTTCCTCTTTTGGGAAGCTCCGATTGGTATCTTATTCCCATTGCTCGCGAAGTTGCTTGGAGTTCCCTTTCGTTTTCAATTAGTACCCTGCTCAAGGAGTCCTCGAATGTCTCAGCATTTGATCACTTATTTTATGATAATAATACGTAAAAGCAAGATCGAAACGAGATCGAGAGATGCCATTAAAGGGTTGGTTGGCAGGGTCTCTAGTGCGAGAGGGAGTTGATCTCAAGCGACCATTACGATACTCTTATTATCGCTTTAAATTGCGATACGATAATTGATTACTTATATCCTATATTTTTAGATATATCTAACTCTATCTAATTCAAATTGAAGACCCATCACCACACTAGGAATAAAATAAGATCATATCCGGTCCACCGGATAGAAAGACAATGCCATAAACTCTACGTCTTGAGTGTTTTAGGTGCCTGCAAGAATGAAGTTGCCTCAGAATGCCAACAATAAGCCAACGACTCACTCCCTCCTGATCTTGAACTTGCACACTCTCTCAACACAAAATGCACTCAAGTCAAACGGTAGGTTGAGGTGTCAAAATGGGTCATTGACTCATTTATGGACCCATTTATAGTTAAATGGGTCGTTAATGGGTCAAGCCTTATTCCCAAAGCACCCATAATGAGTTTTAAAAATAAAAAGGTTGAGATATATGGTTTTTAAATGGATCTGAGAGCCAACCCATTTAAGACTTATTAAAAATGAATCCATTTACAGAGGGACTCTCTCTTCTCTATTTAACTTTACAAAATTTTTTTTTTTTTATAAAAACGAAATTATAATTATTTTTTCTTTTTTTTTTTTTTTCTTTTTTTTTTTTTTTTCTTTCTTCTTCCTTTGGTCGTCGGCACGGCGATGGCCGGCGAGCCTCGAGCTTGCCGGATCTGGCGAGGCGGAGGCCTCGCTGACGCCCGACGAGCCTCGAGCTTGCTAGATCTGGCGAGGCTCAAGCCTCATCAGTCGACTCTCGCCTGTGGCCGGTCGTCGGCCGTCATCGTGGCCAGCGGCCGGCCAAAGAAGAAGAAGAAGAACAAAAAAAAAAAAGAAAATTATATTTAAAAATAAAAAATTAAAAAAAATTAATTTTAAAAAATAAAAATAATTACAAATTTAAAAAATAAAAAAATAATTACAACTCGATTTTTTAAAATAATTATTTTAAAAATTATAAAAATTGTCCATTAAATTTGTTTTGTATAAAACTATTTTAGCAATACCATTTTTTTTAATACATATATATAAGAAATAAACTTTTTTAAGTTTAGTTAAATGGGTCGGGTATGGATTGGATATGAGTTGGGTCGGGTATGGGTCGGAAAATTTACATTAGATATAAATGAGTTAATGAGTCAATTTGGATCGGACCATTAATAACCCGACCCAAACCCGACCCGACCCGACCCGACCCACCTGTTTAACACTTCTAATCGGTATGTGCAAGAAGGAATGCTACAACGCGAAGAACACAGTGAAATTGTAAGGGTTGGGACACCTAATGCTCGTTGCTCCTGTTAAATGACCTTTGCTCCCCTCGAAACTCTTCTTCAAATCCCTCGCATTTTCCCCTTCTTTCAGTTGAGAAAAAGAATGTTGTTTATCATCTTGAACTCGTCTGAGGGTAAGGGTGGTGTTCAAGAACCTAAGTACTACTCCCACTGCGATAATCTGTCAAACTGATGATTCCAGAATAGCGAAAAGAAATAATTTCTTATGTCCCCATACCTAATAAAAAATTCATTTTTTAATGTGACAAAATTTCCCACCTTTTATGGCCGAGGAAGTGGAGATATTGCGAGGACGAATCCGCAGCATCTGATTTATACATGGGGTCTGCAAGCATTTATTAATAATTTGAACGTAGCCCCTACTCTAATCCGCCGAGATCGAAAGGGGAAGAGAGACGTCGGCGTAGCAGGTGGCACTTGGCAGTCACCCCCCTCTCCCTCTCTCGAGAGCTCTAAAAATCAAATTTTCACACGCGTGAGGTAGGGAGAGAGAGCGGGAGAGAGAGAGAGACAGGCAACAACATAAGCAGACACAGTAGCAATCAAACCCACGAGCCAGCTTCGTGAAAAACCATGAACTCCATTAATCCCCGACCTCGCATTCTCCCTCTCCTTCCCCTCAAGATCCCTTTCTGAAAAAAAGGGAGGGAGAGAGAAGGTACATGTAGGTGCCAACGGGAGGGGCGAGAAGGGTGGCACTGATCCACTTCTCGGAGATCCTGTGGTGGATCTTGTTGGGCAGATCCTCCCATAGCCCCGTTGTTATCTTCTGCTGGAACGTTGACAGCGCATACACCACCGCCTTCATTTTAACCGGCTGCTTCCCCATTTCTCTTCTCCTCCTCCTTTCTCTTCTTCTTCTCTCGCGATCTCTCACGATCTCTCTGATCTCCACCTCTCTTTTGCCATAATTTTCAAGGGAAATTTTCAAATAAGGACTCAAAGTAAGCCTATTTTCTCAAATAAGGATCTAAAATGGCTAACACGAGTATCAAATAAGGACCTGAACTTGTCGGCCGGCCAAAATATTCACTGGTCGGTGAGCGCGTGACATTTCCGATGGCCAAAATATGGGCAATTTTGTCCAAAAAAATATAGATAGAAATTAACAAACCCTAAAAACAAAACCCCCCAAACTCTTCACGCTCTTTTGACGTAAAAAAACTCTTCACTTTCTCACGTTTTTCTTCTTCGTTCTTTGTCCTCTCTCGCTTGGAGCACCAAAATATTATGTTAATGGAACATGAATTGAAACACAACAAGAAACCCCTACCTTCGTTTCTTCACATCTTCTTCTTTTGTTCCATTAAGAGAGAATTTGGGTTCTTGAAACAAGAGGGGACAAAGAACGTAAAAGATGAAGAGCAAAAGAAGAAGGTGAAAAGTTTGGGGGTTTTTTTTGTTTTTAGGGTTTGTTAATTTCTATCTTTTTCTTTTTGGAAAAATTGCCCATCTTCCAGCCACCGGAAATATCACACACTCGCTGGCCGACGAACATTTTGGTCAGCCGGCGAGTTCAAGTCCTTATTTGAGACTTGTTAGTCACTTCGGATCCTTATTTGGAACAATGATCACTTCGGGTCGTTATTTGAGAAAGTAAGTTCACTTTGGGTCCTTATTTGAGATTTTCCCAATTTTCAACACAACTAGCCCCGATGACTTGTTGTTTATCCAGACCGTCGATATGACTACCATTTCGTCCATGGATGGGGGTGGCAATTGGGCTGAACCCGGAATGGCCCAAAATCAAGCCCAGTCATCCATCGGGCTTGTTCAATCTGATTGGAATGAGGATTGTATGGGTACGGTTGAGATGAGGATCTAGCGTACCTAAAACAAAGAAGTTTCCAACCATTCCATGAACTTCTTTTGGGATTTTCTTCCACTAATGCTGATAGAATTGTCCATTCAACCCTTCTGGGCCTAGTGCCTTTGTCGCCCCAAATTAGAAAACCACCATATTCACTTCTTCTAATGTCACTGGCCCTATTAAAGCTTCATTCATCCCATCTTCGACTATGTAAGGGCATTTGTTTAACATTGGCTGAAAATTCCTTGGGCCAATCGTGCTATAAAGGCTTTGATAAAATATAGCAATATATTCTTTAATTAAGTCAAAATCCCTACACCAATTCTGATCATCTAATTTCAGCATGGATATTTTGTTTCTTTGCCTTCTCTGCACCGTCATAGCATAAAAAAAACTTCGTATTTCTATCTCCCTACTTCAACCATTTATCATCAATCTCATTCCCCAATACATCTCTTCATGTCTCCATAAGTTTTCGATTTGCATTGTAACTTGTTGAGTTTCCTCCTTGTTTGATCCCCCTCCCCTCTTATTTGTTCGCTTGGTGAGCTCTTTTTTAAGATCCCTAATCTTTCGAAATGCATTGGATAAATTTTGCTTGCTCCACTTGTCCAAGGCTACTAAGACTTCATTCAGTTTTTTGGCTAGATTCAGCTTAGGATAGTGCTAGTCATTCCACATTGTTTGAACTATTTCTTTACACTTAGCATCTTCTAACCAATAAGCTTCAAAACGGAAATGTCTTTCTTTCTACCCTTGGTGGGAACAAAGATAGTAGAAAAGGACTATGGTCGGATCCAATAACTAGCAAAGTATAGGCTTACGTGTGTAGAAACATCACTCTCCACTTGATATTACATATAACTTGACCAGCCTCTTTTTCACCAATGCTTCCTCGTCTTGGTTGTTGGCCAATGAAAGTACAACCTTTGCTCTCTACATCCATCAGTGCACAAACATTTAGTAAATCTCGGAAAGTAGCCACTCGATAGTAATTTGTTCCATATTTTTCATACTTCTTGTAGTGGTACAAAGTCTCATTAAAGTCTCAAATACAAATCCAAGGTAAGGTATTGCTAGAATGAATCATACGAAGCCGTTGTCATAGCTAAAGTCTCTCCTAATAATTTGTAAGTGCGTGTAAAAAGGAAATTCTCATTTTAGTGCCACTATTTGAGTCTTCACAAAAGAAATCCATTAGCTCGCTCGAAGAAGATTCCAGTTCAACCGACACTTCATTGTTCCACGTTAAAGCCAATCCCCCCACGATTCCAATAGGGTTAAGCACCGAAAGATTCTGGAATAGAAGGCACTTCCTCATCCTTTCCACTATAATTTATTTGTTTTTTTATTTCCATTAAAGATACTAAACTATGCATTTCTTAAACCACTAAGGCTCTAAGATGTTGGAATGTTAGGGAAGTGCCCAAACCCTAACAATTCCAGCTCATAATCTTTATTTAAAACCCAATGGCTTATTAAGGGTATGTTTGTTAAAAATTATTTCTATTCCCTAGAACAACTATTTTTGTTCTTTTGTTCTAGGAAACGGAAAAAGAATAGAAACGTGTTTGGTAAAATTTTTGTTCCTAGAAATAAAAAACCTATTTTTTTGTTCTCGAGAATAGATTTAAAACAGAAATAAGAAGTAGAAAAAAGTAGCTTCTTGTTCCCGAGAACAATTTTTTCTTCTCTCTTTTTTTTTTCTCTCTCTCTTCTCTCTTCTTCTATTTCCTTTCCTTCTTCTTCCTTTGGGCTGGTCGCCGATCTCGGCCATGGCCGGCGACCAATCGACTAGGGTCGGCGACCTCGCCTGAGTGTCGCCAGCCCCCGGCGATGTCAAGCCATGGGAAGGCTCGAGCTCGCCTTGGCTAGGCAGCTCGAGCTTGCCCAGATCTGGCGAGGTCGGCGTCGCCTAATGGTGGCTCGGCGAGGCCGACCTCGCGTCGCCTAGGCAAGGTCGAGCCTCGCCGGTGGCCTGGCAAGGCTTTGGCGAGCTCGCCGACCGCCGGCGACCAGCCACAAAGGAGGAAGAATGAGAGAAAAGAAAAAAGAAAAAAAAATTAAAAAATTTACAAAATTTACAAAATTATACAATTCTACCAAACACATTTCTTTCTCGGGAATAGAAATTTTGTGCGCTTACTAAACGCGTTCTTATATTCAAAATTGTTCTCAAGAATAAAAACAAAAAAAAATTATTTCGATAAAAATTATTCCTGAACGAATCGTTACCAAACGCACCCTAAGGTTACTCATCAAAGCCCATTCCTTCATTTCTTGACCTCTTGGATTGGGGTGTCAAGTAAGGTCCCTTCCTTAAGGGATTGGGTAGATGAACCTTGCTGCTCATAAGGGTTGAAGTGTTTGAGTTTCTTAGTTGCAGATGCTTTTTCCCCTTTCTCTTTTTTTAGGTACCTCGAAGACTCCAATGCAATAGGCGTATCCTCTAACATGAGCTGAGTCTATTGTCGAGCAAAATCAACCCCAACAAAATCATATTCTATGCTGGCACACTTCTGTTTAAGAGCTCCTCTCTCATTTTCACTTGAAATATACATTTAATGCATTTGTCTTACATGCCGTGGAAGCCAAGTGGAGCATACGATTTCTTCCTAGAAGGACAGTTTTTGCAATGAATGGTGGGGGCTTCTCTAGGTTTATAAATAGAGGAGAGCCATCGTGGCAGAGGTGTGCCAAGTCCTTGAAAGCCGAGAGGGTGGTGTACGTGAATATTAATCACATTGGTTTTCTCCTTGTAGTTATACCTTGAGGTGATTGGTTTTAAGGTATCACAATTTCCACTCTAAAATTGGCAACCACCCACTAAAGACCGACTTTGAAAAATTGGAATCGCTCCTGTTCTCAAGTGGATTTATAGAACCTGTCCACCAAGCTTTACAGGTATACAATTTGTTCTTTTGGCTCCATATTGGGATAAGTTCCTATTATAATGGAGAATTTGTGATGAAATATTTTTTCACCACCCCAACAGGGGGAATGTAATATTCTACTAGCACAATATTTCATTTCCTTTTTCTCTTAGGATAAATGTGTACCATGTCATTGATATTGATGATATTGCAAGATAAGGTGTCGGCATGGACTTGGTTAATCAATCTCAAAGATAGTCACGGATTTTTCACATTGTTTACTTTGCTATTATGTTGCTCTTGGAAGTTGTCATTCTAGTTGGAGTTCGTTGTTTATAAGGTGAACCCAAAATTAATTTCAAGTGCTATCATTTTATTTGACCTCATGTCAAAGAGATTGAGGGAATCACATGAGAGAGTTGAGATGAGAGAGACCAAGATGAGACAAGATGACTGAAGAGCAAGATAGGAATTTGGGGTTTTCATTTTTCTTTAAATTAAAATATATATTACTTGTTCGATTTGGGTGAGTGGTTCTACACCTGGAACTGAGAACAGAACCAATACCCACCAATTCCCTTGGAAACCACCGGTTTTCGATTCCTTTGCACACCCCTAATTACACTCAAGTAATTTGACTAGTTAAATTCTTGTCAATAAATACTTTTTAATTCCTAGAATGAGATTTCACTAGAAATCATGAGAGACTAAATACTGTGTGAGTTATTGGATGTAATTAAGGGACGGAAACACTAAAAAAATGTTTAAGTGTTTCAATGATTGTGATTTCTATTGTATTGCTTGTTTTTATAGTGAAATTCTTTGCCACTCTATCCCTATACGTCAATTTCGATATTCAGACCGAATCACGTAAACTCAATATCCGATATTTTTTTCCTATTTCTAACTATTTTATCAATTCGCTTGTCTGAAATTATTTTTAGAGGGAGCATGCATGGGCTGAACTTCCGGAACCAGACAATGTTCTGATAAATGACAAGATTAATTGCTAATTTTGACTGGAGAATCTTAGTAAACAAATGACCGCCCGCATGGTTTGTTCTCTCGCTACCACATTGCATACCAGAAATTTATGAAACACTAAATACATGCGATACGACCTCCACCATATTCATTCTGACATTTAATAGAAAAGGCATGGGTGCAGTCACATTATTTAGTTTATACGTAGTTAATTTAGATTCGGTCCCTCAAAGGATGATAGAAAGGTTGAGCTCAATCGATGGAGGTAATTATCAAACAAATCAAATAAATGGATTTAACAGAATATATATAATTAAGAAGGTCATCATTGTTGTGGATTATGCAATTTTAAGTTGTCTCTTTCTGCCTCTCACCTTCGAGAAAATATTGAGTGGTCTGGAGACTCCACGTCAGTGTGATTCCGAGCCACTCAAAAGGCGACATGTGGAGGTGTAAGACCGGCTAGCCAGTGAACGAACTTTTGCACAAAAAATGATTTTCTTTATCTTAATAACCTGACACTAACCCTGCGCCCTCTCTCTGCTCTGCTCTCTCTCTTATGCTCTGCAAACATCTATTTCTTCCTCTTATGTTCTCTCTCCTCTTCATTCTCTCCTTCTTTGAAGAAGGAAGAAACCCACTTTCAAATTTTGAATCTTTGCCAGATTTTGCTACTTGTGCAGCAGCGTTACTTGGCGTTCGTGAAGCGGCCGTCCCCTGCCATCACCGACGAAGCCCTCGCGCAGTGGCGCGGGATGGTAAAGCCGAACGGGGCAGGGATCCTGAAAGGGAGTGAGGCAGAGGCAGAGGCCGAGGCTGAGGGGCGTGCGATCGCCCTCGACAAGAGCTACGGGTTCTCAAAGTTCTTCCGGAGCATGTACTAGCTTTGGGACGAGGTTTGGACTTGGGAGAATGCAATTTGATTATACTTTCTATTCAAGGTTCAAGATGGCTCGATTTTGGTAAAACCGTCTTGGATGTCACACCAATGATGGCATCCTTTTTTATTCACTCCTGAGATCCAAAGCATTCAATAGCCCTTCATGTGAAGGAGGGCGCGGCGGGGGGCGTCGGGGAGAGCGAGCAGGGGAGAGGGTATGTGGCACGAGAGAGGGAGAGGGTGGAGAAACGGCTAGTGTGTGCAGCCTAGCTGACAAAGGAAGTTTTTTTTTTTTTTTTTTTTTTTTTGTTTGTGTGCAAAGATTCGAGGGTTCCACATTTCCACGTGGATCCGCATGTTGCATTTTGAGTGGCTGGGATCCACGTTGGCGTGGAGTCCCGGATCACCCAATATTTTCTCCTCTTCCCCTCTCTCAACTTTTCTTTGTCTGTTCCACTTTTGGAGGGAAGAGATTTTACCTACGTCTCACCCTCCCCTCTCGGTGGCTTTTCACTTTATTTTCTTTTGTTTCTTTTTATAATATCCTGATTTTATATATGGGAGTTTTTCTCTCCAATCTAATTTTAGATTTTAGAGTTTAATGAATAAGTATTCCACCTCTACTTTCAATAGTATTCATAGCAATTTTGGTATCAAATATGTGTTCATTCAACATGTTTTAATTCAAAGCTTTGGTGCTTGACATAAGCTACAATGCTCGATCTCATTGGTGTTAGATTTGAGCTTCTTAAACATGTTTATATTGTCTTTATACAGTGATAATGTTGGGGACACCAAACCTAGCAATATGCTGCTGAAAGGTAAAACCATAATTATAAATAGAGATTCCGACATGTGCTTTTCATTGATGATGTTGTGTGATTCCATGATTGGCCGTCGATTCTTTCGCTTAGATACAATCATTGATATATTCTTGAAGGATGAGCCCCTAGTTAACTCTACCAACCATGTTTTATTGATATGTCTTGATTTCTAGTTTTTTGTTCGTTTTGGAGCTCTATGAGTTTGTCTTGTTATTATGACTTTTGAAATATCCAATCATGTATCATTATTGTAATGAATGGAAATTTCTTTTGACAAAAAAAAAAAAAAAATTACAGATTATAGTAAACAATAATTACTAGTTGAATCAAATTAAGTAGATTATAGAAAAAGTTATAGTAAGTCGAATGTAGATCGTCAACCCTATAATTTGTCCTTCCATTTGGTGCCTCAGTCATCCTTAATCTTGATGTATTGCGTAATAAGTTCCGAACCCATCCCTCACCTTCTTTACATGGATCAAAGGCTGAGATCAACGAGACACCAAATGGGAGCACAAATAAAATGTTGAACATGAAGATCGAAGAAAGATCTAAGAGAGTTTCATATTACTACCACTCTGCAACATCGGATCAAAATCTCATGTTGTTGGCTGACCCGTCACAATCATTTAGACAAAGGAATTATAACCTTTAGGGGATATGAGCCTTACAATTAACAAAGTGACATAGTCAATTTTATAATTGTGCATTTAAACAAATTAGTCATTACACTTATAATTGCAAACTAATTTGATAAATCGCTTTTTTGTAATTTTAGCAGTATCCGAAATTCATTGTGGAATGTGGATCATGGTAAATGCAAAGGGAGACAAGTAATGCTAAGTATGGATTGATAAAATAGACTAAATAGTTTGTGAAGAACTTCCTGATAATAGTGAATTAGTGTATGACATGCTATTAAGTTTTAAACATTGGATGATGCAATAAGTCTCAAGCTCTCTCTCTCTCTCTCTCTCTTATTATTATTATTATTATTATTATTATTATTATTATTATTATTTATAAAAAGTTGCGATTAACTTCTTCCATCGGAACCTACCCATGTGGCAGTCCCATAAGTAGCCACATATGAGAGATCCAGATAAATTTTTATATGCGTGGGGCATATATGTTGAATAAAATTTGGAGCATCTAACACGGTTCTCATGCAGCTTGTATCGATCCTAGCGGTTCAAATCGAGTCTAGTATACATTGGGTTTCTAAATATTTTATCAAAAATTGAAAATTTGATCAACAGATGGAATTCATTACACTTTCTAACTAAGAAAATTCTCGATTATTCCCTTTAGCAAGTCACCGTACTTCATAATAAAATGTGATGCATTTATAATGTAATATGACATCAAAGATGATATTGTTTAAGCCCCAAAACAACACCTTTACTAACCAAATTAACGAAATATAACACATTTAAGAAATAATATCTAGTATAATGTTTAGAGGTTATTCAAATGTGTCTCATTAAACATGTCTAGTTGAGAAAAGCAGCATGCTAATTTATTTAATTAGACTGACATAAATGACTTAAAACGTGTTAATATGCAAAGATACACATTTATTATTCATTCGTACATGGAAACCCGATCACGATTGAGCTCCAACAACATATGATCATTTAAAAGACAATATGTGACTGATCAAAGCATCCAAGGCTTGGTATGAAGGGCCGCCTTGTCGCACGGAGATACTGGCCTTCTCCTTCAAAACCAATGCCCTCTCTCTTATTTCTTCTCCTTCTCTCTCCGCCAGCAGCCTCTTGATGGCCCTTGCAATGTTCTCTCTCTCAAGCCCGCCATTCAAGTGCACTCCAATTCTCCAAACATCGCTCACATGCCTTGCATTCACTCCTTGATCAGCAAAACGAGGCATGCACAACATTGGCACTCCTTCACTTATGCTTTCCAAAGTTGAGTTCCAACCGCTGTGGGTCCAAAATGCTCCGACAGCAGGATGAGCCAACACTTCCTTCTGGGGTGCCCATTTCACTATCTTCCCTCTCCCTTCCAATGCCTTGAGAAAGTGGCTCGGCGACTTCTCCAGCCACTCCGGATCGCGGACTGACCCGGCCCGGACCACCCATAAAAAGGGCTGCTCCGAGTCAGCTAGGCCTAATGCAATCTCCAACATTTCTGCCTCGCTCATGGCCGCGAGGCTCCCAAAGCTCACGTAGATCACAGACTTGGGCGGCTGTTTGTCTAGCCAGGAGATGCAGTCTGTGTCCTCTGCTTGTGAGCTGCTCGAAGGAGATGTCACGCAGAATTTGTGAGATGGACCGATCGGAAAAAAAGGAACTGACAAAACTTCCCGGAGCGACGCGAGATCAGAGTGCTCGAGCTCTTCGAATGTGTTGATGATGACGCCAGAAGAGTCCTTGATTACTGCGATCAGGTTATCCAAAATTCGGAACACTACCTCCGGTTTCTGTGGATCGACTGCCGGGATGTCTTTAACTAGCAAGGGCGGAAACTCCTTCACTGCCTCTTCGGATCGGGAACCTAATACACTCAGAGTACGAGAAACTTTATGAGAAAAAGACATTCCCTTGGCAAGGAAATTATCTAAAGGAAGCAAGCAATGTATGGATCTTGACATCCAGACATGCCTATATGATTTCATCCAGAAAACTACTGCCATACACGGGCATCGCACGGATTTGTATGATCTACACCTATAATTATTTACCAATAAAACCAGTAAATTTTCCTGTCAAAAGCTTTATAAAATATTTACAATCGGCATAAGAAATAAAGCACTAGACAGATCCTTCCAATCGTGTACATTGTTGGAGCGCCGGATGATAGGGGTCAGTTGCCAAAGGCCTTCATGGGGGTTTAGGGTGCATTTGGTTCAGCATTTGGAAAGCTCATTGGGAAAATGCAAAGCAGTTTAGCCTAAAGGGCTTAGGAAAAATGCAAAGACTGTTTGGTAAATTCTGCTTTGAAAAGCAACTTTGAAAGAAATGATGTTTGATAGAAAACACATTTGCAAAGCCCATTTGGTGATTAATCTAAATATTTGCGACTTTTTTAATTTATATTTGACAATCATGTTAAAGATGTTGTGTAAACAATTTTATTAAAATTAAAATTTCTTTTTTTTTGCTAAAAAAATCAAATGGAAAAAATTTACATACTCTCTTTCTAAATTACAAGAAGAATACTTTCATTACAATAAAAACAGGATAGCATATGCTTTAAGGAAAAAAAGCTCATAATCCTTAAAACCATAGAATTCCTTCGTATCATTGAGGTATAAACTTATTATGCAAAATCTAGAGGCGGGCTCAAGTAAAAACAAAGAAGGTTGAAGATTTTGATTTACATCTAATTTTCATTAAATGAGCTCTTCAGCATTCCTAATGGCTGGCTTTCACTTGAAAGCCCTTTGGGAATGATTGCCAAACACCCCAAATTTTCTCCAATGGGCTTTGGGGCTCCAAGGGGCTTTCCAAATATCGAACCAAATGCACCCTTAAAAGCCCTTGGGCAAATGCAAGTACTATATGGCAATATTTTTAGAGAGATTTGGGGAGATGCAATTGCATCTCCAAAGCCCTCTGATGCCATAACTAACCATTGATGAACCCTTGCCAAGGGTCACCAAAGGCAACAACAGCCGGTGTTAATCCTGGCTCGCCGATGGCCTAAACCCTGCCAACATCTGATGAAATCTTTGTGTTCAATTTTATGTTGTTTGTGTGATTTTTTCAAATACCATTTGAACCAAAATTGTTTCTTAGTGTACTTTTAAATTACACTTGACCAAACACTATATGCATTTCGAAGAATACCATTTAATCAGCCATCTTTGCATTTTCCCAAAAATTTTCCTTAAGAGCCCAACCAAATGCAACATGAGGACCCTGAAATATTAATGAGTAATTTAGTAATTATTTTGAAACTTGGAACATTGCTAGTTTTTTTATAATTGATGATCGTCAACTTGTGTTGAAAGAACATATGGTTAAACAATCAACGATGCAATAATGATTTAGTAAGATCATTATTATTATTTTGTCAAATAGTTAGATAATTAGTTAATCAGGTAAAGTTTATTACATGGTTTGATAAATTGGGTTATGTAGTTGGTTAGGAAAATTGTCCAAAAATACTAAACCTATTGTATTTTTGTCAATTCAGTCTTAAATTTTTCAATTTTATTAAATGAATCTTAAATCTTTTCACTTTTTGTCAATTGAGTCCGTCCACCAATTTTGGTCGAAAAAAGCTAAGGTGAGTACCGTAGTGCCAAGTGGCACTACAAATACCGATACTGACAATTTTTAATAATATTATAGCATTTCTTAAATTTCTTTATTATTTATTATTTTTTTTTATTATTTTTTTGTTTTCCTTTCTTCTACCTTTTCCTTTTGTCGTGGCCGGCCGCCGCCATGACTGGGTTGGCTGGCCTCCATAGCCATCAACAAGGACCGACTAAGTGAGGCAATTCGGTCACAAGCAAAAAGGAGAAGAAAAGGAAAAAAATTATAAAAAAAATTAAAAAACTAAAAAAAATGAAAATATTATTAAAAATTATTCATATCAGCGCTAGCCATCCTATGTGGTATTGCCAAATCCAAGTTAGTAATTTTCGGCCAAAATTAACCAGATGGACTTAGTTGACAAAAGTAAAAAGTTTAGTGCTCAATTGGTAAAATTAAAAGTTTTAAATCTAAATTGGTAAAAGCACAATAAATTTAGGACATTTTGAACAATTTTCCCTAAGTCGATCTTAACACTCTAAGGCTCCATTCATTTTGTGAAAATTGTAACATTTTTGGAAATCGTTTTCCAAGAAGTCATTTTCAAGAAAATAACCATATTTTCAAGGTGCTTGGTTGAATTTTGAAAATGAACTAGAAAATTTTTTTTACCGTTCAGTAAGGAAAATATTTTCCTTCATGCAATCATTTTCAATCATTTTTTATTATTTTTTATAAAATAGATTTTTCAATTTTTTTCTTCCTTTTTTCTTTTTCTTTTTTCCCTTCTTCCCGGGCTCCTTGGTCGATCGTTGGCTATGGCAAGGGCGGCTAGCAACCAGCCATTGCTAGCTCCGACCTCCCCCTAGGCCGATGAGGCTTGAGCTCATAAGATTTCCGACAAGGTCAAACCTTGCCTAATCAAACAATGCCCAAGGCCGGCAAGCTTGAGTCTCGCTAGATCAGGTGAGCTGGGTGGGGCTCGAGCCTCTCTCGAGTTTGCCAAAGACCCCCGTCAGCCTCTGGTGACCTCGGGCGAGGCTCGAGCTTGCCTAGCTCACCCGATGTGGCGAGGCCCGAGCTCAGCAGCCTTAAGCGAGCTTGACTTTGCCAGATCAAGCAAGGCTCAATGTTGTCGGCCTAGTATGAGGTCGGAGCTCGCCAGTGGCCGGTCGTTGGCGAGTCACCATAGCCAACGACCGGCCAAGCCTAAGGAAGAAGAAGAAGAAAAAAAAGGAAAAGAAATAAAGAAAAACTCATTTTTTAAAAAACAAGAAAACATAAATAAAAAAAAAGTATTTGGTAAAAGAAAGTGAAGTGGAAGAAGTTGAAAAAAATGTTTTCCACTTTTTTGAAAAGTAGAAAATATTTTCCCATTTTTTATGGAGGAAAATGTTTTCTTTAATTAGTTCAATTTCCGTGAAATCGATGTCGGGAAATCTGGAAAAAGTTTTCCGAGAAGATATTTTTCGTAAAACGAATATAGCATAAGATTTACGATAATATGGTTAAACAAAATTGAATTTGATCACCCATATGCATTGGCAGAAGCCCTTCATAAAACCAGGGCAATGAAGGCAAAACTAGACTTTTCCGTTAAATTATCACAGAACCCACATAAAATCAGAATTTTTGAATCGACAAACGAGACGAACAGACTCACACCATGAAACACTAGAAAAAGCTTACCAAGTACCGGAACGTATCCTTTCTCCTTGAGAACGGGAAATATGGTAGCAATATAAAGAAAAGCTGCGCCGGCGGTCCGCAGCACCAATGCATGGACCTTCAACCTTTGGGCTTCACTGCACGTAAAGCTGAACATAGAATCTGATATCAAGCAAGCGATGGGCGCCGCATCGCCACCCTGCGATGACATCATTTCCCGCAGGCATTCCTCGAAGGGGACCGCGCACCGGACGTCGAGGAGTGCGAGGAGGCCCCGGGTGTCCAGCGTGGAAGCTTCCGATTGGTCGATGCCGTCCGTGATGAATCGGAAGGCAAAGTGGGGGTGGGAGGACGGATCTGGGGCGTTGAAGTTGGTGTGGACGATGGTGATGGAGAAGCCTCGGGCGTAGAGGATCCGACCCAGTTGGAGCATTGAATTCATGTGGCCTTGAAATGGATGAGGAAAGAGGATCAGACGGTGGTTGTTTCTTGGGTTCATTATAGACTTCGTTTCTCTAGTCGCTCGCCCGTTAATGGAGGGAGGTTTTCTTGAGACGTGCAGAAATCTTAGGTTTTTTGTTGCTTCATATGATCTTCACGAGTTGGGTTTATAAAACTGGTCTTGCTGATCATGCGAGATATAAAATAGGATTAGAGATGGCTCGGTCGTGGAAACTCATGAAATGAACATTCGATGTTTTAGGGGAGCATCGCGAGTTTGACTATTAGGTGTTCTAGTTCTAGCCAAGAACGGGACGAAAGAATGTTAGGTGTTCAGAAGCGAGCAAAGCGTGTAGTCAGAAATAAATGCAACGGTTGAAATAGATTGGATCAAGATTCATGATGTCGCTGGAAAAGCTTTGGTATGGCCGACAGTAGGCCTGCACATAAATGCATTTTGTGTCCTATGTTTTGTGTTTACCTGCATATGGATATATATTCTATTTACATATTTCGCTTCAAAAAAGAAAAATGTACTCTCTTCATCCTATGGTTTGTTTGATAACTAGTGATTCACAGCATCTAGGTAAAATATGGATAAGTATCATTACAAGATGCAAAGTTCGAAAAGGTCTTTGTAAACATTTGGAACCAATTTTCCTTGCATAAAAGGTCATAAGTAATCGTGTTTCTCACGCCTGTCTCTGCTCATTTTATTTTCTCCATTATACACTCCCTTTATCGTTGTGAATTTTCATCTTTTTATCTCATCTCCCTTGTCGCATATGATGATATTAGTTTTTCTTGTCAATGAAATGTGGAAAGGAACTATCGACGTCGAGAACTCTTTCTGAGCGTTACTGTAGAAGTTCCACGCCTAGAATAGAATATTCGATTGAAATCATAATCACAGCTCATTTTGAACGAACACATTATCCCCATGACAAAGCTATTGGGAGCATTGATGGAAATGGCGATTATACCAACTCTATTGTTGGACGCCCACTCACTTAGATTCCTACACTACCCTACCCCAAAAGTATTGATACCCACTCATCTTGTGCAACCCCAAAAGCAATAATGTATAATCGGGTTAATAAGATACTTAATCGAGCAATACCTTTCACAATATCACGTAACGTATGATGAATAATGATCCATAATTATATGACACTTGTAAATAATTAATGTTTGAAAGGATATAATTGATGCACTGATTATTTGAAGTGGCATTTCCATGTGGTCTAAGGGATCCTCCCCTCTACTTTAAATTATCGTAATCGCGTGCATTTCTAATTTATATGTAAAGTGATGTGACCTGCGAAAGTGATTTCTCAACCAACGACTGAGATTTAAAGTACAGTGGTTCAACTGATCTCTTTTATTTTTTGTGGTCGTACTGGTTCAACTGACCTGGGGAAGAGTTTCTGGAGGGATTTTAAAAGCAACCCAACTTTAAGAGGGCACGTTGCCATTGGTCGTCCTAAAGGAAGCAATTATCCTTTGGGATTGATGGACCAGTTCACACACAAATATATATATATATAAAGTGGCCCTAAAGGAAATGATCATGAGATAAGACCCAAAATGACCGAGTCAAATCGGGTTGAAAAAAATAGAAACCCAAGCTCGGTCAAAACAAAGTGACAATTTGAGTCGGACTTACGCACTATAGGGTATTCTTTACAATTAAAAAGATAGAAAGAATTAGCCTTTTGTTTCGTGCATTTATATAGAGATATTAACGGTTTATTTCTGACACACTTACTAATTATGAAAAATCGCATTTCGACGATGCATATCTTTGCATGTTTATAAAATTATATAAATAATTATTCATGAAACTCGAATTCTCTTTGAAGTCTAGATTAGCACTCCATTGTGCAGTTAATGTTTTGTATACTAGCCTAGTATTTACAAAAATAAAGAAAGAGTTTGATCCACCAACTTATATTTTTACTTGTTTTCACCGGGAAAATTACCAATTCAAACCTAAATCCTATGGAATAATTGTCCAAAAAAAAAAAATCTAAATCTAACCTTTCAATTGTGCAAATTTTGTTTAGGGTTAAATTGCAATTTTCCCTTAAACCTTTTAACAATTTCCTAGTGTAGTCCTTCCAGTCAATTTTGATTGATAATTATTGATACGGACATTGGCTAGCTAGCCATTGGCCAAAAAGAAAAAAGAAAGAAAGAAAGAAAGAAAGGAGAAAAAAGGAGAAGAAAAAAAGAAAAACTCAGAAAAAATTAAAAAAATTCTAAAATTCATCCACGTCAATCTAGCCTTTTTCATGTAGGTCAACCAACATCCACATAACTATTTACAATCGGAAGGACTACATTTGCAAATCGTCAAAAAGTTTAATACTATATTAGCACAATTAAAAAGTAAAAACTAAATTGATCGCCATACAATATATTTATGACTTTTTGTACAATTTTCCCTTAAACCTAGATAAATTTCAATATAAATCCTAAATTTTCTAATTTGGTTAATGTAATCCTAAACTTTTGTGCAAAATTTCGATATAATTCCTTCAACCAACTGTCATTAGCAATTGTTGACGTGGTGCAAGTAAACTATTCAGTCAACATGCCACTTATAACGACTAGCAATGATTGGACGCCGCATTAGCGATTTCCGAATGACAATTAACCAGAAAAATTATATTGAACTTTCGTGTAAAGTTTTAGATTGATTGAGTTATTATGGCTACTTTCTTGTTAGTGCTTGCTGATCTCTTCTATTTTATGCTTTTGTACCCTTGCACCACTTCCCCTATAACTTTGGCCGACTTGTGAACACTTTCTTCAGCATATATAACTTGCTAGATATATTCTCCGATTTGTGCATGTGTGCTCGCACTTGTAACTTCTCTCCTTCTCCTTATTCAGAATAAAGACTAACATATATACAAGTTTTTCAGCTCTCTATTATGGTTTACTTGGGAAGTAACTACAAGTCTTGCTCGTACAAAAAGAATAGAACGAGTTGGATCGACCATGAATAATAACATATGATTGTATAAAAGTGGGTCAAATTTATGCGAGGTTGAGCCATGGAACACACCCATGCGAGCTTTATCTAATGAATTACTTTTCATGGTCACTTTAACAAATCTCTAATACTAGTACATCTTCAATTTTGCATCTCCAATTCTCATTGTTAGAATATTTAAAAATAAACAACGCTTTCAT